>JAYGXS010000002.1:56323963-56365555 GCA_036362985.1 Ligula intestinalis
CTACTACTACTACTACTACTACTACTACTACTACTACTACTACTACTTCTACTGCTACTACTACTACTACTGCTACTACTACTACTACTGCCGACATTACTACTTCGATTACTACCACTACCACTTTTACTGCCGCCAATACGACCACTATTATTCGTAATTCGAGTAGTATTATTCCTAATAACACTCACAAGAAGGCCACTATTACTGATATTTCAAAACGTAAACTACTACTACTCTTACTTTCTCTACTCCTGCAACTGATACTACTATTATCATGCGGTATTCAAGCTAACCGCAGGGAGAAATTGATTCAGCTTTTTAATTTCCTGAGTTTATTTTTGTTCGTGGTATATTTAATGTCTGTAGGCGTAGACTGAAATTGTAAGTGTATATTCGGGTTGAAACCCGTTAACCGCTGCGAAATATGCACTTGCTGCCACCGGACAGACTAGTAGTATAAATTGATTTTGTAACTTACCGCAGTAACAGCCTGGGTACTATTTTAAAGGCCCAGGCACGTGTTTCACCGTTGTCCTGCTCTGCTTGACACAGCTGCGAGGGGTCCGGCTCATCAGTGGGTTCCCCAGAAACCAGAAAGTAGACAGAAATTAATTAGTTTACACCGCTTTTGGATATTATCATACGGGTATGTGCTTTTGATATTTTTACGGGGCAAAGGCCGAACAAAAGATTTGTTAGAGCTGTTTTTTGTGCAGGTGGAAATCAACTGGTCGAGCCTACTCAGAAGATAACTTCCAAGCGGCACACGGAAAGCGCTTCACAACGGATATAGTTTACGACTACATTTCTGGCTTTGGCTTTGTAATGAGAGAGAATTTACTGTAAAATTGTCTGAAATTATTTAGCTTCTTTTGAGCCCGCAGAAGAAAATGTGTTCATAATAAAACAATTATATGCCGTATATTCTTAGAGCACATCCTGCTCACACAGTTGTCACCATCTCCATTGGTATACAAGATTTGAGCTCGCCACAGCTGTCCTAACACTGTTAGTCGCAACTACCTCTTAGTTGAGTTAAAAATCGAAGCACTGTTTTCCCGGATCGAATTTGAATAAGGCAGAGATGGAGGAACAACAAGCATTCCGTCTCCCGTCTTCTCTTTCCATCCCCATCCCATCTGAGTGATTATTGTCCCGTCGGCTGAAGTTTTTATTACTCTCAACTGGTTCTTACTGTATTCCTCGCTGGCTTTTCTTCCCCTTCTCCCTCAACATGGCTGACAGACCATCCAGTCCATGATTTTATTAACCCGTCATGTTTCAACCCTCCAGGTTGATCCCCAAATGGCGGAAAAATCATTACCGACAAAGACAATGGAGATAAAACATGCAGAATCAAAAAACGTGAGCAGGTGTTGCGACTCCTTATTCAACTGCGTATGGTTATTGCATATTTATCAGACAATATAAACTTCGTTAAATACGCCCTACCCGATCGGTCACGGGACTCAGTCATGTCGGCTCAGTCTGGAGCGCCGCCAGTAGCCGTACAGAGGCTAGTAGTGTAGACAGGTAAACTTTGCCGGCAAAGACAAGGGGGTCGGATGGGTAATTTTTGGCTTATTTTCTGTCATCAGCTAGTCATAATCAACCCCAAATTGTGCACCAACTGAGGTTCGAACCGGGTTAGAAGTCCATCGCCATACCCCCTGGGCCGATCTAAACCGGCAAGTCCACGAGACCAACCGGTTGCTGGTTCAAACCTCGGATGGTGCTCTGCAGAGAATTGGCTGATGACGGCCAATAAGACGGAGGTGGTCATTCAGGTCTCTGTCACCTTAATCAGTTATGTTCCCCTGCCTATACTGTTAGCCACTCCTGGCAGGACTCGAGCGTGAACCCCAATGCAGAACGGGACGATTGAGTCCAGTAGTCGACCAGTGAGCGTGCATTCATCAAAGTTTATCTTATACGTATGCAATGGCCGTACGCAGTTGAATAAGATGTCATACAATTCTGCGATGTCATTAGATTCTGCATGTTTCGTTGGGTTTGCATAGTTCAAGTTGAAGATGGTTGAGCGGCTAAATATCGAAAAAACGATTGAATTTATCTGCGGTCATGCAAAGGCAGTAAATGCAAATAATAAGTTTTAAGTAAACATGCGGGCAATTGCGTTCATACATGCAAATTAACTATGAGAAAAACAAGATTCCTTACAATAACAGATGATCGAAGGTGAGAATGACTGTTCTGTTATTGAGTATTTGGGCGCTGGGGGTGGGGAAAAAATAGTGTTGTTGTCTTAATAACAACCTCACGACAGAGCGTATTATGTCCCGTCCTTTTGGCAATTTCCTAACTTGGTGCGTGCGAAGGTGATTTTTACCGTAAAATTTATTCCAATTCCCTCTACAGGAACTAGATTTGCCCATTTAGTTGTCGGTCCTTGCCGTCTTATAACTCACATATTTCCTGATTCATCGTCTGTCTCAAATGAAGTGCAGAGAAGAAGCATGCCCGTATGTTGAATCATTGCGGTGGAAAGTTTGTCAGTCGGTAGTTTATTCGGCTTATCTTACAAGATTTCGTGCTTGTAAACATGACTTCTAACTAATACTTAGGGGCTTGTTTGTCTGTTTTGCAATCCCTTTGATTGAACTGTGCTCACTGAGACATGCGAAAGTATGCAGTTTTTGGACAATTTACGTGTCCGTTACTATAGTGCCTATTTTAAGAAACGAGGTATTGACGGTAACTTTGAATGAAAATGTCTCGTTTTTGTGAGTTGTTCCTCAACTGTCTCAAATGTTCCTGTCTTAAGCTTTCAAAAAGTCGATAACATCCAATGAGTAGGCGAATTCATAATTTCGCGTTTTCGTTTACGCGCGTCCCTATAAAATTGTAAAGTTTGAAGCGGCACCAAAGGTATACATTTTTGATCGCTTGGAAATGTGCATTTATTTAAATGATAGAACGAAATGCTTAAATTAAAAAAAGAGTTTTGAAGGAATTTTCGCCCTATCGATTATCCATCCGAAAGTTCACTTACATATTTGGGTTATTTGCTTAAAAAGCTATGCTTGGATTCAACCTCTCATGCCCTTGCGCCTTCAAAGCTGCATGAATTTCCCTTTAGCATTTTTCTGTAAGAAGTACTGTTTTGTCAAAGTCCGGAACTCCTGATTTTCCTTGACTGACTTAACCGCTTTTTCATAAGGTCTGGTGAACATAATTACATCTGATGGCCGCTCAATCGTGGTAGGTTTATTTTCGTTCTCTAACAATTCATTCTCTTTTTCATTCCATGCACTTCCTTGCTCGTTCTACTTTTCTTAATCCCGCCACCACCACCACCACCACCACCACCACCACCACCACCACCACCACCACCACTGTTTCATTCTTCATTTTATTCTCACAGTTACTCCCCTCCCTTTTCTTAATCAAAAACTGTCAACGTAGGTATAAATGTTATTGTGCTGTGCGAGTGTTTTCCATTAAGCCTTATCACGCATAGTTTCGTTATTTTTCTTCCATCTTCTCCTTTTCGTCACCCTCTCTCCGCCTTGCCCGCGTGTCTCACAACTGTCAGGGAACCTTGAAGGGTTTTGACAATGTGATAAATTTAGTCGTAAAGGACAGCCATGAACGCGTCTTCAGCCCTGTTGACGGTGTGGAACGTGTACCTCTTGGCCTCTTCATAATTCGCGGCCAGAACGTGTAAGTTATCGGCGATATTTGTTTTTTTGACGCTAACCAGTTCCACTTCCCCATTCACCGAATGCCCTTTCCGCGTATTTCTTAAATTGGCAGTCCTGCCCCTCGTTTTTTCTCTATAAACCGATGGTACCTGTTCGTTTGTTGCTACGATCCAGACTCAAAAAAATCTCAAGATGTCACTTGCCGGACATTGTAAAATATGGTTATTTTGATTGCCATGAGAAAGCGGCCCGTCGGTTAACACTGCGCGCCGTTCCTGTTAGTCAGCAGCTGTCGTTTTTGTCCGTTCTGTTGGAAGATCGAATGTTGTAGATGTATTAACAATATGGACTTCTGGCAGACCGTTTGGATTCGCGATTTTTCATCTGTGTGAGTCAGTTTGCAAACCGTTTTACCATTGTTTGTTTTGTCGGCAGTAATATTATCTAATTATGATAACATAAGCAATTAAGACGCTTTTTTGTGGCAACTGTGTTGACCAGGCCTACTTCAACTCTTTTTAGCTGACACTCATTATCCTCACATTTACCGTCAGCTGATTGATAAACCAACTTGGAATGACTTCACATTTGAAAATCGGCCGACGTTAAAGCTTACAATTTAATGAAACCCTTTTCGAAATTCCACCCGAATATTTATGAACTTAATTCTCGATTCATCTAATAATGCGTCCACTCAAGTCGGATATCTTACATCTTGGTGATTTTCGAACCAACCAATAAATGACTTTTTAGAGTACTTCGAGGCAACAGGCCTGACATTTGCTTTAGTCTAATAGTGTGTGCGTGTGTAAAACAAACCTGCTTCATGCTCTTGGAAACCTAGTTCCAACGGTCGCTGGCACACTATTTCCACTACTTTTATTAATACCACCACCACCACCACCACCACCACCACCACTTCAACCGTACATGCTAATAATAAAGTAAAATTGGGCTGTCGTTAGCCCGAATTTTCGTGTGGAATGGGGGTATGCTTACTCTGTAAAAGTCTGTCTGTAAAAGTAGACGAATAGTTGAGGTAGAGCGAGGGAGACGGATAAATGTATATATAATACATGCACAAAGGTTCGGAGTCCAGACGTTATTTAGTTTTCATCATCCACGGAAGAGGAAAGAGAGGAGGGGGCAGGTTCTTGGATCAAAGTGTATCTATGCTGAAGTTTCGAAAACATCCTATTTAGGAGAAGAAGATGTGATCACTGGAACAAGAGTTTTATTTGCCTGACGTTTCAGATTCCCTCGGGAATCCTTAATCATAGATGATGATAACATAGGCATGGTCATATGGTCATGTTATAATCACCTATGATTAAAGATTCCCGAGGGAATCCGAAACGTCAGGCAAATAAAACTCTTGTTCCAGTCTGGGTAGCGACCACCTCTCCATTGTGCTCGAATGGGCCACCGCCGCCAAGCGCTTTATCCGAAGGAATTGCATCGTCACCCGGCCATCACCGTCAACGGTGCGTCCTTACCGATCGGTCGCATGCCCAAAATTCTTGGCGTGTGTTTTGATCCGCTTTTCACGTTCGCAGACCATGCGAGGGAGATCGCAAGCAAAGTAAGTCGCTGCACCAAGGCTCTAGCAGGCACATCCTGGGGCTGCGCGAAAGAGACTTTGTTGACTGCTTTCAGGGCGCTGGCCAAGCCGCACCTCACTTATGTGGCACCAATCTGGTCTCCTACGATGAGCTCTTCCAGCCTGCGCCGCCTCCAGTCAGCACAGAACGCTGCCCTCCGCACGATCACGGGTTGTTATAAAATGTCGCCTATAGATCCTCTTAATGCGGAGGCTTCTGTTCTACCAATCGCCCATCACAACACTCCTTAGCCAGCAGTTCTGGTGGAGTTGTTCGCAACCCGGCCATCCCAATCATCACGGTTGCACCGCTCCCGAGCCCTGCCGCAACGTCCGGCCGTCTATTCGAGCACTCCACAAGGAAGCTGTTGCCTCGTCTCTAGTCGATCTACCTGTTGATAGCTCTGCCACCAAGACAGGCTTCCAGCGTCTCCACCAGAGTGTCGTTGTCAGGGAGAAACGAGGTTACCGTCCCCCGGTCCTTTTGGGTGGCTATCCACCTCTGATTACGGCCTCGGAACGACATCTCCCGAGGGTCACTCGCTGTACCCTGGCGCAGCTACGCAGTGGCTACTGCATGCCCCTTCGCCAGTACCAACACTGGCTCGACCCATCCATACCCGACTGCGGCGTCTCACCGCATGACTGCCGTCATCTGTTCGCCTGCAATTCTCGGCCAAGCACCCACCTCACTCCCGCAGACTTTGGCTCAAGCCGGTCGAGGTCGCGGCTTTTCCTCGTCTCCCAACTACTCCCCGTTTGGATTCCGGCGGGGATTTCTGATCCACTAATGGGCTACGACACGCACACAACATGTGTCATAATTCTCCGACTTAATCTCAAGGAAATAACCTCAGCACTCCTTCTTAAGTGTTAGGATTTCCCGGTGCAGAATAGGTAGCTCTCTGTTGACGGGTTAGGTGAACGTTGCTTTTCGAAGCAGTTCCGGTGAGACAGATCGCTGATCGCTGATTTCCACACGTGCATGTTCGCGTTGCAGCCGTTTGTAAGGTTGTCAACTGGTTGCTTATGTTGATCCTCCTCAGAAATGTGCCTCTTATTGTAATTACCTCCTATTGTTATCTTTCTTTGGCCTTCCCACCCATGTGAGATGCGAACCCCACTCAAATTATTGCTTGGTACGTATGGAGTGAAGACCAGGTCGTGTGTATGATTCACACGCGAACGGGCGGTTTAGCTTTGTCAGCCACTACATCCGTGCCGACCCGTGGTCCTCCTGATATTGTTTGACCACCAGAGCGAGAATACCGAGGGGAGAGGGGTATGTCCAAACTTCGTCTGACCTCCTACTTAACGACTGCATAGAATCGGCCAACTGCGCCCTCCTAAATCGCTGATTGAGATGGTTCAGAGGTGTGCTGCGTCGAATTAAGGGCGACTCCGTACAGACTTCGTTAGTACACAAACTCCGACCCTAGTTGATGTCAACGATGACCTCGATTTGGACAACCAAAGAAGGAGATGGGAATATACCAGGCGGTAATCTTTAGTAAATCTCTCGTCCCTCGGGTTATGGTCATACTGCCTGAAAGGACTTTGTTTCACACGGAAGCCAACTGCTGATCGGTGCCAACGCAAAGCGGCCGTTGATGATGATGATAATGGTGATGTGGTAGAGCGTAGTTGGGAGCCGACGGAATCGCTTATGGTTGGTTGAAATCCAGGTAGAAAACCCTCTGCAAACAGGAACTGTTGTTACCGTCACTTACAGTAGGTATTCTAACTCGTGAAACGTCAAGAGTTTCGCAAGGAAATCCTAGTTACACAAAATCTGCACACTGCCCCCCCCCCAACGTTTGACAGCATAAACTATATTGCCGTTGTTAAAAAAATAGATCATCACTCGCAAACCGGTATTAATGCATACATGACAACTGCGAAATGGTAGTAAACAACCTTGAGCGAAAAAATGAAAAGTACTATTTATTTGTTTAGAAGTACAGAATTTTTTAAAAAATCTATAAATTCTGAAAACGTGGTAAATATAAGTCAGTGTTTTTAGGTACAATGCCTTCAGAGCCTTAAAGCCAGCAAAACATCTAAATAACAAGACCAATTGTATGCTTAACTCTTATTTTTGTAATGTGTTCAGTCATTTGCTGCATTTTTAAAACTAGCAGTGCACAATGGCAACAAAATGAACGGCAGACCAACAGCAACTACTAATACTAGGCCTGCAGCTACTAATTATGCTATCACTACTATTTTGTTCCTTTTCTGCCTCTGCATCCGTCTTCCCTCTGGAATTTTATTATTTATGTCGAGGACACTTTCAGATGAGCCCTGTTTAGTGTTTCCCTTTTGAAGGATCTCTGCCAGGCTCCGTCGCTTACACCGGTTCCGTTTCCTTTAGTGCCGTCATCGGGGAGATTGACGAAGACATGGATAACCGTTTGGACTTTTCAAATTTACGCGCTGAGCCGTTGAACCCCATCGTCCACTGAACAGACAAACTTTCGTGCCGGATGCCACCTAACTATTACTGTTGGTGTATATTGGTTTTTATTGAAGAGTTTTCCATGATAATCAGAGCGCTGCGATCGTTTTTTTACGCCTTCCAGCCCTATTTGATAGGCGTAAGATACCAACCATTCTTGAGAGAGAGAGAGAGAGATCAGAGAAAAAATTACTTCGTTTTCTAAAAAAGTACCATTAGCTCTGTGTCAGTGCGGGGTTGTGGTGAATTTTTGACACCTGTTGTTTAACCATGTGTGTAGCCCAGATCGTCTTGTTTTTTTAATGAGTTGGGTGCAACCGTTGGTTTTTGACTATGATTTTCTCCCAGTTTACCTCGTTATTGAATTCTTAGAATCTGAGTAATAAACTCGAAATACTTTTTACCCGATAATTCTTTGTAGTACAGTTGGCATTGTCTCGATCTCAGTAAATCTACCGTTTGGCGTTTCTTCTTCGCAGTGATGAGTGCGCTAACTGACTGGACATCCGTGCCATGCGTAGGTTGGCGTTTTGCTTTGCCTCAATTTCTGATGAAAATCTGCTGTTTTTGCTTGAACAAAACAAACGGCGCACGTTCATTTCTGACATCTGGGCCAAATGTAGGGAGCTGTTTATAACTGCAGTGTCATCTTAGTGTGTGGATGAAAGAGATCGAGTGGAGAGGGCATTTCATGACAGGATGCTTGCGTGAATTGGCGAGACTGGGATGGGACCGCATAGATTTTAAGTCTTACATAGACAGAGCTGCCGTTCAGGGTAAAACATTCATATTTTCGAATCAGCAGCCTGAACCGTTGGAGACGCTGTCCTTCATGTATTCGACGGTGGGCATTATGAACACACTTTCCGGAAGGCGCCTTGAGTCTGACATCTGGATTTACAGATGGGGAGAAATGTTACATCATGATTGAAGGACTCAGTCACGGGCAGACTATGACTATGGGGTGGTTATCATTGCATTTGGAGGGTTTATATGGGTTGTGTTGAGGCACCAGACAACGGCCTGGCCCCATCACCAGTGAACCCCTCTTCTCGTCGACCTATCTGGTTATCCTAAGCCTTGAACTAAACGGAATGGCATAGAATATAAAATTATAATTCAAGACGTCAAGATAGGCGAACGAACGTTTTCGATTAATTAATCATCAGGCGTGTACAATAATATAAAAGGGGTCGAGTTAGCAAAAGTTTAAGCAGCCAATCAACGGTATTTGAGGAGGCAGGGGGAATCGTTAAGAAATCAACGGGGGACGGGGGAAAGGGGGGGAGCGTGTCCCACAATAAGTTCATATCAACTGGTCGTCTCGTCGTTTCGTGGCGTTTTGACGCCAGTTGTCAATGTCAGCTACTCATCTCGCGGTATGCTAGGTGTTCTGACGCATGTTGAGTTTGAGTTTGTTCTCGGCCGTAGGGTTACTACGAAGGCCTTCTCTGCACAGAAGATCGGGTTTGCGAGTCCTATGGCCACGGCTTCTGCCGTCGCAAGTATCTGTTGACGCAGGAACTTAAAGTGTTTCACTGGTACCAAGCAATGCACTAATTTCTACAGCTTTGTACGTTTAAGTCAGAAACGAGGCCTAGTCCGCTGCCTCGCGAACCGAGTCAGGAGAATCTGTTCCCCAGAGACACTGAGGAACTCGTACTCATTAAAAACACCCTACAAGAAAATGGATTTCCTGAGAAATTCATCAATCAGTTAATGGAAGAACTTCCACCAAAATCGGAAGTACCGACGGCTGAGAAGAAAACCTTATTTCTTGCACTGCCATTTCAAGGTGATCTAGCAAGCGAACTTCTACAGCTTCGCCTGAACGCTGCAATAGCGTGTACATATCCAGCAGCTAAATTAAGATTAATATTTTCAAGCACTCCACTTCTTAGCCTTGAAGGCAAGGATAAACTCCCGTTTTAGACCTCATCAATGTGCACCTACATCTCTACATGCTCCGGTGGGGCAAGTTACATTGGTGGAACAAATAGGTGTCTATTCAAACGCATGCGGGAACACCATCCTGCCTGGCTAAGCAAAGGCGAGGTCAAGTCAATATCTAGCGCGATTTTGGCTCACTTGGTTGACAGCGGTCACCGGGTAGACTTAAACCAAGCTTCTGGAAGTTAATAGACTGGTGGGCCTTCATGTTGATTTGTAATATTTTACTATTTTTTTCTATCTTTCCAACCTAACAAGTCGTCATCTGAAAAGAATCCAACGGGCCTTAGTAAATGAAGTCACATTTATCGCTCTTTTTCAGTTCAGTTAGTCTCGCATTATGTAGCTCTGGCGATAAGCGAAGGGTAATTGCTTCTATCAGAGTGTGACCAAGTTCGAGTTGCGCATTTCTGACTTAAGCAATGAATACCCACTGAACATTACGGGCTCTGTTAACGATTAACAGTTGGAGCACATTGAATTAAATAAGTCACTAATGGTTAATTACTTCAACTACTATGGCGCAAATAATGATGCAGGAATGGCCTACAGTTTGCTCTAGTTGCCGCGGTTTTGAATCCTACTGCGACCGTCGAGCTTTTTTACAGTAAGCCAAATAAATTGTTTGATTCTGCTAAAAAAACTTATTAAGTTAGCTGTGGTCGGCCAAAATTATAGCAAAACGATAGTTAGCTCTATTTTTAATTTGGGAGAAACTCTTTACAGGCGACAGTCATGGATTGAAACAACTGGGGCCGCCAACTAGCTCTGCGGCCAGCGAACGCGGAAAGGAAACAAGCAACGGCGACCCGGGAGCATACGCAGCAGCAGCAGGACGACTATAATAAAGATATAAGCCACGAATTTGCTTGTGACGCACGCCTGCCGATGGCTGCACAAGACCCTGTACGCCGGCGCCAATTTGATACGTCGATTGATTGAGATCCCAACCTTGGACAAGGCTTCAGTCGATTCTCAGTTCATCTTGTTTCCCGCGTTGACAATTTCCTTCACAGCTGCAAAGCTGAATGCTTAGCCCGCTTCGTAGATGTTGAGAGCAAATACTGAATGCATGTTCTAATTGCGCATACTGTCACGGTTCGACGAATTAGCAGTTTTGTCACTATTTTGGGTTCAGGCTAGGGAGAAAAATAAGTTAAGAATTAGTAGTAATATGTGGATTTGTCTTATATTTAGGCTTTAACAGGATAATTTCTTCATCAGAAGAAGTTCTTTGGGGAAAATGTTGTTTACTGGGTGAAATTTCGACACTGGCTCACCAGGTCGTTATCAGACAGATAGGAAGCCTACGAAAGTTAATTCACAATAATGGCTAATGGGGGTTAATATAGTGAATCGGGGTAATTGTCACCCGCATGTAATTATGCGGTCGGTTGGGCACTAATTGTCGACAGCATCTAATTGTGCGGTTAGTGGTGGTTGATTTTGGCTTCCTCCAGTCCGCGTAGGCTGCCGTCTCTTCCGTGCGTCTCTGTGGTTGGTGTACATCGCGTCCGATTCGACGTGCCTGTTGATGCACGAGTCGTCGGAGTTGATGGCTTCTAAGAATTCACGGCCTTTCTTGCATGGACAAGAGCCAACACTGCGAGTTTTGCCCCACGCAAACTGATGTCCAGTTTCAAGTGTGCGCATGGTGTCTTCAGACAAGCGATAGTATCTTTTACTGCTCTTTGATGTTCACGCAAGCGGCTAGAGGCTGATCCTCCTGTCTGTCCGCAATAAACCGCATTACAGCCGCTACAGAGGATCTTGTAAATTACTTCTTTTTTGTCCAAGTAGCTAACCCTGTTCTTAGGGTGTACAAGCTGATTTCGCAGAGTATTGGTCGGTTTCTGCGCTACTTGGATTTGGTGCTTCCTTAGGTGTCTTTCAACCAGTTCATACACGTTCTTAATATAGGGAAGCGTTCGCCAAGCTCGTGGATTGGGTGTCTGAGCGGAACAACCTAGTTCCTTTTCTTTCTGTTTCAACTGTTGCCATTTCATGCATTGACGCACGAACTTCCTGGGGTAACCGTTTTTTGAAAACAGTTTGAACAGGTAATTAAGTTCGGCTTCGTAGAGTTTGGGGCTAGAGCAGTGTGTTCTTGCTCGATTGATCAGGGTGTTAATGACACTCCGTTTGTGGGCAACAGGGTGGTTGCTATCATAGTGCAGGATGACATCTGCGTGCTCTTTTTTGCGGTAGACTGGCGTTTGGAAAGTTCCGTCAGTGTTCTGCTCTATGAGGACGTCGAGGAATGGCAGTTTACTGTCAACTTCTTTTTCTAGAAGGAACGTGATGCGTGGAACCTTTGAGTTAATAGTGTGGTGCAGTGTTTCAAGCTGGTCCCTTTTCACGATGACAAACGTGTCATCATCATATCATACCCACAACTTAGGGTTAACTTGTGGTAGGGCCCTTGCTTCTAATTTTTGCATAGTTACTTCAGCTAAGAAGCCTGAAATGGCTGATCCCATTGGAGCTACTTTAATCTGTTGGTAGTGTTGTTGTGCGAACGAAAAATTCGTTTCCAGGCAGAGATCCAAGAGTTCAAGCAGGGCAGATACAGAAAATTCTACATCGTAGGATTGTAGTAGTTCTTCTGTGTATTGCCCTGCCAAGTCGAGTTGTGCGTAAGGCCGTGTGCATATGAATGCGTGAGGTGGGGGGGGGGGGGGGGGGGGGGGGTGCAGGCTGTTTTTACGTCTTTGTCCTAGAGCTAGCTTATTGTGCCCCTCCGACGGAATGTAGTAAATGGCAGCATCCGTATTATAGGTCGGTTTACCCTTAATTCCAAAGACAATTGGGATAGTTTTCAGGGTTGGATCATGCTTAAGATAAAGGTAAGGTTAGGGTTAAGCGTGGGTCTAATATTAAAGTTTGAATCAATGTGAAGCCTAGGATCCTGAGATATATTCTTCGTCTCTGGCCTTTCGAAGAGTGGCCCTACGTTGAGCGGACTCTCCTATTCCCGTGCCAGTAAGGCAATTTAAGCAGTTGCGCCCCCTATCTTTTGTACCATGTGAACTTTTGGCATGCGAAATTGCTATTTGCTTCCCTGCGATAGTAGAGTCCGTAAGAATTGGCATTTTTGAAATACTTGGCGGCTTTCGATAGGTTCATTAGATTCTGCATTCTGTGTTTGTAAAAATCATCGTGACCAGTGCGCTATTGGTCACTATTTCTTAATGAAAGTTCTATGCCCCATCAAACTTGAAAAAAAAATAGTTGAGCCAAGTGGACACCCACAATAAAAGCCAGTGCTAACATGTTCTGGATACGTTGTTTTTAACATATAGGTTAGAGGTAAACTTCGTATATTTTGCCGGCTAATGCACTTCGTTAACATTCACATTTCAATTTTAAATGAACAAACCACACTACATTGCATATTACAAGCACTTTTTTATTGTTCTTTACGATAATGCTGCGTTCTATGGTAAGAATTGCATAAAAAAGTTGTGACATAAGTGCTAGCAGAACGTTCTGTTCAAACTGGTTCAAAATTACTCACAAATAAAATTGACTCGTTGGAATGCAACTGTAGCCAAAGTCAAGATGACTGCTTGCTGTTGGGTTATTTTGCGGTTACTTATTAAATAGCCATATACTTTCAGGAAGGCTGGAGGCTGCTACTTTTTTGGAAATATTGACTTAACAATAAAATAGTAACCAGGTTAAAGTGAAAAGTTTATTTTCTCCCGAAGCGGATATGTTTATTTTCATCTTTTCTCGTTTGTTTTATGTGAAAATAAATGTCTACTTTGTATGATTGTAACAGTACTTTTGATGAATATTTCTCTGTTTAATTAATGCACTAATATGTAAAGATGGTCGCGGATATCTGTTAAGATAGGCAGTGTTATTTTTCTTCCAAATTTTAGATGTTTTGTTTATGTGACAACTAACAAAAATAGTATGCATTAAGTTAATAATTAAGTTAAGTTGGTTAAGTTAAGTTAGTTAAGTTAATAATAATTTCGGGGATGGGTTAAGCTAATAACGGAGATGCTCAACGTTTAAGATGCCGCGAGCTGATAGTCCCCAGTTCGGATGTCCCGTTTCTTCGAGCTAACAGTAGCAGCGCTTCTGCTACTCTAGAACGAAGGTGTTTGCAAACACATGTTTAGCTGATAATTTTAGGTAGACTTTGCGTTAAATAAGTTTGTTATGTATGTTATCCACGCGACATATTCTCGTTGCAAGAACAAGAAGAAACTGCCTTGTTCTTGTTCCTGATAATCAGGGCAAATCACAAAGTGTGATTACTGCCGCTTGAACAGATCGGTCTGAGCCCTTCGGTATGTGCAAATTTAAGTGTACTGTTTATTCTTTTCTCGTTAAACCCTGACCTTCGCTTTTAATGACGCTGAAATCCTAGCCCGAGGTAGTGACCGGACAACCAGAGAAACGCTTGAAGCATGGCACACTGCACAGAATTCCATCAACCGCTGTACGATTCTCCCGGCGGCTTACCAGGCGTTACGCGTGCGGCTCAATCAACGAAATCGCCGGCAGGAAGTCAGACGGGTCGCGACGACTAGCAACCCCACACCGGGCCAGAATACAGGCGTCCGGGAACCTACCCCAGACACCAATGCAGCCGTCAGTGACGCCACGGGAAACGTGAACCAACAAGACCTCCTGTCGGGCTTGAATGCAGTTGCACATGACAACGGTCTCTGCATAAACACTGATGGCGGAGTTCGATATTCCGCCGGCGGGATGAACACGGGAAAGTGCCAACGGGGGAAGCCAGCAGGACATGCGGCACCGACGCGATCGATGCAGACGCGAGCAATGACCGCTGGCAGGCGAACACTGCCCTCCCCCTCCGACGAGGTGACGGCGAGAAACCCTGGTCAGCAGGACGATGAAGAAGCTCCAGCCCCGCCCCCGCATGGGATCAAGTGCCAATAGACGGAGAGCGAACGAGACGTCAGTTGTAACACCTATAAAAGACTGTGAGGCGTGTACAAACACCAACCTCCGACGATGCAAGCCTGTACGCTTTCGAAACGTCAGGATATTATACCCATTATTCCCGAGATCGACATTTATACCCAATAATGTCCGGGGACACGCATTTTCGCTTCAAAAAAAAAAAAAAAAAAAAAAAACCCTACCTTCTCATATATATATATATATATATATGAGAAGGTAAGGCGATCACGGGAACCAGTCAATGAGCGAGCTCATGAGCTGGAAGTCAAAATTCTGGAATATATTTCTGATTAGGAAGTATTACTTTATTTCACTAGAATGCCAAAGTTCTTCACACACACACACTCAGATATTAACTTTTTTCATGCACGTCATTTGAGCCGCCTGCACTCACAAAATTAATTATTTAGCCGTATGTTTATTGCTAAATGATTTTTAATGGCAATCCGGACGAGATGCCGAAAAAGAGAGGCAGTCATTGACAAAAGTAGTAAGACGTTGTCAAAATTTTTTCAAACAGGTTTTAAAATACCACAGTTCTGTACACTTACTGCACGTCTGACGAAGAAGTAGACGACGGGTGTCGAACATTTACATAATGAAGTTTGCTATCGTTTCCCAAAGGATTTCTTTCGATAAAATTATACTTCCTTGCATGCCTATTTTCCAATTAATAAAACGATATATTCTTTATATAAATATATACCTTGTCTTCGACAATTTTTTAAAACTAATCATGGATTTATTTATGTAGTGGAACACAAAAAGACAAGGAAGACCGAAATAGCCATTTCTGACTTATTAGGTATCATCAGCCAGTAATACCCAATTTCAGGTGTGAATCATTCAATATTTGACCCTGAGACTTTGGTCATAGAGTACAACACTCCACAATTGCACCACACGCTCGAACTTCGGATGATCCACACCTGAGATTACATATGACTGTCTGAGAAAGGCTAATAAGCCGGAAATGGTCATTCCGGTTTACCTTTTTTCCTCGGTTTTCCTTGATCATAGGCTGGAAGTCCCTTTGCGATGGCTCTTGATTACTCTAGATTGAAATTCCAGGCACAAGGGGACGAGTATCTTCCATAAGAAAATCGACCCGTGAACGCCCTACTTCCATATGTATATATTTATGCATTGAAGCAAACATAAGCAAAGCGTGTGCAACGTAGTAAATCACATCTTCAAATGGTATAATCGAAAAAAAATGCATATTTAGGATTTTAAAGGGCTTTTCTATTCGCATACTATTTAAGTTTCATCTGCCTTGCATTTACATGAAGGTTATTAATTGTACAAGTTGCATACGTTCACTGTGAGGAATAGCATAAATCCCGTCATGAGATGAATAACACATCATGCAGTACTCCTAAAATGGTGAAAAAGGTGTTGTTTCTGTTGTATTTTTCACAAGGTACATTATGAAACGATGCGATCTGAATGGAAATTGTATGGTTATAAAAACCTATAATCCTAAAGTAATTAAAACGAAAATATAGGCTTTCGCCGATTATAAAATTTAAAAAAGACACAATTTTCTATCAAAAACCCTCAAAAGTGGATTTTTAGCGTATTTTATGGAAATCAGTTTTAATTTTTTACTTTTATAAAGTAGCCGAAGCTTAATCGACATGGTTGCCACACTGTCAGTTATTTTACACTATGCAGTTTTGGCATTTGGCAGTAAAGAACTAATTTCAGAAGCCAGCATCCTATCGTATCTGAAATATTATGGACTTGTGGCAGTATTAAAACCGAACTTAAATATCCTTGTCAGTCGAAGACGCATTTCGAATTCTTTGTTGACATTTCATGAGGTAGGTCATTGATCGTGTATAAAACTTAGCTTTTGAGCTGCTTTGTAAAATTGTTTCTTGCGCACATGTTTTTCAGGGGGCAAAATACTTAAGGCTTACACTGGCCTAAATATATGCAATGAATTGATACTTACTCTAAATACGCTATTCTAAATATAAAAGTCTGCTGAAGTGGCATAGCAGTACCGAACGAGAGTACTGTATTTTCAGAATAATTTCTAATATACCAAGGGGTCCAAATATGCGCCTAATAGATCTTTTAAGTCTAAAAGCAGATTTTTAAACTTAAGTAAACTTTGTTGAAGCTAAATTTGGACATCCTGTTACGAAAAAGACTTTCAGAAGTGAATATTGTTAAAAGGATGTGCTAACAGAAGTTTGATAATGAACAACAGAAGTTGTATGCGTGAATAGGAACCCCAGCGCAAGAAGCGCAATGAAAAAAGCGAAGTGCATTAATTCTCATTAGTTCATGCTGTAGAAAAAGTTGAATTGTTGAACGGAAGTGAGCGGCAACCAATTATTCGGTTGAATGCCGATTGGCGGAAAATGAGTCATTGCATGGCGCAGGACCGCTGTACTGGACGACAGAGAATATGATCAACAAAGATCAGAGCCAGTGTCATAGAGTGAACAATATCGAGAGCAGAACCCGGAGAAGAGTTACCCGAGCCTAGATTGTGATGTTCCACGAAGAACTTACATAAACTGTGAACGAAATTATTAGTCTTCAAAGCTTCACCTGCCTTCTCAAAAATTGCACTTTAGGTCTGTTCTCATCTTCTGGTCTGTCGTCTTAAGTTTGCACCGTAGCAATAGGAAGGGAAAACACAGGAAGCAACCAGATAAATATGCTGGTTATCTTTGTGCGTTGCTAGGCAGATGTTTTTCCATCTACAAAGCTTGATCCCAGATCACATGCGAGAAACAGCCAGATTTGTAAGAGCACCGGTTAAATCATATGTACTTATTTACAGTACATGTACTAGCTTAGTATACAGGATCGTGTGTCGCCCATATTCTGCCGGGGCGTAGCACCGTCGCCCCTGTGTGCTTTTTGTTAGATACTACAGTCTGTGCCTGTAGACCCTTGAATAAAATTATCTACTCCGAGTCCGAAACTAAGTTTTCTAGAAATAGAAAAACTAAGATTTCAAAACTGTCTTATTCACCAGAAAACGGACAAGGAATGCCGGAAAACTCATTGATATATTAAATCACCCACAGCTGTGCCATGCAGCGGCAGAATATCGGCAAAACATCGGTCTGGAAATGTGCCTAGTAATTCTGCTAGTAGAATAGTAAATAGTTAAATTAGGTACACGACTATCCCCCCGTTGGCAGCTTGTAAACCGCTTGTGTAATGGTCACTAAACTTCAGGACAGATATTTACGTCACATTTTTGGTCTGCGCCTGCAGACCCAAAAAGACAGTGATCTGCTCCAAGTTCGAAATTAGTTTGTGGGCCAAGGGAGTTACAGTAGTGCACCTTATATTTCCCTAGTCGCAGAATTTTGTCCTACGGAGACGGTGGTCATAGGGGTTTTAGGGGTGAAGAAATAGAATAGGCAGCAAAAGAAATTTGTAGAAGTAAGCGTAAAGTGGAAAAATGTAGTTTAATTTTTTTCCCGCGGTCACTGAGAGTAAATTGTTTCGCATGTAAATTGAAGGTATGCACGGTATTTTGCGCCGTAGACTATAGTAATCTAACTCCAGAATGGTAAGGTTGACCTCAGGTTAGTTGATATAGACGATCTCTTAATCACCATTTGTATCTTCAGGAATTTGGAAAAAACTGCATTTTGATTATCCTGTTTTTCCACAATACGTTAAACGGTATTATAGAATAGGAAATCGACAGATATAAATCAACAACATTTCTCAATGCAATAAAATAAAAAAAGCACATGGCAGTTGTTAAAGTATATCCCAATGAATATCCTTATTCCCCACTCCTAAAACCCGTTCAAACACCATCTCCCCAGGCGAAAATGCTAGGCCTAAGGGTTTATGAGATGCAATGCTTAAATTACTGTTGCTTATTTCTAAAATAATTGCGAAAGAAGATCCGAATAGTTAAATCACTGCTTTTTAATTAAGAAAATAACCTGATTATACTGTCCCTGTGCTTTCACTGGGCTTAACGTGCCACCTGTTTGCCAATTATCTGCTATAATTGCGCAACGGAAGCTTTGCTGTGAGTTTAAATACTGGTAATATGCAGCTACTCTGAATAACAAATCAGCATTAACTTGCCTCTTCGTGGTCGAATAATTTATGTTCGCTTTTACTGACTTTTATTACGTAGAGATAGGCAGACTCGTGTGACACAACTTCCTACACTTAAGCGGAAACTCGATTCCTAATTCAGTACCAACCTATATTTTATGCAATAACGACACATGATCTACGACCGCTCTCTTCCACCGGTGAATTTTCTGCCAACTTTGTACGCAACCAGTCATCAACGACTGACCTACTGAAGGATTCTCGTCGACCCGGTATGTGCGCTTGACCAGGTAGAAGTCCGAATTGCTCGAAGTAGACTGGCCTAATGAGGGCTTATTTAATTTATTGAAAAGTCAAGCCGCTTTTACCATAGAAGTTTATTTCATGGTGTTTTTTTATTTCCAACCCCATTACCCACTTCTTTTGTTCGTATTGGTTTCAAGTCTCCTTTAAAAACTGTTCAGTAGTGTTTCTCGAATGTCTACCACACTATTCTTTGTGTTTTTGAAATATGCAGTAATTTAGAGCGCCGTTCTTTCTCTATCTTTTCATAATTCCTGTAAGGCAACAATAAAATATAGTCGTATTTGTTTACGAACTCATGTGTGTTTTACCTAGATCATCGCGGCATCCAGGTCGCGAGTGTAAACGGACTTCGGAATTATGGTGAGCAAAAGAAAATCCATTCTTGGACTTGTCAGACGTTTTGCTAAAACTAAGCTGGCAAGTTAAATATGTGGTACACTGAGAACGATCCATCTTACACTTTTCAAGTCGTTGCTTTCTTTGATCCTCTAATTCCGCAGGTAGACACCTTTCTATAAGAAGGCGGTTCAGTTTCTCCTGAATTTTCCGCCAGCATACAGAATAAAGTGCATACTCTGGTGGAAAAAATAACTTACTCTAAATAACAGAAGTGCGTTTAATTTAATATGCCAGTATAAAAGAAGAATTATTTTCCGAAGAAAACCAAGACATCAGAAATAAGATGGTCGGAAGTTGGACAGTTTTCCTTTAGCAGATTCCGGAAGCGTAAACCTATCAAAAACTGCGACAAACGTACTTTTTAGCAGGGAAAAACGTACCACCAGAGCGACTGGTGGAAAGAACGATATTTCATCAAGCACACCGTTAAAAGGTCTTGCTGAGAATAGTGTTCGTGTGTTATTATAGCTAGGCTTACGCTTCTGAACAAAGATGCCTGCTCTTTAGCAAAGCAAGCCTACTGTATAGACAGTGACCACTTAAATGGGTTAAAAAGTGCAAACATAATACCCTCCTCACTTGAATTCAGCTTGTCATTTTTGGATCGTAGGCGAGGCTTGAGTTCAGAGGCACAGGAATATCTTACTTGTTTGAAATCTCGTACGCGTTAGACCGTCAAGTCGAACGAACGAAATTAGACCTTTGTAACTGCCTAAGTATTTTGCTAATTGATCTCCAAATGAATGCCTTGCAAGAACTCAGCTTCGATTATCCATGCTCAGTAATCTTCTTCCATCGGTTACTGAAAACTTCCTTGTTGTAGTTTACTTTTTTGGAATGTTTGTTCCTGGTTTATTTCAGTGATTCAGGAGTTATTATATTAGTGCATGTTGTTTCTGTGTGACATTTCTATCAGAAGTATGCTTCAAAACTAACCCGTTTTCATTTTGGAGACCTGGTTTGATGGTGAAGGTGGACTGTGTTCATGTGTGCTTATCGTAATGGTTAACTGCTGAAATATCATAAATGCCACATGCTAGCATAAATAGCAGACAAATGTCTCATTAAAGGAATCAGAAGGTCGAAGTCTTGTTGTCAAGATCAGGTCAGTGGCCGTTTGGCAACATTAATTGCTCATGACATTTTATGCAGAACACAGAAGCGCAGAAGGATACAGACTATGCATGGTGACAGTGAATCGAGTATGCATCAACGGAAGCAAATATAAAATCGGTGACTGTACTTTTAGCTGTTAAAACAACTCCTTTCAGTGAAGGTAAAAGTACGCGGATATCCCGAAAATCGTTATGTGCAACGATACCATTAAATAAAATAATTTTATTTCGTTTATGTTTCGATTGCAAATGCCGTATAAACTTACCTTTCTATTTTTGGGCACTAAGCCTGCAGAAAACTAGGGGCATGTTATAAAGAGATAGAGTAAAAGTCCAAGCTTGACATGAACATGCTAGGCCATAAGGTCCATATTCTGCCACAGGAAGGTTTGACAGATCGCGACCATACTTAACTCATTTTAAAAACTTACTTAATAGTTGCCTGGGGAGAAAATGCCCTTCTTATTCAGAAAATGAACGTGTTTCGTTCTGGTAATTTTCCATCCGAAGTGTTCTATATCTTTTCTCTCCCCAAGGCAATACAAAATTTATGGAAATATGCGAACGTGGCCGTTCGCGATTACTTAATTACTCTAAGCGAAGTGATTTCAGAGTTTTTGAGAAGCGTTAAACGGTGACGAATTACACTACTTTAAGGGTATTTTAATGTAATGGTCGGTGCAAATTGTTATTTCACAGAAAACGCATTGATGCATCTTTCATGCAAGTACCTTTATTTATCTGTTCAGTAGACAGAAAAGGCAAAACTTTCAAAATATGTCAAACTTGTTATCATAAGGAACACGTCCAAAATGCCACAAAGGGTCCATCGAAGCTGGACAAAAAGCAGCACAGAAGGTTTACTCCTTTTTTAAGGTCAACGGTTGGGATGTGTATGCCTTCGTTTCAGTAAAGTAGGCATTTGTAAGAAATTCTGCTGGTCCTATGCAATAAAAAAGGCGTCATTGTGTGCCAGCCGCCCACCAAAGGTTATGCAGTATTGTTTGCTTTAGCTCATATCCGAGAATAGAATCTCCGGCTACGTGCATGGGTCTATGCTTGTTGCAAGTACTGTTTTCACTAAGCAAGGAGTCAACTAAAGCGCTCAGAGCCTTGCATTTTTATTAATAATTAATGTGCTGGTGTCATTTAGTAGAACACCTATTTGGGCCTTTGGTAACACAAATGAGTCGTGTTAACTTTGAAGAGTTTGGAGGCAGATAAAAGTATTTCCGTTCAGTAAGTCTCACCTGTCAACACGTGTGAAAAGAAAGAGTAAATAATCACCATACTGAGTGATCATCGTGTCAAAATATGGCCGAGTTATAGGGTACAAAATAAAAACACAGCACATTTTTGCGCAGGAATGTAGCTAAGTTTCCCACCAATATGACTTTTTGTTGACCTATTTTCTGCGAACGCATTTTTGTAGCCATTTTTAAAGTGTAATTCACTCTCATCTCCGCATGTATATTCGAAGCCAAATGATTTCTCCCATTAGCGCAGTTACAAGACGGAAGACCTCAAACCGATTTCATTCATTAAAACTACGAGGACGAAATCATGAGACGTAAAATCATAGTAGGCCAGCGGTGTTGTAGAAGTATTACCACCCTGTCTTCGCTGACTGCTTTGGTCCCCTAAACAGTTTCGCTTTCAAGTTGACGCCATATATGGCTGAGCGCTTACGCGGCTGTTTGAGACAACATCAAAGAACTAGGTAAACAGCTAGGTTGAAAAACCGTTATTGGCCACGGCCGACGTAGGCGTAAGATTTGGGTGCATGGCGCTTGTCTGAATTTAGTATAGAGGGGCCATTCGGATCAGCATATCGCACACTTTGTCTCTGGTGGACTTAACACAAACAAATGACGTTTTCGTGAAAGTACGCAAAGGTCAAACGAATAGTCGATCAGGTGCTCTGTGTATATTTAAAATTTCTGTTTTACATGGCGAATGTTTGCTGATAGCCCAGGAGAGTCTCCGTCCAAAATCAGATGATATACATATATGTAAATGGAATTTGAAGTTTAAAATGAATATGAAAAGTTCTGTTAATAAACCACTAATTTCCTTACATTTATTAGCCAGTACACATTTAAATTAGGCACGCGAAAGAGCTTCCAATATACTGAGAGAGCCAAGCTTGGAAACCAAAACTTAGCACACTGAACGTACAACGTTCTAGTTGCGCCAAGTGAAATCTTTTTACCTATAGAAATGCTTTTAAACAAGGAAGAACATTTTTTGCTTCGAATTATCTCCTATGCAAGAACTCATAAAATTAAAATTTTGAAAACTTGAGGTTTGCTTATCGTGCTGATATAGTCTCGTTATTTCAATTAGCGTTCAAAATTCCTTTGCTGGATTCGGCTAGGGTGATATTCTACAGTTGGATTAGTCAACTTCTCAATTCTTTGCTTTGAAAACACATTCTATATAAGGAATTTGCGGTTTTGACTGTGATGCACTAAAAACACGTCATTTCTCGTGCACGGCCCGGACGCAATAGGTGCGTTCCTTCAAGTATCCAGCAGTCTCGATTCAAAACTGGTTTTTGGAACATATACACACAATCGGAAATGTGTCAACAGTAAAAAATCATATGAGATTGGTATATAAATAATGAGGGAATGTTTCACATGTGATGAAATTGCTCTGTCAGCTGCATCCTGGAGACCGTAGAAAGTGAGCTGAAGGATTTGCAAAACAAAAAAGATAGGACAAAAATTCAGCATTATATAGAGTTATTTGCCAACCGGAAATGGTTAGCTCAAAACGCAGAACATGTAATTCGTACTCAACACAGTGCAAACATTTGCATCTTTAATTTCAATACCTACACAAACGGCATATTCTTCTATTATTAGGCGTGTAGCATTAATGGAAAATATGCATTCGGCAATAAACCAACTGCACACGCCTAGCAAAACCGGTTTTTCTGGATTGCTCAAAACTTTAAGAGGTTAACATTTAATGTAAAGGAAGGTTTCTTTCTCACAGTTTTTTCGACTAGATATAAGCAATATAGAGATTAAAAAGTGTTATCTTGGACTAACTAGACATACACTTTCATGGGCAGTACTTTAACCAGAACACGAGAAAGCCGAAGTCACCAATTTTTAGACGCTTGATGCCTAAAAGTCAGAGAATACACGAAGTTTCAATTTTACTATGACACAAACTACCAACACACACAGTAACCATCTACTATCACACAATGCAATGAGTCGAAGGATAATATTTTTACGAATTGCGACCTATTGAAACGGAGCAAGTAAGCGATACAGCTTTGGTTATGCATAGTCTGGATAATTTCCGTTCATGGACGAATCAAACCATCAGAATTAACAAAGTAAATACAATTATTGTTACAGCATAAAGGACAGCTTAACTGTAAAGTTGTAACAATTTCTTCGGGAAGATATACGATTCAATTTAACTGGAAATGAAAGAATTTGCTTTTCTCCTTATAATGAAATATTTTTCGCATAAGGGGTTTAATTCCACGATCCGTTATAAGCTTGTGAATGCAAATAAATGGGCCACATATTTCGCCATTTTTAAGTACTTATTATGCTCCTGTCTGTTTCGTTTCTAAATGAAGCCTAAGTGGAACGTATAGTGTACAAAAAAGTATTTTTATACATGACTTACATTTAAAAAGGCCTTCTTTGCATTACCTTCGCGGTAACATCGGCAGGCACTTTGCTTAAACGCGAAAGTCAGCGGTGTGGTTTCAACAAATGCGATGAAATATTTTTGTGACTGCATTTTCTGTAGCAAAACTGCATAAGTCAGCTAAAAATAATGGTTAAAATGTAAATCTCAAATGTTTTAGCAAAAAAATACAATTCCTTTTATTTGGTTTCGCTTGGATCTGAACAATTTTGGACAAAAATTTCCAGTTCTGGAAGGGATATCTCCTATACCTGTTTTGCTTATTTTGAAATTCCTCCATAGTATAATCAGCATTACTAGGCAGTTTGTTTCTGTCTTTTGGAATAGCATAGAAAATTCCTTCAATGTGAAAATGCTCTCAATTTCACCAAAATTAATGGCCATTTCTATTCATAAACCTAACTAAAATGGTGATTTTTCTAACTAAAAGGCTTTCGCAGAATTACATCCACTCAATGCATCAAAATCTGTTACCAAATATATGCCAAAAGGAAAAGAAAGAAGATCTTCGGAAAATCGAGTTGTACTCGTGAATTTTCGAACACGTATCACGTGCTTAAATACTAAGTCAAATTTCGTAATGAAAGTTGCACGGTCTTTAGCGAATGCCGTATGCTAAAATTCGTGAGGGTATTAAAAATCAATGGAAAATCGTCTTCTACATTAGCAGCCATCCATTGCTGAATTCGGTTCTCGCATTCGGCAGTTAAGAAGTGCAGTCTGAAGTCGAGATCCTTTCGTATCCATAGGATTGTGCCGAAATCACAACTCACGATATCACTGCCTGTCTACAGCGCATTTTGAATTTTCCATCAACGTTTAATGAGATCGGTCATCTACCGTGCTTTCATCCAGGTAAATGCAAATGTGGGGAAGTCATTCGAGACCTGAAGTAGCGGAAAATGCTGAAAGCTTAATTCGGATATGACAGATAGATCAGTTAGTATCCCGAAAAATCAACATTTGCTTTAACGCGAGAAAATGTATCATTGTTCAATTTTTGGATGCTAATGACATTTTAACAGGAAAGATTATTAATATTGGGCATTGAGAAGGAAAAGACTCGATCGCTGGAACAGTGCGTTTATTCGCCTGACGTTTCAACGTCCGTCGCGGATTAATCTCCCCAATATTGGGTATGGTGTCTGATGACGGCTACTGAACTAGCAATAATCCTGCCATGTCTTTCTAGCAACATTCATCTATTTATACTACTAGCCGCTGTTCGGCTGCTGGTGGTGCTCGAGAGTGAGGCCCAAGGCAGAACGGGACGATTGGGTTCCAAAACTGGTCGATGAGGGTTATCCGCCACTTATGGGATTAACTTAGACCATGCAATTTCCCTACAAAAAGAGCCGTGTCTGTCCAGCAACTAACGGTACTTATAAAGCTGATGAGCAGTATGTAGTGTCTTTTTTACAGCACCGAAATGTGTCTGCTTTTTCTCAGGTGGAATTTATACAGTACATTGTTTCTAAGCTCCGAATGCAAGGAAGTACCTGCAAGCAACCTTTAAAATTATCCGGCAACTTAAGCAGATTCTAAAACTGAGTGATGCTCTACATTTGCTTATAAATTTATAGGAGGCAATTTTTATCCCAAGTGCGTGCGAGGGAGACTACTGTTCAGTATTTGTTCTGGAGCATATATTTTAATTCATAGGGATGTGACAAATCGTAGGGATTAGTTCATAGTACTTAACAGTGTAGTTTTCCGGGTGTTTCAAGGTGCTTGGACGTAACTAAAATACCTTGGAATTATTAATTAGCAGAATAAAGCACATTTCAGAATGTTGGTCCACCATTGATAAAATCGCGCATCTACTGCATGTGTTTGGCAAATTTTGGTGGTATTTGCTTTTGCAAATTTGGATGGTATCGTGTATTTTCGTTACTCATACGTGAAAATGTCCTAACGGACGCATGCACGCAAGCATCGTCACACACACACGCCTTACCGCTCCCTACCAAGCTCTACCTGCCGGTTGTAGCTGGTTATTTTTTCACAACATAAACCTCCTCGTCGCTAAGGTAGGCGGAAAGTAAACGTCCAGGAGAAATAATCTGATAAAAAAGGGCGGCCTCTGAATCATATTAATTAGCATGCTGATGACTCACAAAGCGAAAGCTTACTAATAACAGCTCTTTTGAATACTGTTTTCTCTATACTTCTATCCTAAAGTATCAATGTCTATGCAATATTTTGGGTCTTTGGTGACAAACTCTGGGAAACATAAATGATTGGACACGTTTTCAGATAACAAAACTGGAAAGCTGCACACGCTTGGGTTTCATAAGTGTGAAAAAAGCAAAAACATTGAAGCTCAGCAACGAAGATTTTGAAGTGAGACAGTAAAGGATCAACCGCATTTCTATTTGAGGAAATAAGCGAATGCATCCATGAACATTTTTTTTCACTGCGTACTTATTTAGCATATGGGCAGCACATGTACTGACTAGGTGTGCTATCAGTATAGTGAATAATTACGCAGTATACTTCTGACTGTATGTTGGCTGGTTTTAAATATTACGGCATTAAGCCTTGATAATTGATGCATTCTAGCTCAAACACTCATTAACAGTTTCAAACCGAGCCCGAAAATATCTCTTCCGAGGGATGTGCTCCTAAAAGCAAACACGCGAATCCCAGGAAGTAATTGAGAAGTAGAAGACAACTCGATCACTAAGACACTATGTTTATTTGCCTGACATTTCGAAATCCATCACGTATTCATCTTAAGAGACATACTCACAGAACAGTAGCAGAAACATTTTGTGTGTGCACAGGGTTCCGCCGTAAAATTTAAACGTACAGATAAAATCGATAAATGCGCTGAGTGTGTTCTGATTCGTCACGCCAGCTATGACCATCTGGCCTTGAGGTGTTGGCATAAGATGATGTAGTGGCCCATCTGTTCTTCGTACAGCGATTTGCTTTGGCCAAATTTAATCTCAACACCGAATATGGATTGGATAAATCGCTGCATTTGTTGATGGGTTGGGGGCCCGTGAACCATGACTCAAGTAATTCTCGGCTTACTCCATTGTCACCTCTTGCGAGAATTTCGGCCTCATCAAATTTCCATGCATGGCCTGGTGTCGTCAAATGAGCCGCAATTTGAGAAGTGGCATCATTTCACCTCACTGCTGCCGCGTGTTTGCGAGTTCGGCCATACATTAAAATTTGATGAGGCCGAAATTCTCGCAAGAGGTGACAATTGAGTAAGCCGAGAATTACTTGAGTCATGGTTCACGGGCCCCCAACCCATCAACAAATGCAACGATTTATCCTTCTTAACATCATAGAGGCCCTCACAAGGTTCCCCCATCCGTTTGAATTTACATGAAGTATGACATTCAGAAATATAATTCCAGTGCAAAGGCCTTCACATGAATCGTCTTCCAATGGTCATAACACTTAGCTAATAAAATTCTGATCATTTTTGTGAACGTACAAGGGCTTCGAAGTCAAGAACCTGAAAGCTCCGCTTTTAGAAAGTAGCTAAAATCCCAAAGGCAACTTTGAAAGTAGCTGTTCTCGAATAAGCATGCTACGAATTGCCATCATATTCACGAAACAAAGCTAATTTAGATGCAGATATAATTATTGTCAGCAACTATGAGCTATATCGATATATGATAAAAGAACCGATCGGACTGCGTTCTGAATTCTGCATATTGTAAGAGAGCCCAGCAACCAAGAGGCCCGTTTTAAGCCGCCGATAACTGTACTTTTCCTTATTTGTCTAAGGAAACGAGAGCAATTGATTTTGTTGAGGCTGCTATCATTTAACTATTAATTAGTTACTTATCTGAAGGAAGGGGACTTCTAAACTCAAATGTAGACGAACGACATAACGTGTTGTCTATTTGGAACCTGGATGTAAAAGTACAGTGGTGAGCCTTCATCTGCAGCCCGTCAATAATGTCGCCATCATGAATGTAAAAACGCATTGCTACGGTAAGCTGTGAACAAAGATGCATACTTTGGTCGGAACCTATTAATACTCAAATATTTTTTTCTTTTTTACACTGCTAAAATCGCGAAAAAAGTCATGGACCTTACGACGACCTTTGTGGCGCGCCTAGGCTTGGTTTAGGGCAACGAAGAAAAATGTCAGAATTGTCAAGTGGTTTACGGTCATCAAGTGGCTGCTTCCCTTGCTTGCTTTTTTATGTGGCAGGTGACTAAGGGGTAGTGCGTAGCACATAAGGTCTCTAGACAACATTAACACAAACCCTACTATTTCACCAACAGAACAAGGTGTTCTTAGTTTTATAAAGGTGGTCATAATACACGATGAATGCTAAGTATGCCTGGATTATGGCTGTCAATTAGCGAGTAATAAGTCAAAGTTCGCTACCTCAGTTTGCCTCGTCTTGTACGTAACTAACGGTACGAAAATAACCTCAGTAGAATCTTAGCGTAAACGAAGCACAAATTTGACTCATACTGCATTAAATTTTCTTCTTTTAACGCAAGTGAAGGTAGAAAATTATGGACAGATTTGAAGACCTCCAAGAATATCCTTATACCAACATTGAGTGTGCAGACTCGATATAACTTCGATAAGTCATCACAACTCCATTTTTGACGATGGCGTATACAACAGATTTTAATGGAATCATTACACCGTAACGATAATCATAATTCCATAGCCATAACTCTATTTCACATGCCATCTCTTCCAAAAGCTTTTTGCAAAGATAGAGGGAAAGTACTATTGTATGCTAGTAAGTCAAAACCCCTACCTCACAAAAACTGCTTCGAACAATGCGCTGCTTTCAAAAAACCGAATATCGAATCTGACGTAGAGCACTTTAAAAAAACTAGTAGAACAACAGATCTTGCTGACCAGAAATATTTTCGTAAGGCTTATTAGGAATGTACGGTACCTGAACTTTAGCACTTAACATTAATTTGAATTCTAAAATATGATTTCGGCTGCATAAACTCGCAATAGAATTCCATCTTCAGAATAAGTTTATTTCCGGCAGCCTGCAAAGGTAACACCCGCTAATTATAAGTGCCTACTTAGTACGCACCATTTCTACTGGTGTGCAATACTCTTAAAACTCTGGCCTTATTTTATGGAAAACATGCATAAAATATTCATTTTTATTCATTTGGGAGTGGCTAACATGTTCAATAAATTCTGTTTCAAAGAAAGGCTTTGCGAAGTTGCATTCATAGAGTTACTCAAAAAGTGATATGTCTGTTCAAATAGCAAATATACCTGTCCAGTTAGTAACAATTTGTACAAATTATGCAGCATCACCAATAAACACTACAAAAGATGATACGTGTTAAATAGCGAATTCTTACCAACTGTAATGAATTGATGAATTTAAGCATAAATTTTTTTGCTTTTCTATTAAAACCCCCGAACGCATGTGCAGCGATAGGACTAGTGCTTCAGTATTCTGGCCGTGCATAAGAAAAAAGCTTTGCCCCCTACACCGGCCGTGTGCTGGACCAGCATGGGAGTCAGGTCAGGGCACGGTAGATGTTATTTAGGTTACATTTTCATAAGAAATGTCAAAAATTGGGAGATGATGTTGTTGATACGCGTATTTGTAGGCACAAACACTAGTCACTCACGGCATCTTTTGCATTTACGCTCCTTAGAACCTGAGTGAGATATGGCAGCTCCGCTCGACTACGGCCGATCCCGCCTTCAGTCTTCTTGACTCTATCTTGACACCGGGCGCATGCTGCTGAGGGAAGAATAAGCTTGGTAGATGCATGCAAATCAAATACCACTTCAAACGAAGGCCCATGTAAGTCACGGTCCCTGAGACATCATGGTATGGAATACATGGGGGATATCGTCAGAATCGACCATCAAATTTTCGCTTAAGTGTTGAGGAATCGGAAAAAACTATTTGAAACTGGAAAATAACCATCCTCCAAGCTGTGCATTTTTCAAATGATATAAGATACTGCAAAAAATACAAGGAAAAAATATCATTTTGCAATGTTTCTGCCAAAAATATGTTGCCTGATGTTCAGTACCTAAAGAAACCCTCCAAAGATCTAGCTGTCCTCGGGTCAGGATGACAAGGAGATAACAATAAACAATAGCGCCATCGCACAAAGGACCAGGTCACGCGCGACCTTCAAGTGCCGACACCACGCGAGGGCACGAGGAGTTACGCGCACGCCAGACACAGTCCCCGGGGTTATGTCATACCGAGGTCACCGTCATTACATGACGCCTGCCTAGATAAGCGCCTAGTGGAGGGACCAGTAAGAAGCGATATGGAACAAAGACTGCTGGCCCTTAACTAAAAGGCTGCGAACAGAAGGCTCATTCTACTGCCAACGCGAGATTCTGTTACCAACACGAGGGCGCGCTACCGACGATAGAAGACAAGCTGCAGACGGGACGACTTGCTGACGGACACGGGACAAATTGAGAGACACGCGCAGAGTTTTATGTTCAAGCAGAAACAATTACAGTAAACTATTCTCCGCCATCCTATCTGCTTTGCCTTTCAAACATACAACTGGGAAATAAACCGTTTCAGTAGCTCACTTTAATTCAGCTGCAATTTGCAGTTTATGCTGTTTTCCCGCAGAAAGCTACTTTCGTATTTCATATTAGCGATAATATGATTAGATCCTTTGTTACCACTAGGGAGTTCAAGAGCGTTCGCCCATCATTCATTTAATGGAACTGAAGCGAACTAACCTGAGAGTCAGACCCTGTCCACTGAGAAGACCCACTAGGATTCAGCCACATACACTGGTATGTGGAGACTTTCCTCGCAAAAGACCTTGTATGTTTCATACCTTAAGAAAAAGGAACGTGGTTTGAGCCAGGGCTGAGCAAATTCCCCCCGGCTTGCGTGACCTGCAGCTAGTAATCCAGCAAACAATTAATTTCAGCCACTCGTTGTTCTTGCCCAGGTTTGTACATGCAGCACAATTTTAAACGGAATATGTTCATGCGGTGCGCATATTTTGCTAGTTTTATGGGAAAAAGCGTTATTTACACGTATCAGGTGGTATGACATATCGGGAGGCAACTCACTTCTCATACATTTACAAAACTGGGAGGGGTTATTTTAGTCGAGCCTCTGACGGAACGGTGTGAAAGCGAACGGTTGTCGGAAGATGGATTAAGCTCGACTAAAAACAACCCGGGCACGCAGAGACCTCAGAATATTTCAAAGGAGTGGCTGAAACGGCTTATTGGGAGAGAAAGTTGATTGTTTGCCCAGCCAGGAGAATGAAGTCCAACTCGAGTACTCTGGTTTAGGTGACCAGGTGGCGGGGTTTCCCGCATAAAGGATATTCACAACACCTGAGAAAGCTAGCCTGTAGAATGAGCTGTCCATGTGGTTGGATAAATGTACACAAACGCACATCTAGTTAATACCAGCGAAGGAAGGGGCAAAAGGTTAGACTTATTTTAATTCAGAACCATTTGGCTTTATTTATTTTGTGGAATTTTGCCTAGTTAGCGACCGTGAAATGGTGATTACTAATAGCAGTATCTTATTGTGAACCCGAAAAGTAAACGACGGAAGTGCAGAAACTAGTAGAACGAGTACGAAGAACATTGACCCTTAAAGGACTGGACCAAAATGCAACATTTCAGCTACTTTGAACCCTTTCTGTAGTTAACGATGTCAACAGTGATATGAAGCTCAACTGTGTTTCGCCCGATTGCGTCGATGCTAAAATATCCTAAATAGCGCAAGATGACTATCTTTTCTGCTGTCGACTTCATAAACACTAGGCTCTCATACATAATCGAGGGATAATTGTTAGCACAAAGAGGAAACGCATTGTACCAGAAAGATAATTTAAGCCGCATAATTCACGGCCTGCCTTTGTGCAGCGTCACAATCAGGAAAATACATTGCCGACGACACACACATAAATTTAAACTAAGCGGAAAGACATAGAAGACTTAGAATTAATCCGTACTGCATTCGTATTCGCTGACGATTAAAAGACAATACTCTATCTAAATAATGAAAACTTGAAGACGTAGTACTTGCATATAAACGCTTTTAATTGTTTTTGAGGAAAAACAGGAAAAACAGTTGGAAATGAACTAAACGTTAAAGATAAGTCATGTTAACCTCCTAGCATTACATTATATCGTCTGGACTGGTTTGGTTTATTGTTGAAGAGCTGTTCGAAGTATCCCTCCGGTTGTTAACTAATACGTCCATATAGCGACAGTCACAATATTTTTTATTGTGATCTTCGTCATGCAGTTTTCCTCAATTTATTAAGAGTTGCTTGTATTCATCTTCCAATGTCGTTCGCCAATTTATTACTTTATATTGGCCTTGAATATTAAATATGGCGGCAACTTAATTCACACGTAAACAATACCATCGCTGGAACAACAAGTCTATTTGCCTGACGCTTCGAATTCTGTCAAGAACCCTTCGTCAGAGGTAACGGTAGAACAGGGTGATACTTGCACATACCATATTCTGGAAATTAAATTATTTTTGATTTCTTGCACACATTTTGCTGCTTGTCCAGAGTGTAGTCCCACCCACAGAAGGTACATCACCACCTATTCCGTGAAACAAGATCCTGGAGTTAGTGGTGCCTAACGGGGCTTGTATAACTTACCCTCTTCTTTTGTGAAAGCGTCCTGTACTTCATAATGGTAAATATTATGGCCTCTGTATATGAAGTGGGCTCTTAAGCACAATATTTGCGCATATTCCTGTGGTTGGCATTTTTGAATAAAATAGTTTCAAATATAAAGAATTAGTTTTATGGATATTTGCATGAAAAGACAAATCGTCAGATGTATGTTTTAAGAAAATATTAAAGGGACGTGTTTTATTAATTTTGTGGTTGTTTCGAATATCCTGAAAACTCCTGCAATATGGCGTGACGTTCTTTCAAATGCAAATCATACTTTTGACTGGCACAGACTACTAAGAGCAAACTTTCGAAAATTTTTGGCAAAGATGACGCACATAAAAGTCGTAAACCTGACATTCTTCGACTCCAATGCTTTCTCGAGTCTACCTCGGATTGTCTGTCATATGCTATTCTTAACAATATGTGTTTTTACGGCCGAAAGTGCTTTGTGGCCTATGTGTGAATTCGGAAACGCCCACTGATCACCTTGACTTTTATTGTAAATGCGTGGACGCCTTACTTGTAGAAACTTATTGAAATTAAGGATTATTTAATAAAGAAAACGAGCTTTTTGGCAATTTCTGGTTTCCGGACCTTCTCCAGAAGCAGTCAGAAATAAGGCTTATACGAACCTAGGGCTTACACTTTTACTGAGTGTTGTTGTCGATTAATAACTGCTGGGGCAAATGCCTTGCTTGAGAAGAACCCCATGTAAATCATTGTAGAATTTCCTCGAGTTAACATAACGTTCATGAATGTCATGTCTCCCAGTTTTTATTCCCAATGAATGACTCTGCTACAGTAAAAAAACATTGTCCCCATTTTCAAATATTTGTCAGCATCAAAAACCATATTTTCGAATTCAAAATGTGACTTTTTTTCATCAGCTTTTAGAACAGGAGGGAACACTGTCATATAAACAAGTTGAAATACTATGTGGAAACTTGTTGATCAGGAAACTCCTTTCCATACTCCAGTGGATGTGCTATCGTAGGACATGTTGGCCAACAATCTGAAATGCGTTTCCAGCTAACGAAAAAACGTAAGTATTTTTGTAATACTTAGTTACCATACAACATTATGTCCAGACCTTTCATTATTTTAAAAAATGTCGACTTTGAATGCGCTTCTTTCTGCATTCTGCAAAACATAACCACCTAATTCTTCCGAAATATTCCAAGCGTTTTTATGCTGTTACACGCCGGAGCCTCGGATGACGAGTAGCCCCACCTACGAGCATTTCAGGTAACGAGCGAGCCACAAACAGAAATATCGTTTAGATTGACGTGCCACCGTTCGGTTAACGAATTGTCAGTGTGTGTACGTGTTTGTGTCTGCCTTTGAGTCTTTCTCCCAGGGCGTGGATCCCCGGCCGCCTGCAGCCAATAAGTTAACTGATGCAGTCTGATTGGTCAAGTTTTACAAGAGGAGCCTTTCACATGAAGAGCTCCATGCGGGGCTGTACTTAACTCGTTGACTTAGGTTTCACTATATATTTTAATAATTTTCATGCAAAAAATTTGAAAAACGATCATTGACATTGCATATTTTATTTCCCTTCAAAGTTTATACCTGAAAAAAGGGCATCTTTCGGGTTTGAAATTTTTAAGCTAACCATGCTCGGGAAACGTTTAAACGTAGAGCATTTTAATTGCTCTATTACAACATATGCGTGCGGATTATGCAACATGATGCACAACTATTTCAAACTTTTATGAAGCATTTTTGACAAATTCATCATTTGATAGAAAGTTATATCTTTCTGTACTTCGAATATATGCAGATTTGATATCGAACAGCATGAAAGATTTAAGCAGCAAAGCGGAATTACTTGGCTGTTTAATTCTGGCTATACCTACCCTCTAACCTTGTTTCAACCTTAACTTCAACCTCTACCCAATTTTCGTGGAATTTAGCGCAATGCTACATGTATTATGAAATTTTAGTGCTCCGAAGTCCTGTCGAGCTGGTTAATAAGACATCCATACCGATAAATAATACATGGTTAGGACATAAAATCGCAAACTTTCGGCATCGCGCGTGGACTCGAATCTCATGCTGTGTAAATTGAAAGCTCTCTTTGTTATACGCAACAACAGATTCATTAAGTTAGAAAGGACCGGTTTGCCAAATTAAAATTTTTGCTGCTAGATCGCTTTCTGCAGTGATAGTCAACGGTGTCCAGCTAGGCCATCGAAGGGAACCTAATTATTTGCAAATAGAAACTAAGCTGTTCAGTCGTAGAAATGAGAACGCAGCACATATGTTCAAAATGAAGATAGGTTTGGTGGGTGTTATTGAGGTAGGCATTGCTTTTCCAGGTACTGCTCTCATGTAGCTGTTTGACTGAGTGATAAGGCATGATACCTGGCCAACGCATGCACTGCATGTGCGTCACCCATTGTTAGAGATCTGTAGCACTGTTTTTGTGACAGTTCAGCATGCCTCTATAACCTATGAAAACCCCTTTCGGGATTGCTGCACGACTCCAGGTTTCTCGATTAGGGCCCCGGAGCGTTATCATGAAGCTGACAGTATTCCCCGTTTCGACAGAAATACCAAAAAAGCTCACCCTAAACTGGCTTCAATATCCGATCAGTAAGACTTAGCCAGTCTAGAGGCGTTGGACTTATGTCAGTGTCATTGATTTCACGACCCATACTAGAGTGCTAAGACTAATCGAATACAGTGTAGGTGGGATTGACTGAGCTTTTTCGATTCATTTTGCCGAGCGCGTCTGGTTTTCATAGCAAAGAGAAGTGGTCAGCAGGACGGCAATAGCTGAAGGGTCGAGAAGAATACAACCGCTGTTCCGCACGAAGGTCTGTTGTGCGCTATAGCCTGACAAGTTATCACTGTTTTGCGTTGGTAGTCGATCGTAACCATAAAATCAATGTACTACATAGTTGGCAGGCGTCAACGTATGACTACAATCTTTTCTGAGTTGGCAACTAGTGTATCTTTGAAGAGTGCACATCAGAAAATGCCAAGCATTTTGCGCAGTGCTGTGCCATTTTATTGCGCCAAGATCCCAAACGAATAGTTTGCAAAGCTTGTTGAACGGACAAAACCTGTCTTCAAATCTGATGTAATTAAGATGGTGTACGTAGGTGTAAAGGGGAGAAAATCTCGCAGGAAATTTCAACAGGGACTACGCGAAATAAAGGCGACTATGTAGAACGTCTCTGGAAAATTGGACTGGAATTAAGGTAATGATATGCATAAAATAAAACTGACGGTTAAGATTTAGGCTGATTCTAGTGCTACGATTAGGAGACGGAAATATTTACTCTTCCTAGAATTATGCAGTAGCCCAACTTTATCACGAGGAGAAGACAGTTTCCTATTTCCTTGTGCTGTACGGGGCGGGAGAACATACAGTAGCTAATGTAAAGTGAATGTTTCTGATCGACTTAAAGGCTCTTTAAAATCCAGATACACTATAAAGAACATAGACACGTATTATTTTTCTACTCGTTTGGTAGTATATGACGCCTCTTTCAAATTTTTTAATTGGATAAAGGGTAACTTTCAGTGTCCGATAGGTTCCTAAGTGCAATTTTCATGCATAATGCATTTTATGCATCAATTTTAGAATTTCACCCAGAAAGTATACAACATGATTCACCTGCACTGCAAAATTTTATGAGCATGTTTTCACTTATTCTTTATGCCATACGTTATGTCTTACATGTAATCTGTAAAACCTTTATTCAAGTATAATGGCTTGCAGCGTTCAAACTTATTTGAAAACTCGAAAATTGTTAAAACCGAATGCTTCCCTTGCTTCTAGTAAAAAGGTTAGAGAAAGCATGAGTCGCTATCCAATGAGCATAAGGAATGATGTTTTTGCGCGTGCTTTCTACAGAGTATACTTGAGTTTATAGGTGACCTAAAAATTGATGATAAAAAATGCAAACTACAAAGCAGACATTTTTTACATAGTATAATTTTCGAGTGCGGAGGGAGGTTTGTTCGACAGTCGGCATTCTGGCATGAATGAAATATGTTGAAATTGGGCAACCTGACTATCAATATTACAACACTACTTAAGGAATTTGTTTGAATCGGAAACACATTTTAGAGGTTCAGGTGTTATTTCGTGAGATAGACAATCTACACATAAGTATTCCGACCTTGACGACTAATCCAAACTGGTTGTAAAAATCAGCAAGTCCGCCGACGGCTTGGTCAAATATCACATATGAAGGGACCCGCCCACCCGGTTTCGGCGATCGACGTGAAATAATGTACGACCGTCGATTATCACGACATTATGCAGTTCACATCCAACCTCGTTAGCACAACAGGCCTGTAAGCTATGTGCCATATAATAAGGGCTACTCGCAAGATTCTTCATTGTCTGATCATGGGGACGAAAAATCACTGGGTCAAGATTGTGAACTTGAATGTATCACATATGATTAGCGCCTTTAGTTTTTCAAAGACTTATTCTGTGAAGACTACCTATAAGTCAAGATGTAACCTGTCGAAATGGCCCACACAGGAAATCTGGTATCCGTGTGTAGAAAACACCAACTGGCATAACAGGTGTGTGCAGAAGTTAGGCAGAAGAATAAAGCTCCTCGTTCGCTAGAACAATGACTTAACTCATCTGAGCTCTCGAACTCTAGCACCGGCGTACAGAGCCACGCGGACTGCTGTTAATGTTGTTTGCTTGTTCCTGCCTTCTAAAGCTGGTACTCAATCACTTGTCGTTTGTATATCTGAAGCTGGACACCGCTAAGCATTGGAAGGCTCAGACGAATAAAATCATAGATACGGCAAGCAAAGGGCCTTCTTCTTCCTTTCTTATGCCGATCTCTCTCCCAACTGTAGGTTTGAATGGTTACTAGATTCAAATTTATTGAACTCAAGAAGTCAGAGCTACATCATTTACCTCCAACAGAAAATGGTCTAGAGTACAGGATAATGCATACGCATGTGGTAGCTGGGAAACGTTATTGATCAACGTTTCGAAGTCATAATTCGCGCAAGCCTGTTTTCCAGAGTTGAGAGCAATAGGGAGTCAACTTGGTCCACAATTATCCCCAATCACGCGACAAAAAACTGCCAATCGTTGTTACAGCTCCTGGATGAAGCGCCTTGGGAGTAAAATGACAAACCTTATCTATTCTAGAAACGAACGGGACTTTCTGTGCAGTTCCAGTCTCTGTAACAATGATTACGGTCCATTTTTCGAAAAAAAAGGAATGACCATAATGTCACAGGTATAATAAGCATAACTGGATTGATTTATCTCGAAAACCCCAAACATTTTTCGTGGAATTCATGCAAGATCGAAGGGTGTGGGGCAAAAGATTTCCAGTGAAAGATTTTGCAAGAACATACATCAAAACCATTAATCTCGTTGCTTGGGAGCTCAATGTTTGTGCTCCGAAAAGGACGAATTACAGTGAACGAGGCGAGGATTATCCTGCAAATGTGTTCTGGAACTACGAGGAAGTAAAAATTATAATAAAGATGAATGCTTCATAGTTTCGAATCTTAAAAGATAGGTAGGAACACAAGCGACACTTCTCAGAAAGAAATGTGGTTTATCGAAAGATTGGAAACATAAACAACTCACTGTTGGATGAAATTAAGTTAAGGGCTACAGAACTGACTTTATAATGTGGACACCCGAAGATGTAGACCTCAGATATAAATAAGTTCTTTTAGGATAGTCATTACATTTTATTTCTTAACGGTTCGTCACTGTCATTACCGGCTGTCCTGAGGCGTGTGATGATTGCAATAAACCTTCAAAATGTCATACATCCCTTCACGAAAAGGACTTTGGCATTCCTGTACAAAAATTAGCTGTGAAGTCAAATCTTGTTCGTATTGGTTGTCGCCTTTTCAATATACGCTTCAAGCTATCGTTCAGGGAATTTGATTGGATTTCACGATTTTTTATGACCTCCAGAAGTTCACGATCTTACGTAGACAGACATACACTAAAGGTTCGAAAATATTCACACGCAAATGTGTGCCTTCTTTCTAGCGCATGCTCGGGGACTTGGCCAAGTGTTCTCACCTTTCATCTGTCAACTGCTGCTTGCTTTTGCGTGAGCAGCTATCCATGCAGATGCCTGAAGTTAGTACCGTCCGACTATTGGGAAGTGGTCCGTCCATCCTTCTCGACACTTCTTGCACCACCTGTCTGTTTTCTATTCTCACAGCCAGACTCCCGAGACAAATTAGAATGACTATTTATCGACCGAGGAGGAAATGTAAGGTTCACTTCTGGTTTCTCTATTGCCGTTAGCTTGCCACAGTTCACATATCCACCTGGATGTTTCACAGGTGAACCCTCTGAGTTATTCATCCGGTGAGCCACAGACCTGCGATCGAAAATATAAACGTTCGCACGGAATTCATGTTCACACAACTAATCTGGTTGAAGATTAGGCAGTTCCTTTCTCCGTACGGAACTGGCCAACAAGCCTCACGGGTCAGGTGCAAAAGGATGAGCAGTAAGCAACTTTGTTATATAGCTGAAAGATAAAGGAATAGTCGAAGGACTTTCGGTGGGTAGGAAACCGTTGGAGCACCTGTCAGTAGTCTGTGTGGCAACTGTTGTTCGCGTGCAGAAAAAGCTCTCTTGGCGCCATTAGTCCTCAGAAAGTCGATCAAAACAGACTGGACCACACACTTCCAGTGCCCGGGAAATCTAGTCCATAAAGCAGATGACTATGAGCTTAATTTCGGGAATGTTAGGAATAGGTCCCAATTTAGCGCTTCATTTAAGGCTTGGGTTATGTTTATTGTAAGGGTTAGTAAATGGAACTATTTGCCCTTCCTGGCATTAAGCGCCACGCCACCAGCATTAAAAAATGGAGCGCTTCTATTTTTGTGCCCTATAGAAAGAGGGGCATCGATGATTCCGTTAATTCTCCTACCATGTCACTTAAGCGTTTTGAATAAGGATGAATTAAGCTATGTTGAGGTGAAGACGACTCGGTCGCTGGGACAATACATTTATTCGTCTGAGGTTTCGAGCTCCATCGCGGATTCAATATCAGAGACATAGTCAGAGAGCAGTAGCAGATACGGAACACGAAACTACATGTATCCCCCGGTTTAGGTCATATGGCACCAGATTCTACGTAAAACTTTTCAGAATGCCTCAAATATACCGAATTCATTGAATTTCACATACACGTTCACCACTGACAAATAAGAAGCCACATTTTCTGGCTCTAGATGCCTAACTCAAAACGATGGGCATAATGCACATCCCATGTTTTGACACCAACCGCTAAAGAGGTTCCTGAATTAAACTGGATTGCTTTGTGGACAGCTATGTGGCACTTTATCTACAAGAAACATCAAATGGAACTATCACATACGGTGTTGAAGAACGCTTATCGCAACTGAGTTGTTAAGGCTAAGCCGGTTAAAGCCTAACCACTGCGATCTTCCAGGCTCGGTCCCTTAGGAGATGATAGAGAAGTCTTGGAGAACCAGGGTAGGAGAAGGTTATATTCTGTACAGAAAAAGTAGGAGAATAGTCAGTAGAAAAGTGGTTGACTCGGCCTGGCGTTGAGTTCGACCATCAGCACCATGAGAGAGCACTGCAGCGTCGCGTCCGTCTCGAGCCGATGCGGAAGGCCAAGTAACTCCAACGTCAGTCGCCGAAGACTTTTGTCTGTCTGATGGTCTTGATGGTGATTGGTGAACGCCAAGGACAGACACCAGTGGGGGAGTCCCTGTCTTGCGCGATGGTTGCCGAGCGTGCGGCAAACAAAGGCAGACACAGTGCGTAAGAGTTTAGCCGGCGTGCGAAGCCACTGCACTTTCGCGGCTTTTGGCGACGAAGCCGGCATGAGTCAGCGAGGTAGGCCCCCACACTCTTGAATACTTAAGGATCTTCAATGAGCGGTACCGGAAGCAAGAAACTAGAATAGAGCAATTTTTATAGGTCACGTCACTATGATCTATTTCAGGAGTACAGGAGCTCTCGTCGGCCTTTGCTAGACTACTGCGTCTACAGCAGTCCTTATTGAAAATCACACAATGCATCCAACGGTTAAAGCTCTCAAAAAATGAAGTGAAGGTAGGCCACCAATCCGCTACAATGTAATTACGGAGGGTAACGTTGTTAGATAGCACCAATAAACTGAGCGTGTGTGATTTGGAGAAGACTGTCGCGTTGACTGGTCAAAAGTAGGCCTTTGCTGTAGCCGAGAGAGTGGGAGGTGGTGACAAAAACTCAGCCAGGCGGAAAAAGCAATTATCGTGACTCTGTGGTGCTCCCTCGTCGGTAGTTAAGGTTTGACACCGCACCATCATAGGTGACTCACTAGGGTCTCTAGACCTGCGCACGTGGCAGGTGACGGGTACACAGGACACGTCGGTGGTGGCAATAAAATTTTCATGCGAACAGGTATATTTGGTGTATCGTGCCTAAGATGTTAGTCACAGTATGTTGATCATCCTATAGTGGTGGTAGCTTACCCCTTTGAGAAGTTTTTACTTCCGTCAGCGGCGAACTTCGTAAGTCAAATACAGTTGATTTGCCTAAGGGTAGATTAATTACGGTTTATAGTTTCGAGCTTTAAGGATGAAGTCCATTGTCTGTCTATGTGGCATAAAAGAATGCCGTAAAAAGGTGGGGTTTCCGTGTTTTCATTTTAATAGTTTGGCTTTTACGATATTCAGAAGATGAATTGGCGAACATACGTTTGTTTTCGATAATACTCATCAGGCCTTTACATTTATAGGGTACTTCCTTCCGACCCATCCTTTGCGCCCAAAAGAATTTCGTTGCGGCACCACAGT
>JAYGXS010000002.1:56365565-56613540 GCA_036362985.1 Ligula intestinalis
GAATGGGGGGTCAAAACGGGGTCAACATTTGATCCGCGTTAGGGGGAGCTGGTAGTCGGTTGAGGTGTTAAGCCGCTGGCTTTTGGATTAGCAGCTTTTGACCATGGTAACTGTGGTGCCGCAACGAAATTCTTTTGGTCGCAAAGGATGGGTCAGCGTAGCCTGATTGCGGCCGCTTTTGCCGTAGCCAGGAGACGCTGTCAAAGAAATTTTGAGTAGCTTGAGGGTACCTTGTAGATAAGTTGGAAGGCCTCTTTGGCATCCACGCGATGGTCACAGTGTACCAGATGCGCTAGAATGGAACTGTTAACACCCTTTAGTTGACCCTTTCCTAACCATGCTGGGATGTGTTCTTGGACTCGTTTGGACAAACGCCGACTCGTGCGACCAATGTATCCCGCCCCACAGGAACAGGTAAATGAATACGATATTTCCAGGTTATGCAAATGCCTAATAATTTTTTTAGTATTATGGAGGTAAGACACCAGAAACAGTTCATATTAACATTTAGGAAACCAGCAAGAGCGATGTGATATACACTTTCTACCCAAATACATATATTGCAGTTTGTAAAATGAAACGAAATTAATCAAGAAACCGGTTGTCATATGAAGGGTACATCGCTAAAATTACCATGGAAACTTTTGAGTAGACAGGCTATGGGATATTCGTAAATTTGCTTTGCGCGAACCATATTTTTGAGAATTAAGATTATGGGAGAAGTAGGGAATAGGTATTTAGCAAAAATGGGTCTTTTTATCCTCCAACACCGCATGTGTGCCAAAATTAACATCGTCAGCGGAACTAACGAAATTCGGGGGAATTTTCAAAGGCGCTTTCAAGGAACGAATGCAAAATAGGGTGGTATGGTAATTAACCGATCTCGTCCTACCATAGCCAATCCCCCACTAGATTTATCTTCAAGATCAAATGGGAATTGAAGGGGCTTGTAGAGCGGTTGTAACGCAAAGAAAATACTAACTTAGCAAGGGAATACTAGACATATTCGAGTCGTGATTGCTGGCAGCATGAACCAAGACACCCGATCTCCGGCCTGCATAGTATTTGCTGAGATTGTGCAAAGAAATTAGTCACACGGGACAAGCGTTATCAACCAACAGCTCGAATCCAAGTGAGTCTAATGGCAGAATTGTCAAGATAAAAAAAGTAAATGATGCGGATGAAATTACAGCAATTAGCAAATCAGCTGCGGGCTGATGAGCCCCCATCACATCAAAAAGGACCTCCGGCGATGAACGCAAGAGCTGTTACTTACCGTACACATGCGGTGGTGTGGCAACCTATATCTATAAATGCTGCATTCCCTGTTCCTATTTCAGCAACCTCTGTGACTCCATTTGATGCTAAGTTTGTCAATTTCCATTTTCCGCAATCACATCTTCTGTTTATTGCATAACTATGAAATACTATTTCTGGCTTAAACAAGGTTATAAAATGAGCTTCACGGCATGTATTTCAAAGGAAGTCGGTGGAGCTTGACAAACTGGTCTTCGACAAGAAATGGTGAAAGTAAACTTAAGCACTTAAACCTCCAAATAAACCTGTGCCTTCAGTGTTTTATTGCTTTCCGAAACGAAGAAAATTATCCAAACTTTTCTAGAATGGCAATTGAACAGCCAGCCTATTCCAAGTACAATTGGGGTGGTTGACAAAAAAATGCCGGCAGCACAACGAGCTTTTAAAACAATATTTGTATTACTGCTACTACCTTACTTCAAATCTTCAGCCATTTTCTGTCAACAGTTCCTTTAAACAATGCTTGAAAGTATTACTGAGAAGGTTTTCAGCTGAGTACGGTATGCAGAGGAAACATGGAGACGAAATTGAGGAATATTATAGCGAGTTTTTAAACGCCCACATGCAAAGAACGCATTAAGTAGAAGGTGGCCTTTTTGCATTTTAACGAGTCGTGCTGCTGTTTCCATGGAATAAAATATGCCTGGATTTTTTGAGGCAAACCTCTTTCTGTGACCGAAATAAAAGTACGCGAAATACTTGGTATTAAGCGTACGGTTCCAGACGGCTAAAACAGCAATAACTTACTGCTTTAAACGCATAAGTTATCAGGAATAATATTAATTCAGATGAAAACAGATAATCAATAAAAATTACTTTCTTTCATTTTGGGAGGCAATAGTGATTTATAAAAAAAGACGCAGACGCTTTTTCTTAATAACTGTCAAACTATATCGTGTGTCATAATTTTCTACCTTTTTATTCGGTTAAGAAATCAGTAAAATGTGCCATCCTCTTGCCGCCTGGGCCAAGCGTTACTTTAGAATGAACAGTCAACCAGTGTAGTTGGTTTTCATTTTCTATAAATATTTAAATTTAGAAAACGTGAATCCAAAGATAAGTTTTGAAAATGTTTTAACTGGGCGAGACGTTAAAAGAATTATGCTGCCTTTAAAGTATGCTCTTGATTTTTGCTTACCTTATTCAATATCTTTTTAACTGTCATCGTAAACGAGCCTAGGGCAATCACTAAAACATATTTATTGCACATCTGAAATTTCTAATCAATCAAGATGAATGTTCTTTGATAATTTTCTAAAGAACATATTGACTTCATTTTAAGGGAGATTATAATTTGTATCCTAGTAATTCTGTCATGATCAGGCAATCATATCACTGTCCTTGTATTCCGACCATAATACCTCTTTCCCTCTATGCTGCCCTCAACCACACTCAAACCGACATTACTATGGAGGCAATGATACGCACTTAAGGTGTTTGTCTAAGTCAAAAAGACTAGTGGCGGGGATCTAGAATGAACCCTAAGACAGAGTGGTGCGAGCCAGTTCCGGCAGCGGTTGACGAACGTTCGTTAATGAAAGACGAAGGCTTTTTGCACGCTGGATTTATAGCATGATTCATCTGAGCCTTCGAACTCTTACTGAATACAGTGATAAAAGCGGCAGCAAAAACACGCAACAGTTATAGGAGTTAGGTGTCAATCAAACACAAGTGATGCTAGTTCAGAGACGACCGTGTGAGCCTCAATGTTCCGTCGGCAGATAGAAACATCGATTTACTGGCTGCTCACTGGAGTTCCGGGCTTCAAATAATTCTTACCTTGTTTTGCTTGCGGCGTGGATGATTACATTCGTGGCTGTTCAAATAAGTTCACGTCCTGTTTCGTAGATTTGGGCGGCCACTTTTGATAATCCATCACCTCGTGTCAAAGCCAGCTTAGGCTTACGTATGCATAATCCAAGCATGTTTCGAATCTGTCCTGTGTAATTACAAGAGCAGTTTACACGGTATAATACATCCGTCTGTTCTTGAGTTCAATTACCCAGTCGCCCATAGTAGTTTTTAGCCTGTTTGCAATTCTGATACCGAGTCCCGCAGCAATGCTCTCGGTCGCCTCTGGTAGCGCATAAAAACCGTCGGCGCAGTATCTGATTGGGCTCTCGGCGGGCGAACACGTAGGCTTCGATTTACGAAGGCCGTCATGCATAAACTGGTACTAGAGATTTCGGGCCTCATTTGGTTTTTCTTCATTTAAATAGTGTTCTCTCACAGTTTCGCTTGGGAGCCACCGAATGGTTTCTATGGAAGATAAGAAGGTGCATAGTGTTGCGTCTTTCTGCAGGACTTTGCTTGTATTTTGCCGTTTAAACTTCATTATATGAACACATCTAAGAGGAATAGCTGTTTCTCTGTTTCTTTTTCACTCGTTTATTGCATATCTGAGAGAAATAATTTGCAACATTATGAAAAGCCTTCGGCATGTACCTTGCGACAATGACAAACGCGTGCTCCACGTACTGGCGCCAAAACATCGGCGAATGCTGCGTGAAGACAGGCTTTTTCAGCGCTCGTAGGACTAATCCTGCCAGTTTACCAAAGATTAAGGAGCCCATTGGAGTTCCTTTTTGATTTGATAATGTTTTCACTGCAAAGATGAAAAACGACTTTTGGAAAAATCAACAACCACATTATTGAAATGTGAATCTTGTAGTTTAACACCTCACGTTGTCTGCTTACGAGTCCACAGGCCAAATTTTGCGGGGTGGAGATAATTAAGGACGTCATGCCAAAAGAGATCTTCATTTCGTCGAATCAAATCTTCGGATCCTAGAGGTCTACCAGGAATCGGGAGGCTGAACCGGTTAAGGGTTATCAAATTGTCCTGGAGTAATTTATTTTCGAGTTCATCCATTTTGCCAACTTCCAATGTGAGCCTGTCTATTTAGGTACCAATTGGCCGCAGTAGAACAATTGTTTAAAGCATCTTCGGTAGACAACAGAAACTTAATAAAGTAGTATCCATTTGACTTGGCACCGACCTTCCTTCATGATCGCAATTTTTCGTTTGAAATCCTCTAGTAATTTAGTTCACTGACGTTCTACTGCTTTGGCTCATGAGTCCCGTACTGATTTGTAAAAGTCTCTGTCATCAAGTAGGAACTTGGCTTTCTTATTGTAGTATTCACGATCAATTATGAAATTTGATTGGTTCTTATATGCGGGCAGAACGATAATGTGTTAGTCCAACATCAGTTCTTTCAATGTCTTTGATTAATTCCTGGAAACGTATTAAGTTGGTTTGTAGGCCATCAGCCAATAGTGGCGCCTTATCAGACAGCGTGCTTTCGCTCATCGGTCGTTTAAGTTTTCCTAAGATTGGCTTCCAGGGCTGTAATGCAGTCGACAGGGTCGATATCGTTGGTACTAAATAAGCTTCATCGCACAGCACCACGCAGGTAATTACCCACTCCACAAGCAAAACAAGTGGGGAGTTGTTTGAAAGCTGGGGTTCTGATGAGAAAACGACCAATCGATTCGTTGATCGGGCGACGGCATACAGATAACTCCACAGTTACCTCTAGCCTCGCATCCCTGGTGCATGATTTGCCTCTAACGCCTATAACCGTTGCTTGTTTAGTTTTTGATGCTCACGAACCACTAATGGAACTTATTTGTCCTTTTCTCGCTTGGGGCTTGGTCTTGAGCCCCGTCAGCAGTCACCCAGCGGTTAACAGTGCAAACAGATGAACTTTATCGCTAAAAACAAAGGAGACTGGAATGACCAGTTCTGGCTTATTCGCCGTAGTCGACCAGTCATGCCCAATACCAGGTGGTACACCATCTGACACTTGAACCCGAGAACAGCTGATCAGAAGTTTTACCTCCTCAACCCTTTAGTTGCGGGCTCGTTGTCTATTCAATTTAGTTTGTGAGCTCCATGTGGTGCACCACCTCTCTTTAGGTATGAGTAGCTGATGATGGCTAACGTGTCTGATTTGGCCATTCCAGTCTAGCCTATCTTTGTCAGCATTAATATTATGTTGCCATTTTTAATTCTGATGGTGTACCCCAGTATGGGTTCGAAAACTCAGATGAATAAAACCGTGATTTCGACGAGTAAACAACCCTCATTTTCATCGACATCACTACGTTTATTAGTTTACGGAGGCAACGTCTGGAGAAAATTTGAAATGCGTCTGTTCCATCTGCCAATCATTCAAGGAATGGAAAATGATTCCTGTGCAGAAAACTTTCTCAAGCATCAATTTCGTGAAAACGAAAACTCTTCTATCCTCTCAGCAACCAGAAGTTGATTAAAAACTTCTCTTGTCTTCCTAGTAATGAGACGGAATTGACAAAAACGATAAAAGTGCATTGGTAAGTTGAGAGAGCGAGAGAGAACGCGCAAGAATGAATCTCATTGCTTGTACAATCGACTTATTTCACATGAATAACTGGCAGTCAGACAATATTATTAATTCAGTGCTTTAGTATATTTCTGCGTGTGCTTTATTGATTTAAACACAGAACGAGGCTAATATCCATCCTAAAACAAAGTATGTATGTGCATGAATATCTTCGTAAATAAGAATTTTCTCCAAAACGATTACGTTACCTCGGTACGGTTTGGAACTGTTATTGTATTCAAATAGTAAATGAAAGCAGTGCTGAAGGAAAAAAATATCCTCATATAAATTGCAACTCGCGCGCTTTTTTAACTTTGGAACGAGGCAAACAGTATTATTATAAAATTAAGTGGAACAGTACTGCTTGAAACAAGCGAACACAGCAGGATTATTCGTGCAAAAAAATTTCGGGAAGGCTTGTAAACCGCTTCCTGTCTTTGTGTGACTAAGAACACGAATAGAGAACACAAAAGTTTCAATTTTCACAGAATCAATAACAGCAAGGTATCTTTCAACGCGGCAAATAGTCAAAAATAATGTCGTCTTTAAACTTAGGAATGTAAATTAGCGACCAGAATTAATAAAATGTAGGCATGCGATTACCGGGGCAGTTGGAGATGAGCCAATCGGTCTAACTGCTTTCATAGGTCGGGGTTCTCACGCTGTATATAGGCTACTTTCATGAAGCGCAAGGTCCGATTTTTTCGTGCTTGGACAAGAACTCGGAACGATGTCTTGACGTCAGCCGAGTTACCACTGTCTAGCAGGATTTTTGTAATAGAGAACCATAGCACTTTCTTGTTTAAAAGGCCAATTAGGTAAATATTCAGCGGCACTGGTTGCCAATTGCCTTTGTGTACGGCCAGCGTACTTTTATCCAAAGGTGCACGTGATATCATAGACACAGCTTGGGGTGGCGTGCAAAGGCATTTCTTCACTTGAAGGCTGTTAGTGGGAGTAAGGGACACTCGTTAACCTGCATTGTACGACCTCTCTATGCTGCACCGTGACCTTCGCTTAATTATCTATGAAATTTTGTCACACTTAAAGGTAAAAGATATAAAAAACAAGTATTTAGGAACCGACTGTTCGGTAACTTTCTGCCGTTAGGAGCTGCTGTATTTTTGAGTGAAACGTGAGGGATAGCCACGTTTAAGTAGGGCCTCTTTTATGCAGGCAATATCTGCAACTAGGTTTCCAATACAGCAAATATTCTTAGCTCTCTACAAAAGTGAAAATACAAACTTTCATGTTCACTAAATTTGCACGGATTTGGTTGAATGTAGGTATCAGTCTTTTAGGGTAGTCTTGTGGAAAACAGTGCGTCTTATGAAAGTGCCATCCTCGCTGAACAAAAGGACGTATATGAAGGACAAATTGTTGTTCTGCTCCGTCTCTATCGTGAACTTAAACTTCGAATGCAAATTTATTCATAAAATTAATAAGATTTTCGGAGACTTTTTTTGGTTATAACAATAATGAAGATATCTTCCACGTACCATCTGTATATTGTTGTCTTATTAAGTTTCGATGACGCCTTTTCTTCTGAGTTCCCCATAAAAATGTCAGCGAAGGTAGGCTTTGGTTCGATCTTAACCTGATGTCTCTAGAGGAAATTAGATCTGATCACTTAAAATAGCTTCTATTTTTCTCAACTAATTTTTTCGGTTGATAATGACAATTCCATGACCTTTGGCAGGCTTAGACCTTGTTATTTCTTCGTGATGTTTCGATGCGGTGGAAGCAACCATGTGCTTTTAAGTAAGAGGCGTCATTTTGTTACAGGAGCATTACGATATTGGTGAGCAATGCCAAAAAAGTTATTTTTAAGCCAGCATTGTGACGCAGGGCTAAATTTGGCCACCAGCACATCATTTTTAAATTGCAACAAATTGTAACAGGTCATCAACTCTGAATACCAAGGTTGCTGTCATTCCACGTGCTACGCAAAAACTGGGTTAATTCTGCCAAGTTTTCAAATAAATAAAATAACTAGCAAGTGAACATTTCAAAAATTTAAATTCACATGTAAAGACCACGTTAGCATGAACCGATAATTTTCAAAGCCTTTTGAATATACATTTTGGCAAGTCCTGCAAACAAATTTCATGACGAAATTTAACTTGGTAGTTTAGCATATATTTAGACAGGTTATTTTGATAAAATGAGTGGATATAATAATTTGAAAGACTTTACTTTGGAAAACTACCGTCTCAGTTAAAGTTATTGAGGGAAATAAGCACTCATTTTGCCTAAATCATGGGTAAGATTACATTAGAGAAATTTCCTATGCCATAAAGCAAGACCGAACCAAAATTATTTCTAATATACATTGTGGTGTAGAAGAATTACATAATAAGTAGAAAAAGAGGAATAATAATCCCTTCCAGAGCTGGAAAATTTTATGTGAATTTTATCTGATGGAAGTGAAGCCAAGTTTAATAAATCGCATTACTTTTCAGAAACAAGCAACAATTTAAGTTTTAAAAATGATGCTAAGCTACTTCGTGAAGTTCTTTGCACAAAATGCAGTAAAAAGTTTTTGGTCGAACATTTTTTTACCGCCCAGCTGGCCTTGTGCAAAGCAAAGTGTCCATATGTTACCGGAAAGGGAATCTATAGAAGGCCTTATTGAATGTAAGTCATGTAGAAATATACTGTTTTGTTAAAAATAACTTCCGCTCAAGCGTTACTTAGAAACGAAACGGACAAAAAAATAATAAGCATTTCAAAATGGTCATATACGTGGCCTGTTTTTTGCATTCGCAAGGTGATAAGCGGAAAATAATCAGTTTTAAAGAGAAGAGTATGCTCTTTCATCTCCAGGCAAATTTAAGCGTTTATCTTCAGGTAAATTAAAGTTTTTGTCATAATTCTCCAATTTCTTTGTGATATTATCTTGGAAAACTTAATGTTAACAGAAGTTCGTCATCTAAATATCCAATAAAGTACTTTTAAAGAGGTTAACTGCCCTGGAAAGTTTTTTTATTCATCTTAGGAATAACAATATGCGTGGTATCTAGCAGACATTTTGTATGCTCGACGATGTGGTTTGCTGTTTTGAAATATTTCCACCTATGACCTACATGGCCATCTTCATAAGAACTTATATCTAAATGCTCGTTTTTTCGGTTAATGCTGTTAAATTGTATTTTATTTTAAAGGTTTTGATGTAAACGTTGAACAGAAGAGCAATTTATAAACTTATCAATGAAGACACTGAAAACGAGCGAATTGATGACAGACTTTATTCCTTGATATTAAATAAATGGTTATCCACTTATGGTAATATGTGCTAAATATTTTGACTAAAGACAAGTTCTTTTTATATAAAGAAAGTGGTTGCTTTATGTTTTATACTTAAGAAAATATTTGAATTTCTTTTTCTAATTTGTAGCTATTTTGACGTTTCCAGAATCTGGGGACTATCGAGAAAATTTTAGTTTTCTTAACAAACACTTAGTTCTTTCTTTAGTCCTTTTAAGAACTTAATATGCCTAATGCTGCTCATTATTATTTTTAAGTTTTATTTAATCTGTTCTTGCCGGTATGAGAGAAACAATCAAACATTTACAAACTTAGGCAAATTGCTTGCAGGACTCGCACTACTGTACCATCTTAGTAATTGGTTACCTTTTCAGAAAAAAAAAAGACATAACATACCTTCAGATATTCAACATTTAGTGTAAGCGCTAGCCGATTATGTGCACACAAAGTTGAGAACGTTCAGCATTGTTGGTCATATCTATGTGTTTTGGATTATTCACCTGCTCTTGTGGTGCAGGATATACTGGCCAAAAATGGGGTCTACGAAAAGATAATATACGAACACAAACACGGCAGCCCAGAAAAAAGAAAATCGATCGAATTCAAATTAAATTTTTGTAAACCTTATCGCAAAAAACCACAACGTTCACGGGACAGGGACCTTTCAGATAATCTACCAGACACCAGCACTCTACTTTTTAGGCCTCAGGAAACGGGTGCTATTCACAGTTAAGGCAGAAGCAATTCTCTTAGCACAATAAGCGTTCTGTTGTCAAAGTGCGCTGATGCAGGTGGTACTTTTTCCTTGGCCGACGATAAGTGTTGATTGCACGCAGCTATAAGCCTCAAAGAGCAGCCAAACGCATTCCACATGTTCTGCGCTCAGACCTGCGCCACTGTTTACGCTATATCCTGCCCCACTCAAAACTACAACTTCCTCAAAATTGCCGACACAGCCACGCAGGCGGTGTGGGAATGAAGAGATAACTAACGACTCCCCCCTCCTGTAAACAACATCTTATTCTACAAATCAGTGTATCAGCCTGATGATTTATATCCGAAAATATCAGAAAACTATAGGTATTCACATAACAGTTGAGGTTAAAGTAAGGGTGGCTCTTAGGGATTGGGTAGGGATGGGGTGGTGTTCATATTTCCTTTCTGCCTTTTATAGGCAGTTATGCTGCCAGTTGGGTATGAACGCATACTCCAGTTTAATAATTCTGAACAAATTTAATGATTATTCGTTAGATATGGTCATTCGCTCTACCAGTTAGATTTTGCTTATAAGTGTTTAATTACATCGAGGAAAAGTGATTTTCCTTTAATTTAGCCTCTGAACTTCGGCGTAGGAAACCAATTTTAAGCGACACGAATTTTCTTTTTTAAACGTAGTGATTTTTTTCCTCAGAAGAACTTTTCGCCTTCATGTTTGAAATTGGGCTAAAAAGTAGGGTGGATTGTAATATGAGTTCTGCTTAAAAATACAGTATCGTCTTCGTTACATATAAACTGCAAAGCCGATTTTTCAGTTTGATAGAGAAAATGAATTTCCAACTGGATACGCAATAAGAATTTTTCACTTTTTTATAGCGACTTTGTCCATTCTAATGCTTGCATTTGCAACTTAGTTTCCACCGAGAACTTATAAAATTAATTTAATGTGTAAACTGCACTTCAGTGCCTTGGCTTCGGAATTTTATGCGTGAATCAGCAGTAGATTAAAACACTTTTTAAATCGTCCTCAAGGAGTTGGGAAGAACATGAAACCTTGCGTCTATTATATTCTTGGATTTGGTCTTTTTAAACGTATTGTGTGTTATTGCTCTTGCTTATGAAGGTTTGCTGTGGTGGCTTGGTCCTTCAGTCGGTTATCTGCCAGGGTGTCTTCCTGTTTGCTCGTTCAAATGGGCTGTGAATTCCCTGGTGCATTTTTCCTGGTTTGTGGAACGTGAACATTCTTGATTGCCTGGTAGAAGTCTATCACCTTTTTAGGTCAGTTATCTGTGGGATGCTTTTTTTCTGCGGTTAGCTTCACTTAAAAATTTATTTTTATTGGAAAATTGGAATGGCGAATAACGAATTCTGAAGTCAATATGTAAACAACATTTGAACATCAACGTCGTTGAGCATTGTAAAGATATCTATGTTAAAACCGACCGACCAGTTAAGTGCTTGACACATTAAACCAAGCGTATTGTTGAAAAAAAGACGCTGCGTCCCGATCACCGCTGATTAATTATAGGGTGCATTTTTGCTTTTGTTTGCGCTGTGGTCTTGGGCCAATCCGATGACGGAATTTACGCGTACTGACTGAAGCGTGAGATTGAAAAGGCGCGCTTCAGCAGGCTGAAGGAAAACGCAGTGAATTCCGCGTGGATTACTTTTAAGAGATGGTAGACCTAAGTTAGATCTGCCGCACTCTTTCTCTCCCATTTTCACCTGGGCCCGTTGTACTTACCATGTCAAGAAGGTGGGAGGCGGTGGAGGTGGCCGGCACGGCTGGTGCCGGGGTTCGACGGCTCAGCGCACCGTGATGCGCTTAATACTATCATGATGCACTGATAGCCGCAGTTAAGAAGGCTGCCAACTGACGAGATATCTGAGAACGCGTTGTCAGCCCAGTGTATGTTTGTGTTGAGTAGCTGATGGACGGATATTTTAACCTGTGATCCGTTTCTTGAAAACTCCATGAACAATTTATGACATGACCGGTAATGACGCTTGCTTTTTGCCTGAACGTAAGGCTCGCAAATAATGGAAAGTTGGGCTTAAACAATATTTCGGAACCACATCTCACGTTCTGTCACCTATATATGTGCGTATGAACGAACTTAGAGTCAGGTTGGCTGTGCTGTTCTTTCATATATATAGATGCAGTTGCACATAGGCACTCGCCGATCGGTTCCAGAACTCAAACTTTTCGCTGTGCCTTTGGAATCACTCACGGAAGCCACTAGTAGCCGCACATACTGTTCGCACAAACGCGTAGGCAACAGCATAGGTGTTCTTAAGCATCTGAACTGGTCTTTACACATTCCTATTAATCCACACGTAAATGCAGGCTCACGTTGCGCCGGCCACCTGTACCCAATACAACTTACGGCATTGTTGACTTTTTATTGAAACGGAGCAAACGCTGGCGAGGAAAGAGTATGGTAGATTCAACGCAAGTCTGCTACCAGTTCAAATAAACCTTAGCGTAAGTCACTTTCCTTGTGCCAGCGTTCTGCGTAGCATACGGTAGACCTCGTCGAATTGGACGGTCGCATTTTGGATTTTAAACATTGAATTTACCTTTTTTGGTATGTTACAAAATAATCCATTAAAGGATCAGATCGCTTCAATTAACCTAGCTATTAAAGATGCTATTATCAACTAGCACTTTACAAATGCGCTGAACATTTTGACAGCCATTATACTAATTCGGAAATGCGCAACGAACCTGCAATAAAATGGTGTCTTTAAACGGGGCTTTAAAGCACGCCTTTTGAAGACCAACTTTGCAATACCTCATTCTGGCTCTGAAATCGAAATGCGTCTTCTTGTGCATCATGCAGAATCCGACAGGTATACTTTAATCAGGCAACCGTTACCAACTTCAAAACACGGATTCAGCAAAGGAAGGTGGTGGAAAAAAATCAGCTTAACCCGATAAAAATAGAAACTTTGAGTGTGATTATCTCGGATTGATCTCATAATATGATATTAATGATCTGAAACCGGAACCAATGTGCCTGGTAGTCCGTATCATCTAACCAGACGTGTTTACTAGAAAATAAACTCAGTTTTGTTTGTGAATAATTGTAGGAATGTGGAGCATACCCGGTGTTTGGGTGATCCCTGGGTCATATGAAATTACGCAATGTGTATCTTCGAGTTAACTGTCAACCTTTCTTAAAAGCTGCTCTAGTCAATTGACAGATGTGCGAAGGTGTGAATAAGGAAATTTCAATCAATCCACTGAAAAAGATGGTTTTTGTACTGACATATTTACTTCTCCACTAGCCCTCTTAATTTTACAAGTGGCAGTAGGGTAGAAATGGCTACAGTCTTATTAACATCCTCTTGTTGGTTTATTTGCTCAGATGCTTTTAATCGTCAATGCGGACTAGGAACAAGTAGAATTCGATTAACCATAAACATCAGGGTAATGTTAAGACTGCGATGTGCACGAAATCTATCCATAAATCTGAAATAAATGAGGCATCCTAAGATCTGGAATTCAGCGGTCCTCCAGAGAACAGCTTGACTTACGACAAGATAAAACTGGATCCGGTGGCCACAGGAACTTTGCTTCAATCTTTTTCGGAAGCATGCAGTAAAAGGTAGGCACAGAGCGAAAAAAGATAACTCAATAGTTACCGGCAAGTTAAGAAAGCAAAAACTTTGCAAACCGCTACTCAACTCACAGAATCTTAAAGCAGGTGTTCTCAAAAATAATGCCTTTCTCCAACAAACGGCTAGATTGGTTGACACACAGAATTTCAGTTTTTCAGCTCAGTCTCTCATCTTGTTTATTTTGTATTGATGGTTGGTCGAAAACCTGACCTATATTATGACGTGGTTGATGGTTGCACAGTCACCTTGTAGATGGCATATTCATCTCCTTCAGATGCTGTTCGTTAAGGGTACTTTTCCTCTTTTATCAAACGGTTACACATTGGAATCTTTTTGGTGAAAACATAGCCATCTAAAGTATTAAAATAGATAAGCCAAGCGTATAAGAAGGAATAATTTTCTTCTCTGCGGCCTTTAATTCTGTCCGCTTTCGTCAGGTTTCTGCGAGTAGTCTTGAAACTCATAAAAGCTCATTTTTCCGAAAAAACGGTTCTGGCCTAAAAACTAAGGTGTTCACGAAACAACCAACACTATGCAAATCTTGAACTTCAACAGCCTAGACCTGACCGGCCACAAACGCAGCTGCCTAAGAGCGCTATACCGGCACGTTGAGACACATTGCAGTGAATTGGAGGGCAAAGGTGCTAAATTACAAAATCTTCGACGGGTACTGGCAGCGAATGGTTATCCGCGCAATTGTGTCAACCAATGCATATGCAGACAAGAGAAGAAACCACATCTAACTGGCCTAACATTTTGGCGAGCTCTTCTGTACGGGAAGAATGTATCGGGAGCGGTAGGCCGTCTGCTCAACTACTCGAAGTTGGAGTTAAGCACAGGTCAGAAGCAATCATCAGGCGCCGGGTCATGATACTGAAAGACTCACTGCCATGGCAGGAAACGGCTGGAGTCGTTTACCGGATCTTGTCCTGTTGTGGACAAATCAACTACATCGGAGAAACCGGGATATTATTCCCGATGCGAATTACCGAGCATACAATGGCGGTGAGGAAAAAAGACGCCAAGTCCCAAGTTGCAGCTCACTCAACGGAACCCGGCCATATTTTACAGTTTAACGAGGCCAAACTCCTCGCATGAAGTGACAACCGCGTGGGCCGCGAGCTGCTGGAGTCATCGTTCTCAGGCCCCCAATCCATCAACAAGCGCAACGATTTGGCGTTTCCCTACTGTGTACTGAGACATTTTCTGAGCAATAGAATCAGTCACGTGGGAAGGGCCTTGCCCAGCATCAAATCTGACTACACCGAGCATAGTTGTCGCGCAATTACCAAGTCCACATCCGACATGGAAAAGAAAATCGCTGCAAGTAATGTGTCGAACACGAAGTGTCAAACCATCACCGCACCAATTAAGACCCAAGCGGTTGCTACAGTTGTGGATAATTACAGTACGCACGTGGGTGACCGTTAAGACCAAAAGATACCATGCAATATATGCATGTTTCACACCTATCTGCAAATAACTCAGACTTTTGTGCCATTATCTGTGATTAAGAATTACCGACGGAATCCGAAACGTCAGGACAATAAAGCTATTTTTTCTCAATGGTCGCATTACCTTGTTCTAAACCAATCCCCTTTCACGTGGCAAATCAATGATCAATCAGCCAATTAGACCTCCACAGCAGAGCAGTTTGGCGTGTGAAAGCATGTCAGACGTTTGGAACCAAATGAAACCACCTGACACGTTGCCTACCATATCCATAATTCAGCGTAAATTTATAGGCTTAACATTCGCCTTAGGGAAATGAGTGACTCTAGAGAAAGGAATGACCGCAAACAACTTTTCTTTCGTTTCAGTTAGCGAAATGTCACTCATAAGCCCTACTTTTCCTCATTAAACTACACTTCTCTGACTAAGCGTACTTTAAATAGGTCAACATATCGACTTTGAAAAGAAGCATGCCAAGCCCAAGAGCTGCAAACACTTACTAGCCGATATACTTTTACATCCAGCCAAAGAAACGTTTTCACTTCGGTGATCAGATAGAAGAGCATAACAGAAGCAGAGCCAAAATGTGGTCTGTCCCCAAGCTGATGGCAGAATATATTAAAATAAACTATAAACTTTGCAATTTTCCAACTGAGGGGTTCCAGTGTCGATATATTGGGATATGAAACTAACACATATCATTCAAAAACATTTTAGTGGACGTAGATTGCGCCGGAAAAAATAGAAGGGTGACCAGTTGTAATTTTCAACACACACCAACCAAATGATAAGCACGGTACAACAGTGTACTGCAAGGCATAAAAACAGAACAGTGCCTGAATAAAACGCACAAGTAAAAATGTATTAAAAGTCCCATCCAGGGAATACAAATGCCCTGGACTGATCGAGCTAAAAGCGTCTTTATGTGCGTCGCTATGTGCCGAGCAACGGATGCCTGCAACACTTACATATTTATCCGCAACGGGAAAGCAGGGGACTCAGCAAAACTTTGGCATCCTATTACGCACATAAGGAATAGAACTAAGCTGAGAATGTGTCTCCCTTGTGGACGTTTTCATGGCTATCATGTGTAACATTGAGAGAGTTGGAAGGCAAACTGGACACAATGAAGCGATCTGGCATGACTCGTTACAGGGGCCACTTAAATGTCTCCTCAGTTGTACAAGCAGAAGCACACGCAAACTCAGTTTACAAATACAGCGGCACATAAAGTTATTCAGTTGGCTGATTCAGTGCCGCAGATAGATGTATCCGCTTCTTATGTAGGTCAGAATGTCAACCCAAGGGTCGTTACTGTCCTGAATAGGACACTGTGATAAATGCCATGCATATTTTTCCATAGTCATGCAGTTCTTGCCACATTTGGCTCGTTATATTGACAGGTTGAATTTTTGGGGATTGTGATTCCCAACAAAACAGTGGTTAGAAGAGCGACGCCGCACGTTTCTGCATGTGAACAACTCCCCCATATACAGCACTCCAGCTTCTGAGAGTTTCTTCCTGTAGTGTGCACCCGCCAAAGTTTGAAGCTTATTAAAGTTGGATTTTTTGTTGCGTTTACGCAGTTGATAGGGTTTCGTGGAAAACCATTCCCTCTATGCACCTGTTGAAGATATTGAGCTCAGAAACCTTAGCTTTCGGCTAACAGCTATGCGTCTTAGTGCGGTGGTATAGTGTCCTAATGTAACGCTGATTTGGGGATTTCCATCGAAGCTCAGTACTTGCGTTGTATTCGTCACATTCCTGAAAAATTCGGAATTTGAGACTACAACTATTTTTGCGGTAGACAAGGATATCCAGGAACGTTAGTTGGTTGCCTACTTCTCCTCCTCCGTCTTTATGAGCCATGCGCCCGGAGATACGACACTGAGACTTACTTTGAATTTCAGTACATAATCTCGTTTGATGACGATTGCGGTATCATTCATCGTCACTCCGCCAGGTCGATTGCAAGTCCATCACATAGGGTTTGTGCACGGACATCAAAGTACGCCCGCCAGCATCATGTCGACTGCTTTCATGGCCCACGCATATAAGGTCACATTTGTCTCTATAAAAAAAATTATAGCAAAACAACGCACATCAAAGTCCATCACCAGATATCTCTTAGCCAGGCATACCATCACACAAAAGTCTGGCCCATTTCACACTTATATGGCATGGAGTTGTCACTTTTCACGTAAATACGATGCATGTGTCCTGGCTCCTGTTCAATGTGACCCATATGGCTTTCTCACACATGTGGGATGTCAGTCACTGATTCACTCTGACCAAAAGTCTGAGGTGTTGTGCGAGAGGTAGGTTGTGTGTGGCTCATGTAGACAGTTGAAGAGCACTACCAGCCACATGCGACCAACCTCCAGGTCAGATGAATGACTTGTTTAGACAGTGGTCCAGGGCCTGCAAGAGGAAAGAGGTAGTTAAGCCAACTATGGAGATTCGGTTTTGGTGACACTTGGTAACCTATAAAAAATCTAAGACGTTCTATATCTATCTTGGTGCACTGAAAGCCGTAGCTTGGAAGTTTGCACGGTGGCGTCTCACCTGACCGAAGCATTCTTATAGGCCATTTGAAGAAGGAGCCCTTTTCAATTTGAACTTCTATTCGGAGTGGAATCCAGTAACTACATCATTACACATGATGGCAACCACTTTTTGGTAATTTCTAAGCAGCACTTTTGTTCAGTGTGAGGGATCCGGGCACGTGGATGGGAAGGCTCGACCTCTGTTTTATTTATTCCACAGCAGTCGCCCGCAGGCGTTAAATCGACGGAGAATTAGACTGTTTTTAGTTACTGACTCCACGAAAGGCCGACTGTCGTTCAAAAGTTTACATTGCAAGAAGTCAGAGCTGCCATATGACATTATGAGCAAACCACTTCAGCCTAAACTTGCCTCTGAACCATCATGATGCATTTCGTCAGCTGATAGGTCTGAGTACCAAAAATACAGCTATTTGAGAGCAATTCACTTGTGCGTGGTCATCCGAATAGCCACGAAAAAGAGTCAGTCAGGGCCCGCCCTGCTCAGGCTTTCCTCTCTCTCTATCTCTTTCTCTTTCTATCTCACTCATAGCCGCTCTAAGCCTGCCGACTAATCGGTGGTGAGACCTGACGTATTGCATGAAGTGGCATGGATCTCTGTCTTGTGCGTAAAATACCCAGGCAAGCGACATGTACAGCTACCAGCATCTCAGTGCATACCATACGCAGGACGATGATGGCGCGGCCATACAGGAGCCAAGACATCTGCCAGAGGCCTTAACGTCTGATAGTAATGATGCTAGTTGATACATTGGTCGGCCTGTTGACTACAGCGGGCCTCACACTATTTGCCAAATGGAACGACTCACCGGAATGCCATGCATAAAAAATGGCTGCAGCTGCTTCCATAGTCCACATGACAAAAAGAAGTAGCCCACTTTGGTGGCTTCTGGTTTTTGACGCCAAGCTACTTCCGAGACATAAGCCAGGGCAAGTAGCCATCTCCAAAAAGTTGGCTGCATTCATAAGAACTCTCGGAGACCAAACTTGAGAAAAAATTCCAACTAGGTCAAGTGAATTATTTCCTAACTAAGCGTGGCAGTCATCCAGTAGATCCTACACTGATTGCTTAGAAACTGCCCCTTGGCCAATCAACCTACTGTAACAGAATTGGCGGATTCCATTTGTTGCACTTGGCTAGGCGGGTAACTCGACTCAACTGTGATTTAAATAAGGGCTCTCAGTAGGTTATTCGTAGCTCAATTGGTTGTACTTAAGCCGTCTCCAGCTGGAGTAGGTTCGAACCCCATCGAAGCCACCGCACTTTTGATAACTGGGTCAAATGTAGCATTCAAATATGTGAATGTCTCCCCGCCCCATACTAAAAATAGTTTCATGCAAACATGCAACCACTTCGTTTTTCAAATATGCGGAATCATGTAAAAGTCATCCTCAAAGGTATAATAATTCAATTCCTATTTGTGCAAAGTGCCATGTTTATTTTTACCCTTATGTAATGCTACGGAAAAGTACCTCAGTGAGACACGATAATGGTCTCTTTCAGACACCACTAAACCGATAGGCACATTAATCAATTAACGGTGAAAGATCAGTGCACTTCTTGATCGACTGCGAGCCAGAGAACCGTGAATTAAGCCATTCACGACTCATGCTGTTTTCAGCTCTGATGAAAATTTTGGACTATCAACCTTGAAGGTGTGACCCAGTTCCGTCGCATGAACCATCATCTGCGGTTAAGCATTTTTCGTCCTCACTATCACCAGATGCTCGGTCATTCGTGCGCCGAATATCCTCTCAGTTTTTTGACTTGGTAGCTTTTTATCTGACGATAGGGTTGTGGGCGATACTGGAAAGTTATATCCGTCTGAAATACTTCCTGGAATTCACCTGTACGCTTCCATCAGAATAATCGTCTTCCATATTTTAAGAGTTATATCAAACATCACACAACACGCTTGGTTGGAAACTAGGCCACAACTCTGATATGTTTTAGCCTAAGCGTAGAGGATAACCTGGTTTCGGCAACATCCACCAATTATTGTAAAACACCCACTTAGCGGAACTGGCTGTTTTGCTCAGAGTCCCGATAATTTTCTTATATCCGATAATGCCGACAGGTTTTCTCTTGAATTTGCAGTTAAGGCGCGATTGAGTGAAGGCGACTGACTTCTGAACGGCGCCAGTAATACTAATCAAAAATTATAATCAAATTATAATCAAAATTTTATTCAAATAATAATTGCTTCTTCTTCAAAGATAGGATGGCCGAATAATTTGCAGCAAGTTAACATCTATCCCTACAGCCAAAACTACTAGGAAAAAAACAATAAATGAATAAAATGTGTTGGAATTTGTTGGATTCCAGATTGACTACTTATGAAATCTTGCTTCTGCTATGAGCTAACTGTACCAAAATTGATAAATTGCACGCGTTACGGTAGGCTGAACAGTTAACTTAACTGAAGTTGTCTTGAACGCAGGACCCCCTATGGGGTCTCTTAGCTGATATGGTTAGAGTGTTGGCTGTACTAAAGTCACTAGTTCAGTGATTTCTTATCTATGATGAAGGCAATAACTTTTTTTGGCTGAATTCATCATGCTAAAAGAGAAAGAAACAAATCTGCAATTTATCTTTAATAAATGGTTTGCCTTATTTGTGGAGTGACCAATGGAAATTAATGTAAAATAAGACGATAGAATTAAATTTGTCTTAGCTTTTTCCCCACAAAGTTGGGTGCCTGACAGTTTCCAAACTAATTGTTGGATGTATTTGTTTCTCCTTTTAAATGGCTAATGACTTTCACAGATTTTTTCCTGGGAATTCAAAGAATCGCCCACTTTATCCCCTGAATTAAAAATAAAAAGACAAGAAGGATATTAGGGAACAAGCAATGGTCCCAATACCACTCTAGCAGCTTTAAAATGTTAGCTTTTATTTTGCTTAGAAAAGCATCCTTTTGACCAGTGAAAAACATCAGATTATTTTCTCAATATAAGCGTTTACCTCCATTCCACAAATATGTTTGTAAAAGGCAGAGTTGCTTCCTATTGGAAAGACCTACATATAACCATTTAGTTATTTTGCAGCATTGTTTAAAATAGAAAACCGTTTGGAATGATAAAGCCATTTTCAAGCTGCTTGGATAGTTCAGTATACCTGATCTATCTTAGCACTATCCATGTCTTACAATAATGAATAATCATAAAAAAATTATTGAAAAACTGGTCATAAGTTATTTTCCAATTTTAAGTCATATTATCGCTGAAAATCCATTTAAAAAGGCTAAATAAGTAACAGTCTGGCGCGTTTTTATAAGCTCTTACTGAATACAGATTTAAACAGAAAAGCTCAACATTCAGTACTTAGTTTCAAGCAGAGAGCCTTTGCCCTTTTAGTCTGCATTTAGATTTCACGATGCAAAACTGAAATTCAATTAATTTGTATTTGCATTTACATTTGCTTTAAGGTAGCTTTTCATGGAAGTTTTCATTCTTTCCTGTACTGACGAATTTTCACCCAGTAAATTTTGCAAGCACTAAATTGGTATTATTACGCAAACGAACAGAACCACTGATAGAAGCAAACGGGCGAGTTTCAGGAAAGAGTTCAGAAACAGAATATGGGATCGTATATTCTACTTCTGAAGGAAACAACCGAAGTCATTGTCTTTGTATAGCTTCTGACTTTAAAATATTTAGCAATGCTTTAGATTCCGATTATGAAGGCATCTAAATATTCTTCTTCTTCTAATTGGGTCAGCCACGGTAGTAGATAGGTTGTTGAGAATCCATTCCTTCGTTGGCTTTGGTTAAGAACATCAAGCCATTGCCATTTGAATGTCACCTTTTTACTTTGAAAGCTGCATGTTCTATATATCAAAAGTTAAACTAAAAATGCATTTCAATAAGTTTACCAGTATTCATCCGCATAAAAAAAGGCTTGGTGTCACTGTCAAAATTAATAAAACAAAGAGGTCGTCCTATATTAAGCTGATATGTTATAAAACACAGAATGTCAAGTCTGAAAGGCGTGATTCGCGCCTATCCTCCATTTAAAATATTTTTATTCGAGAAGACTAAATTGTACCAATCACTGAATTTAAAAATACTAACGCACGTGAGATGAAGGACCTTTACAAACATCTATTCATGGCGAGAGTGCTTGTTCAGGTTTTCGAACATTAGATCAAAATACAGAAGCTGGTTTTTTTTACTAGTCTCCATTTATATATGAATCGCTAAGTCTTTGGGAAACGTGAAAAAAACTTTATTCTTTATTTTCGACTCTGGTACACCAGGTCGTCGTTGGGCGTGTGGGAATTGGGTATGTCAAAATACCGAAAAATCAATAATGCTTTTTCATCCTTGCTCAATAGCAGGCTTCGTTAGTTGACGCCTTTTCCATGCTTCCTTGGGGTTGATGTACATCGAATCTAATTCATGGTGCCTATAGTTGCATAAGTCGTTAGAAGGAATGGCCTCTAAAAATTCGCGGTCCTTCCCATATGAACAGAAACCTACAATGCGGGTTTTTTCCCATGCAAACTTGTGCCGAGTTTCAAGCGAAAGCTTAGCGACTTGAGACAGGTCGTCCCCCTTTGCCACTAATTGATGTTCATATGAACTCTCATTGCATGAATGTGGCTGAACTAGACAACGAATTGCTGTAGAAAAAAGCGGAAAATGACTTAAACATGCTTCCTTCATAAAACCCTTTAAAACATCAACACTTATATACAATAGGAACTGGCGCACCTCAGTTCCCTTCAATGTGTCCCACTCGGTAAGTGACCTAGCTCGCTGGGAAAACTCCCGTGGTAAGTGCGGACTTAAAGTTAACAACCTATCATTTACTTTGGCTACTTCTTTGCTTCGCAACTTATACGGCATAAAGAATGCGAAGGTTCGCGATCCAGATACTTGCATGGATGAGGAAGAAGGCAGGTCGAGCACCAGATCAATTGATTTATTGTTCTGAGCTTTCGAACACTTACAGGTGTCCTTCTTCAGAGATGAGAAAGCAACCAAAAACGAGGATTATCATAGTGGCCAAAGGCCAATCAAATGCCAGAAATCGTCAGGTTATCAAGGGATTAGAAACAGCAAATGAAAAAAAGGGGGGGGGTGGGAGAGGAGGTCAATTAGCTGTCACTGGAATCGGAGGGGTCGGAGGGGCAATTATGTTGGTGTAGGCGAATTAGCTGTCCGCGGGGCTGGGGGTCATGAACAGCAATTAGTATGCCGCCTTGTCACCCGGTAGAGGACCCTGGTATCGCTGCCTCCTCTTCCAGCCAGTTCGTTGTGGTTTCCTGTTTGCTTGCCATTCTTACGTTTGATTTGGCTTCGTCCCGGCTCTTTCTAACGTAGTGGCGCAATACTTTGTAGGCCGCTGGCAGGTCCAGATGCCTGTTGACTGAGTTGGCATCTGAGTACCATGCCTCGAGCGTTAGCCTTTCGGTTTTGGAGGTTCCTTGGCCTACGATGGTCGCCCCTTGGAGATCAAAGTTATGGCCAGTTTCTGCGATGTGTGCCGCCAGTTGTGAGTTTGGGTCCAGCATACCTTGTGGGCTCTTAAGCCACAGTTTCAGTAACCGGCGCATAACACTTAGATAAGCTAGTTGAAGGGGATCTAAAGGAAAACTTGTTACCATCCCCACACTGCAGGCTACAAGGGGTGACCTACCAATACGATGACAGTGGTCCGTTTTGCTGCGAAAATCCTCATCAGTCCTTCTAAGCTGGGTAATCTCCCCATAAACAACCTTAGTGTCATGCTCACCTTAGACGAAACACCACTCGCAACCATAGTACGCATTCACGTTCTTAATTTGTTTGATAAAAGCCCTAGCAGGAGCATTGCAGACGACAGCTCCCACTCTAAACCCAAACGTTCTCTGCAGACTGTCCACAGGAACGCCATGCTTAGATAACCATAACAGTTCCTTTACTAAAGGCTTACAGTATGCCTTGGTATCTGAAGGTTTGCCTTTGCCGGAAAAAAAATTCCATGACAAAAATTCACTTATGAAGGGCTCCATAACGCGGCCAAGAATTGGCCACAAGTCACACTTACTTCTACGATATAAGGGCAAACCATCGATAGCTAAATATATAACTTTCTCGTTTCCTACAATAGGCATAGCATATTGACTTATCTGCTTGGTTAATTCTTTAACAAGTCTCATGTGGACATACTCCCCGCTGCCCATTGTCGTAACCTTTGTCCGGGTGTTTTTCCTCCCCAGAAGCGTACACCCATCACCTGGAAGGTCGGGGGCCACACGTCTCAAAATTTTGAGAAGCTTCGTCAAATGTTTAATCGGCGTGTTGCAGTCTATTGCCCTAGACCGCAAAGCACTTTTCAGCGTCTCCTCCTACTTCATCGCCGGGTGTCCAGTAACGTTGCATGTTGATCGTTCTGTTACTTCTTCCACTGACGAATAGTTCCAGGCACTACCTTCCTCCCACGATGATGTGTTACAGTCGGATTCTTCAGATGAGTTACTTCAACAAGAGTCCAGATAGTTTGGCAATCTATCCATTTCCCTTGCTTCTTGCTCAATTTTACGTATATCTTTCAGATATCCGCGCAACGCACGTCTTCTCAAAGTTCGCTCTGATGGCGGCTTCCACATGCTGAAGAAAACGACAGAAAACAACAGATTTACCGGATTTGCAGTCGTAGTAACAAGAGCTCGATTGCAGGTGTTATCAGCAGATTGCGTCACGTCACAATGGCACCACTGTCACAGCTTCATGCTCTCACGAGCGGCGGACGTGCGTCAGCCGACGGCGAGAGCATGCAAAAAATCGATATGCAAATCACCTATCGATTGCGTCATTATTCTAGCCAATGCCAACCAAGCACGCGTGAAACGCGCGTTTGCGTATAACGCTAATGCGCGCAATGCTATTAGGGGTTAAGCCTGTAGAGGTGGACTTTCCTGTTTGTCCACAATAAATTACATCATTGTCGCCACAAGGAATTATGTAAACGACCTCTTTTCGTTCAAATAGCCAACCCTATCCTTGGATGTACAAGCTGATTTCGAAGTGTGGTCGGTAGCTTTTGCATCACTTGGATCTGGTATTTCCTTAAGTGTCTTTCAAAAAGTTTAGACACGTTTTTAATATATAGAAATGTTTGCCAATTTTTTCGATTGAGCGCTTGATCGGAACAATCTATTCCATTTAATTGTTTTCAAACTCTTGTCGTCTGATGCATCGCTTTACAAACTCCTTAGGGTAAATATTTTTTTAGACCTGAGGTTTTAGAGTTGGATGTGAACAATCAAGTGTGTTCATGTGCTCCAAAGAATTTCTTTTACCAAATTATATTTCTTGGCTTGCCAATTTTCAAATCAATATAAATTGTTGTAAGTAGTAGGAATTTAGGCTTGATTTAAAAGTGACCACTCACTAACTGATATTTAATGTAGTTTCTCAAAATTGGAATAATTTTTGACAATTGTTCGGTCCCCCATGCATACCTTAGGTTTAATGGCAAGAAACGTGTCATAGTCATGCTTATATTATATGGGAAATATACATGCGTTTCATCCTCTTTTGCAGTTAACATTTTGATAATGTTTAATATTCCTCTGAAGAATTTCAAGCAGCTTCATTCCTAATTTATTAGCCATTTTGGAATCAATTTCAGCGGATTAATGCAAAATTTAAGAGCTGTGCATACACCATTTCTTTACATTCTTTCCTAGGTCGATGAATACTCTATGGCGAAAATGAAGTAAACTAGTGCAATAATTATGAGGTCAACCTAAGGCCACGTCCAGTTCGACTGGTGTTGCAGTAAAAAGGCAGCCTAGCAAAGTTTTTCGCTCAGTTTGTCAATCTCATCTTGTGCAATTCACATTTTAACTCATCTGGCAGAATCACATATTGTACAATCCTAAATGCAGGTAAGCGTTTTTCATTTCAATAGCGCAACTGATATAGTCCTTCCAAAAATCGCGTATGCTTAAACATTTTTCCTATTCTTGAAAACCAGTTTGCGACTGAAGCCCTAAACAATGAATTTTCTTATAAGACCAGAAGCTAGAATCAGTGTATTGGCCACTTGTTGTTTTATACAAAGGCAGGATTACTTAGCTGCACGAATGTGCCAGCACAAAAGGTAACTCGTAAACCACGGTCTTTTCGATGGCAAATGAAACTTCCAGGTTGATATTTATGTGTACGGATCAGAAAATCTTGGTCGTTTCATACCGTACTGTATATATGGGTAAGCTCAGTGGAATTTTGGCAGGGGGGTATTCAACGATTTCTTTCTTAAGTGCACACCATTCATGCATACCTTTTATTTAATTGTTCTCGTAAGTGTCTACCATTTATTTCGCCTCCGTAAATAGACGGTAAAAGTTAAGTATTGTTGAAATATTCACACGACTTAGCTCTTCCACAGCAATACCTTAGTTTATGAATGTGCAAACTGAATCTTCATCGCCGTATTTGCTGATTATCTCTTTCTCCTTTGCCGAAGAATACTGTCTGCCACACATCGAATTAATCGAATAGACAGTATGAAAAGAATTTATTGCAGATGTGTTTGAAAATATTTGCCTAGTAAACAAATTTTCTAGAATTTTTATTGCATATGTTCCCGATTTGTATAACAACCAGATGCTTTTGGAGACATGTATTGGTTGAACTTTATTTTAGGTGTCAGAATGTGTTTCAATAATATAATGTTTTTGCAACAAAATAGCGAACGGAAATTTCTTACTTATTATAATTAATTGGGTGTGACAAGTTTGGACATGTCTCAAATCTCAATCTTCGGATAACATAAGAACACGACATGCGAATAGCAGCATCAACAATGAGAAAACTGACATATTTTTTTCACATTCAGAAGTAGGGTATTTATGCGCAAATTCTGCAAATCCTTTCCTATCTTCTATCATCTTCGCATAAGAAAGTCAGTTAGTGCCTTTCTTGACTTCTGTCGTGGGCGAAAGCTTGATGTTTTGTGCGGGAACAAGTCGTGTGTGGCAAACGTTGGCCAGCCGCTGCGTCCGTCCCAATTATGTAGGCTCGGACTGGTGAGCTGAATTGTGATGGAGCGTGGGTGGGCGGTGATGTTCAGGCTAGAAGCATCAGCAACTGTCCCTCATAACAGGTATGCATCTGGAATGAATGAAAAGGTTCGCGTTCCAGGTATGGATGAGGAAGAACACTTGTCGAGCACCGGATCAACAGGTGCTCGACAAGTCTTCTTCCTCAGGTATGCATATGTTTGAAGCTTTCTTTATGAGCTAAAGGTCATGGCTTGAGAAGCTGTAAACTCGTGGCTATTACTTAGCATCGGTGGCTTAACTGACCAAGGCAATTAAAGTCAGGCTTAGTGTTTCTTGCCAATATGGTTTCCGTCGCGCTCTCAAGGACATTAGTCTGAGTGGCCTTTTGTGCAAACACTAGGTATATTTTGCGAAGGGGAAGAGGGAAGCGTGTTTTCCGTTCATCACTGCATCCTAGAGCACCTTCGGTAATGTTAACTGTGCTCTGTCATCGGAACATGTTGAGTGAGGCATGTGATATGGTAAAAGATGCTATGCATATCTGCTTTCTCTGCATGCTATTTATAGTATGTGTGATATTCTCGTGCCCACTGTGCTCTCAGACCCTGGGTGGACATCATCCATATCGACTGCTAAACCGTTGCATGGTTAATGGATCACAATCAAATTTCGCTTGCGGTCGGTTTGACTCCATCATTATTTTCTAGGACAACCAGTTCAATTTTGCGTGTTAGACACTTCAAATGCTTAAACTTTGTACATTTTTGATCTATATCACGATTCCTTATGTAAAATGGCAATTTAAACAGACCAAGCGATTGTCATCCATACACACACTCATACGTAACGCAATTTTTGGATTTTAGGGCAATCATAAAGGTTGTCTTGGGTCGTAATTCTGCACATTAAGATACTTAACCAAAGCCGTGATGCACTTCGTCATTCAGCGGTATAACGCTATAAAACGGTCCATGGCAATCAGCTGGCAATGGACTTCCTCGTGGTCCATTGTACACATCGACTTTACGATATTTCACATATAATAAAGCGCAGACCTTTTTAAACGGGCACTTAAACAAAGTGCATATCAAATTCAAAGCTGTTCATTGCATTGGCAGCTTTGCGTGCGACCTTGATATATTTCGTTACTTCTGATTGGGTGTTTCATAAACAGGTTAAAATAAAGCCAACTGGTCACAGCTGCCCAGCCTGAGTTTTGAGGTAGCACTGCAATGTTCAACCAGAATCACTATGTGCTCACCTTTGGCGTTGAGCAAGCGAAATTTTAGCCTTCATACGCTCTCCTATCAGGCGCTCAACTAACGATAGAGTAGAGAGCGCAAAGTCGGTTGCCCTTGTTAATGTGAGAGTCGCAGGAAAAGTGTTAAAAAATAGAAACAATAATTTGCATAAATATAAAGCTTGCAATCATATTCAACAAATAAATCAAGCACTTTGAGAAAACTCTCCAGTGCTGTATAAGAAGGCATCGAAGTGAACTGTACGAGGTTAAGGTCAGATAAAGTTAGTTTGCAAACCTGCACAAAGCCCAGATTTCACCTGAATAGTATATTAATTTAATCCATAAACGATTGTATAGATTAATAATCAAGGTTCTACAAGTATCGGAAAATCTGATTATCGATCGCATGTCCATCAAGCCCACATTAAAAAGCAATAAAGCTGGCATAACCTAATATATTCAGAATTTTTTTGCCGAATTAGCTGTCCAGGAAATCAGCAAACACGTTCATAGGAGAATGTATGAACACACATTTGTTGTCAACTGAAAAGAACATCTGGTTCCAGTACGTGCTAGTCAATTTAATTTTCCTACTACACTCATTCAATTTTGTAGTAGCTCTGGGTTAGTCAAATGCCCTTTTTAGGCGTCTTGCTGAAAAAATATTTGAGTACCTTGCAAAAAAGCATTAATATGTTGACGGATTTCTCAGTACTGTAAGGCATGGTCAGCTGAAAACCTAAAATTCAGTTCAAGTCGGGATCATTCAAAGTTCAAGCGACATTTTTGTCTCCCTTACCATTTAATGTTGACTCACGTGGGCGTTTAAATAATCTGTCAAGTAGATTTGGGACTTATAAATTGCCTTCCCCGTTAGCTTTACTTATGTATGTATAAATTACAGCAACATTTTCAACTTCGTTGCCAGCAGAAAAACTCAAGTCCATTAATGAAAGCATTTATCGTTTAGATTTAGCTTCAGCCTAACAGGTCTACAAAAAGAGTTTTATTGCCCTCTAATATTGATATTATTGCCACAAAAAGCCATCCGATTTCTTTAAACGTGAAATGTCATGTCTGATTATCAGTCAAAACATTACATTGATATAAGCTATTTCCCTATTTAAAGGAGCACACAATTGTGTTTAATTTTTAAAACTGAACTTTTTTTGTTGAAAAGGAACAATCAATACTTTATAGTATTAATAATTGAATGCTCTGGGTCATTTAAGAGTAAAATTCTTCAAAAATTTCGATAGCATATTTTTCTAAAAATGACGCTCATAGTTAGTTGCATGAGCAGGAATATTTTTTGTGACGGATTTTTCGTTCGTAAAACTGAAATTGTCATAGTCGTGGCAAAAAAATACGTGTTAGTATTTCATAACTATATTTTAAAATAATTTCCAAAATTTACGGTGCAAGGTCAGTTTGTAACCTTTAAAGTGCCCTGGTGGCAACCGTCTACTCTAGCATAGCTGATTTGCAGCAAAGTCCAATCGGGAAGTGGTCGGTCTAATCTCATTGGATAAAGCATGTACCAATTTGATTGGGTATGCCCGAATTATGGACATGACATATATTCGTCTAAGAAATAAATATTGCTTCCGACATTTTTGCCACATGTCCCAAAAATCCGATGGCCAGCAACTCCTAGCTGTATCGGGCAAAGAAAATCCAAAAAACGAAATATGGCCTTTGTTATCGCATTCTTCGTGTCACTTTGTTTTGTGACGAAAATCTGTTAAAAAGCAATGGAAAATATACACCTGGTCAATGCAACCTACATGGTTTTCCAGTTGAGGTATTCTTGGACACACATGTACTGCGTCGCAATATTTTTGGGTCTTCTCATAATCTGTATCATTGGAGGAAATGCCTTGGTTGTTGCGGCCATCCTGCATGAGCGTCAACTTAGGGTAAAGTCTCTATTATTATTATATATAAAGCCGTACTTATGCCTACCGTATGCCTTTGACAGTAATTTCCACCAGTTTCTTTGCAAAATATAGTATGGCGTCCACAGTGTATAAAGCTTAATATTGAGTCGAGGCTAATAAACTGGTCAAAACGTATTTAAGAGCCAACTATGACTCTTTGTTTGGCGATTTTTATTTACTTTCTTTCGCCTGCTTAATTTTAGAACCATTGGTGCGCTAGGCCATTAAAAATTATCACTGCCTTAGCTTACCAATGAATTAAATCTTTGTTCACTGTTGGATATTTAGCCGACATAGGAGGTAGCAAAACTTTAAGAAACGAAATGTACCGAGAGCTTATCATGTTTCTAATTGACTTAATTGATCATTCATGCTAAAATGCAAGTAATCGTACAATGCATTGAGACCTGTTACCAACAGAAATGAGATCGTTGGCTGTGTGTTATATATTACGTGGAAAATACATCATACTTCCAAGTATATTATAACGGAATATTAATTTATATGCGCATTTATACCTGCCCGTTATTTTATTTTAATGGAAATCTACGTGTGCTATATAGATCTCACCCATTGTTAAATGCAAAACATAATGTAATGCCTATATTTGCTTGAATAAGTGTTTGTGAGATCGCGTGCATCAGCTGACGCATAATTTTGAGCAACGCCTGAAATGAGCATGGTCCATTGATGAAATAATAGTAATAAAATAAATAAAATAAATTTTAATCACGCACACGTTGTTGGAACTGCTTTGACGCTCATTATTTATACTCAGTTAGACCCAAAAATATTTCATCCTATTGCACGTGGCCGCAAACAGGACAGATAACACAATCACCGTTACTGCATAATGCCTGATCTCGGGAAATTAAGTGCCATGTTAGCGTTTTTATTACGCATCATACCTAAAATAAGTAGTTTGATACTTTCAAATGCATTTAATATTGTACAACGTTCGCCAGTGCCAGAAAAGAGTCATTCATTCAATTGTCATGTGTAATTCGGATGCGCTATAGAAGCAGTGAGCTTACGCTAGCACGCACTACTTTCGATCCCTTTGCAGATCAGTTTATCAATAGGGCGGCTTCGTGGCAGTCGATTGTCACCTTTGAAAGGTAAAACAACAGGTCAGTTGTAGCTCAATGACATATACAATGAGCCAGAAGTATGTTCTCCACGTTCTTTTTGGCAGGCTGATATTTTGTAAACAAACCGTTGTTTCTTATTTTATACCTAAATAAGTACTGTGACAGCTGTAATAATTCTGAATTATGCCGACTGATCTCAAAAGGAGATTTCCAGAAAGCAGTCCAGGACAAGATGCGATCGTTGAAATCAGAAGTGCATTGGCCTGACGTATTGCATTCGCACTCGAACACATCATCAGAGACCTTGTAAATGAGCGCTTGAGTGAGAATCCGAACCGCCAAAATAACAAAAATTTAGGACGGCAATATAGTCTTTTATTTTCTATCGGCACAATTGATATAAATGTCTTTATTCGATGAAAGGACCTGCTTAAGCTCTGAAAGTGTGAATTCTGTCAAACTTTACGGTAATATTACATTCCCCATGCGAATATCCGTGAATGTTAGTTGAATTATTTCAAAGGATGAAAGACTTCTTAAGATCTAAGTCAATCCTTTTGAGTATCCATTATTGATTATTTCCTTAATGTCTCGATCGTTATATGTCGAGAAGAAGCATATATTGCATTGGTAGTATTTTTAAAGGAAGTAAAGTAAATATGAGCCCGTTTCATGACTAAAATACTTAAACGGAAAGGCATCAAAATAGCTGCCCAAATAACGCAAGCTACACTATGCCCCTTTTCCATACCAAACACTGCATATTTGTCAGAGCACAATTATGCTAACTGACTTGCGACATAAGAAAGTTGTTAGCCTCACAATGGCAAATAATTAATCTTGTGTTTTTTTATGTTTTTTGCTTACCAGTCATGACTTTTATGCAGTTGCTTTGACTCACCAAATATGCCATCAGAAACAACTTTGTTGTACATTTACTTCAACTGTACCAGATGCAATCACTCGTTTTGTTCACTTACTTCTAATACTGACGTTACTCCGTGTCCTATAGAGGCGATAATATGTATTAGTACTGTGCTTATTCAAGGCCTCCTGCTGGGTACGTTTTGAATTAGAATTGCTGTTTCTGGTAAAGGTTATTAATTGAGATATGAAAAAGGAATTGGTATATATCTCAAGACTCATAGCTTATTTAAGGAACTAAATCGAACAATTTACAGTTCGGTAGTGAAAATCCTATTCATGCTTTCATGCAATCTGTCACGGACTACATTTTAACTTAGCAACAATATTAATTAGAAGAGCGTTTACCCTGGCAGCATTCTTTATTTTACTGTACTGAAAACGGAAATATCTACGGTTTTGATTGTAATGCAACCATTTTTGTCTACGATTTGTATTTTCTAATGGTTGTTTCGCATTTTAAATATAAATATTATCTAACACAATATCTTGCGAATCAGGATATGTTATTTTCCAAATCAGTAGCTTTGTCCTTGCCTTTCACATTTGGCACATATTTTTTAAACCTGGGCAGTAGACAACGCTAGAGCAAAGGTATCTTAAAGCACACGGTCCACAGACAGTCCAATTAGCACTATTACCTCCCTCTCAGAATATTCTGTCCACTTGATGTAATAATTGACCTAAATACGACATCGTAGGTTCAAAATTTTTACGAATACATAGAATTCACTTAAAATACCAAAATAGACGAGAAAAGGTCCACACGCTAGTTCAAAACCTAACGCGATTGGTAAAGAATGCAAATGTTTTTTTCCCAGACTAAGCAGTATGATAATTTAATCATTTGAATTCTAAGTTGCAGCCAATGCTTTGGAAAACCCTTTTATTGCTTAAATGCAAATAGGAATGAAGTGTAAAACAAATGATGTCCAGGTGGTTCATATCTATACTAAAGTAGTTGCAAATATAAAGCTTGACGTAGATTTAAGGTTTTTTCAAATTTCAAGATAGTCTGTGAAAATGTCGCAATGTGGAACAAAGTCCATTTATTCTTAAAAAACGAATAAAAATGCATGCACTCTCTTGACCGTATCACATTATATTTTATCGAGGTTATCTGGGAAGAGAAAAGTAGGCTTCGCAGATGTGTACTATCAGATCGACCTCAAATCCTCTACAATGCCAGGCTTGTATGAGCTCTTGAATTTGAACTGCCGTTTTGTCTGTTCTTCATTTGCATATATCTTCCTTAGATATGCACTATTGGATTTTCGTTTAGCTGAACTATGACAATAGGTTCATCAGCACACGAAGTTAGCACCGCTTTAAATTTAATTTTGTGAATTTAATTTCATTGAATTTTGTGACTCGTTCAAGGACGATTTATTATGATGTCGGCAATTGTATTTTTCTGCCATTATGCATGTTTCTAATCTGCCGGTGGTATGATTTGTATGCCTCTCTTAATTCAAGGTGAATGGCGGACATTTTGTCTGAAAGTTTCCCAATTGTGAATTTAAAATAAGTGGAATTTCTCTCTTAGATATGATGTAAACCATAAAGTATATTTTCGCCGTTAAAGTAATCAAACCCATTAACTGCAAACCTTGCGCTTAAAACAACCAAAACCATTTGGCGAGAAATAAGATCCACTTTACTTCTGCTGTTCTGCATCGCGAAGTTAAATTCTTTTGCTTTGCTGCATCATTTGTCTTAGAAATGCATATACAAATAACAAGGAGAAATCTGCACAAGCGTTTCCTCCAATTAAAGTAAATAAGACGTTAAAGAGCCAAAAATAAGTTAACATTTGCTTGCATGATTACCTGCAGAACGTAGTTCTGATATCAACGATGATATATAAGGAAATATTTTTACTGCTAGACACGAAAATGCTACATCCAGGAAGCCGTCAGAAAAAGGAGGCATTGTCGTGGAAGCAGAAGCTTACGAAGCCTGATATTTCGGTTTTTCACCTGAATATACTACTGAAGAAACAGTCAAGTGACAGTAGAGAATTGCACAAGTCTTGCAGTATTTATTGAGGGTATTTGCTATGAAACTGCATGTCTATCAAAATTGGCACTTCCCGACTGTATCGCAAATAATCCCACATGGTGCTACTTTTGTCTATCTGGTCAGTTTCTGCAGTTCGCTATTACTATGCAGCAGCAGGCCTGTCAAAAGTTTCGGTTTTTTATTCACTGTAGGTGGTCGCACGTGGTGTCATTACAGCCTAGTTGCCCGCAGGCGATTTACGGGAAAGTTACGGAAATTTACTCACCCGTATGGGTCCTCGGTAATTTTTTTCTTCCTTGGGGATGCGGATGGAAATAAGAAACGTTAGACAATCGTGTCTCGTTCTTTGTGCAAAATCTAATTAGCTTGCCTTACGTGATTTATGCAGAAGAAATGGTCCAACTAGCTGCGTTTTATTTTGCCAAGTTTGGTCTTCGGAAGTAATTTTGCATTAGACCTGCATAAATGTTTCTGTATAATTTGTTATTCAAAACATATATATAGGTGAAAGGGACCAGTCGTGAGAACGCGGGTTGCTTAGCTGCACTTATTTTGCACAATCAGTTTCAAAGTTGCCAATATTCCCATCGGAGAATTCAAGAGAATATGTGGAAAGCGTACGTATACTTTCGATAAATTCTCGTTAGGTCAACGTATTTATAAGGGAAGGGATTAAAGTTAAATAAGCGATCAATAATATTTTTCTTTTCTTACAAGCGAGTCGTTGGGAATCGTGGAAAAGGGTCGATAAGATAAGAATGGTTACGTGGGGAGGCCTTGGTGGAATCCGTCTAGGGAAGGAGGAGGAGAAAGGGAGGGGTGGGAGACAAACAGAACGCGAATGAGTGCATGCCACTAGGTGGCTGTGGGCCACGCCAGCTGTGGAGGTTGCACGAAGTTTTTTTGTGCACAACGCCACCTTCAGCAACCTGATAGCAGTTACTTCTGTTGCTTCTAGCAGGCACTGACCCAGGGACTTTGGGTAGTTTGACGGGACCTTGTAAATTAAGTAAGAGGCTTCGTTGGGGTCCACACGATGTTCGGAGTACACCATGTGGGCAAGGATGACGCTGTTGATGCTTCTGATTTCACCTTTGCCCAGCCATGCCGGATTTAGCTTCTGCATTCTAGTGGTTAAGCACAGACCCGTGCGACCGATGTAGCCTGATTCACAGGAGCAAGCAACTGAATAGATGCGCATAGTAGTGGTCTGAGCTGGCAATCTATCCTTACCTTCGCGATGCAGGACTGTAATGGTTGGAAATGACACCCAAACTTTCGCTGCTGAAAAGGTTCGTGACACGGCTTGGTTGAGGCGTCTGCCTAGGATTTCGTTCGCCGCATCCCCTTGGAAGGGGAGTTTGAGGAAACGAGTCTTTTTTTCCCCAGTGGGTGTGGTGGGTTTCGTTTCTCTCTCCATCATATTCGTTATGATAGATCTGTCCAGCAATCTATTCTCTCGAAGCAAGTCCTGGATTTTTCGGGGCTCTATTTCAATAGTGTCTGCCAGGCATCTTTTTCTGGCCCTCTGTATCAAGCAGCGGACTGTTACGCTTCTGTTGTATAGGTAAAAACTGTTAAAGTTTGTTTGCCGTCCGGACCAATTTTCTTTAAGTTAAACGCTCCTTCGGATGCTACCGTCAGGTCTCTGATCTACCAGAACATCCAAGAAGGGAAGCGAGCCTTTCGTCTCCACCTTCAAAGTGAAGTTAATGGAGGGCTGTGCTTGATTAACAGTATTTAGAAGCGCATTTGCATCAGTTTCTGCTGGAGTGATGGCGACAATGTCATCGAAATATTGATCGCAGTGTTTTAACTCATGAATCTGCTCGCTGATTTTAAATTTTTCTAACTTGTTTATGTAGATGTTAGCTTAGAGACGCGAATTTATATTTAAAATGGGTGGTTTGCGAAAATGGATTCCAAACTACTTTCGGGAACTCCTTTGTTATAAACATATTTATCATAAGTGCAGAAAAGCAATTTCTTCTCCTAAAATAATCATCCACTTGGAATCAGTTAATGCATTACACCGGTCCGATGCAAAATGCTCTCACTGGAGAATATTTTTTGAAAGTATTTCATTCAGTAATGAGTTTAAGCCTTCATCCCTATCCTAGCGGAGTTTTTAAATTATCTTTATAAGCCAACGAAAAAATTGTCAATAAAGCTTCACGATTTCGTTTGCGACAATTTTATTGCAGTTTTATGCCAGCTTATTAAAATGTGTCACTAGAATTTGGACTCATCCTAAAGTAGAGCTTAGCGTTCATCTTCAGATCACCTAACCCACTGGCGATAGTCAGAGGAGGGAAAAACTCTGAAAATTATTCCCTCATACGGCCATTGTTAGCCATTTATGATAATTTATTATCCCTTTCTTAAGCTGCATTAAGCTTTTCGGCATCAAAACATATCCAGTTCCTGTTTTTTGTAAATACAAGGGCAGACCACGTGAGTATTCCACCTATATTTCGACATGTACACGCCTGAAAAAAGGTGGATGGCTTTTTGTGAGCCTGTAAACCTATCTCATTAGCGATGATTGCGGCGCTGTAATGGGTCAAGAGCATATATCGACCGTAAGTTATATAATACATCTACTAGAAAGGCAACTTTTGTTAGACTCATATACTACTATTGCGTTTCCATGGAGACGTTTCCTACTGTATTAGTAAGCATAAGACATTTAATTGAAGCGTTTAGTCAGTGCATATTACTAGTTCAACCTAATCTCTTCGATTATTAACTATCAGTGTAAACGTTTGAACTATATAAGGGTCTACTAAAGTCGCTCCGACATAAACAAGTGCGTGCGTATTGTGAGCCAATCGCTGAAACAATTAGTCGGTAAAGTAAAAATCAATGTCAACGCGTAGAGCCGGACCTTCTTAGACCATACCATACCATCGGTTTCGAAACTATGAGTATTCCTTTGAAAGTGTTTGCAACGTGCCAGTAAAATATTTAGCGGTACACTATTGGACTGAGTATTTTAAGAATTCAAAGTGTCATATCATAGAAACAGCCACGTGGCAATCAAAAATGTGTCAATTAAATGGCAAGACTGATATATTCCACTTTTCGGAAAATCATTATTTAAACATGAATAACCACTTAATGTTTTCCGTTTGTTTCCTGGTTTTTTCGCTAATAATTATTAATATGAAAAGCCAAAGTAATTCCTTTTAAGGAAATGATAGAAGACGGTTTATTGAGCCCAATAAATTCAGCAGCGAACAGCTCGGTTTTTATATATTTATCTACACTATATCACTGATTGAGGATTTCATTGTTTCTATGATTAAACAGTCGGCAAAATGTTCGGAGTCGAAAAATATCAAATCACACTGACTAAGTTTAATTGAATTTTCATTCAACATCTAACAAAAAAGTTTTGACGAATGAGCCGAACAATGTTTTGGCCTTCACGTCAGCTGCTATCCAAGTCTTCTAGGAAATGTAATGACAGCGGAGGGCAATGACAGTTATATGTTCATTTATGACAAAAATATTCTTCAAACCAATTAAAAATTTAGCCAGACCACAACACTGAGACAAACTGAGCGTCTATTTAAGCTTAAATACTGACATTTTGTTCGCTCTGTTTATACTTGTATACTTGTTTACATTCTACAATCAGCAAAATGGAGAAGCAGCACTTTTCAAAGTCTCTGGCGTTTGATAGATGGTAGGATAAATACCCCGTTATTCGATTTAAAATTCCTCAGACATTATTGAATATCAATGACAATCTTTTCTTAGGTGGACTGCATTCACTCAAACCATGCAAATATGTTTTATTCTGGCTGTGATCAGATTTATGAACTATAATGCAAACAAGGAAACATTTGAAAAATAAGACGTGTTTCTTTCACCATTCGAAAATTGAATTGGTTGATTTAGGCTTCTGTAATGTGCGAAGCATCTATTCCCAAATAGCCGAGCATATTCAAAACAATGGCGTGACATGACTGTGACAAGACTGCTCACACGACTGTTTAGGAAAGGAATTACCATCGAGCCTCCTGTTTTGATAGTCTGACTGGCTCTGTTCGTCCTGCATCTGCGAGTGCAAAAATGAATAAAAATTGTTTTCAGGATGATATAACTGAAGATTCACCGACTACCTTTGTTGAGACGTGGGTAATTTCAGCTGAAGTAAAAGATGATTTCATATTTTTTTAGGGGTGAACTCAAAAGGCGCCGGGATTCTGAACTGGTGTGCCTAGTCTTTAAAGTTTATGTGCATATCTGCACGGCGAATAGTGACTAAAGTTCTGTTCAAAAACCATTTTCGAAAAATACCTGCCAATACCCAGTTTTCTGATAGGTACAGGGTGTCCCAAAAATGTGTACACATTTAACATTGAATATAATTGTATCATTTCAAAAAAGTAAACATATTTGAGAGTATGATTTTATTCTTTTTTCAATTAATGTACTCAAACTGACGTCTATGCTGATCATGACACTGCTGACAGCGCGAAGCAGTGCAATCGCACACACCATGAAACAATTCCCGTGGTACTCGGGTGCATTCATGTTAAATGGATTCTCTCGATTCAGCCACTATTGCAGTAGTCAAAATGCAGTAAAGAAACTAATTAATGATAGTTTTAAATATGTTTTTATTTTTATTTTTGAAATAATACTTTTATGATGTACACAAAATTTACAAGTTTATAAAACGTGCATACATTTTTTGGGACACGCTGTATATATAACTTGGCAATTTTGTGAATTCTTTCGCTTAATTTCACAAGTTAAACAAAGCGACCTGAGGTTTTTAATAGTATTGTATGGAAATATGGTTGACATCTGCTGCCTTAGCTTCAAAGTCAATGCAGCATTTACAAGTTTCCCTGAAGGACATTCTGACTTAACTGCGTTCGTAGGCTGTAGGTTGTTTCATATAAAATTCGCTTATTCCATACTTCCTCCTATTTAACGTACTGCTGTTTTGATTTGCCCTAATGGTCACGTCCAGGGGCAATTACGCTGGGGAATATCAGTTGCTCTTATTAGTTTTATCGTTTGATCCCGACCATTGTGCAAAGAAAAATGACATGTAGTGTTTATTTTTATTTAAATAAGATATTAATAAAAGTTGTATGAATCGCAATATTCGTTGAGTATGTGTCAGATAAGAGCCACAACATGTGGTTCATCAATCACATTATGGCAATTCCCGGCCCTTCTGTAGGGCGTTCAGTGGATGCCTTAGAGTGTCCCATTTGCTCCTTGCGTATGCTCTATTTTTAAAACTACAGAATTCTGAATTCGTCAGAGTAAATGCTATGACAAAACATTTTCAAGCTATGTGCAAAATTTGAGGAGAGTAATTGAAGGGTCTTGGAGATGGTAGCGCATCCGCGGAGAGGTCGATCATAGTACAGATGCAGTCTTCAACATTAGAAAAGCGGTAGAGCATAGCCCTAGGCCTGGCTATCACACAAAAGCTTACGGATTTCGCACAAAGAAAAAAATGCCTACTTTTGGCTGAATCTGACAAGGATATCTCCGCAGTAGGCAAAACGGGTTGACGGATTCATTTCTGGGGAGACGAGAAAGCTGAAGCGACAGGCGTCTACAATGAAATTACGCCAGATGGAATTCTAGTCTGCCTCGTTCATGATATATTAAATTTTGAAAGGAAGGCAATCCCATTAAGACATGATGTCTGCAACTGACTCAGTGATGCACAGTAAGAGTTTAGTCTGGAAGTTAAGAAACAATATTATTTGTGATTTCTAAAATTCGCCAACTGCGGCTTCATACGAGGTTTTTTTCAGTGAAGCCGCGTTTATTAGCCTGCTATCTTCCAATGAATCCTCCTCTTACTCATGCTACAAAAGCAGTCTTCTGACTTCGAATGACAGTGATCAAATCATTTTTAGTTTTTTGATTAAATTAAGCGTTTTTTTTCATTTCGCACGTAAGTCACAGTTCAATACGCTATAGCTCTTTGGTTGTACTTCATTTCTAAATCAAACTTTGTTTTACACACATTAGTGTAGAAACTTTTAAATTCCTCAGGGTCATCATTGGCCGTTACTTTTTGTCAAAAGCATAATGCCATGTCAATTATCATATATTATTGACATCAGAAAGAACTGCCTAAAAGAGGAAGCAAACATTTTATTCCTCTGTCAAATACTTACTTGGAATAGATGTTATAAATCGTAACTGCAGGCGAAACTGCAATGTGTTTAAGTTTAAGTAACCGATATGTGACTTTCAATTTTAATTTTTATGTGAATTATCAGGCATTTGTTTGCCAAATTTGTTCTCTTTTGTCATTTTTTATTTCTTTAATATTATCAGATACCATAGAATACTTCACAAAAACACGATTTATGTTCTAGATTAAATAAAATGGCTTAATATAAATGCAGATATGTGCTTTCAAAGAGATGGTATTCTTGCCAAAAAGTGTCTTTATTTCCACACGAGTGATAATGGAAAAGCAATAAATGAATGTCACTAATCACTGCAAAATCGAACTTCATTTCTGTGTAATCCTTTATCTAATATGGCTTACATGAGCAGCTCCGACGATACCTGAAAACGGCCTTCAGCTGATACATGTGTGGTATTATTGTATTGTATTTGGTTGCAATGTGTAAATTGACTTTATTTTTGTAAAAGGTCTGCTATAAAAACCTGCAAATATTTTTCACCATTGTTAACAAGCACTAAGCGACCCTTCTAGGCTAAACGCACACGTACCTTAAAGAGGCTTGTTTATAAACATATTACAAAAACGCTGCTGTATACTAAAAGTTAGGTTGGACAGACAGTGGAACTTTTGAAAAGCTGAACCTCCTTTTAATGTTTTATTAAAATGTTAACGTATGTCATTAGCAGCATCATTTGCACTTGCATGATCATCATGTATTTCGTAATATTTTGCCCATGCTCCGCAATTGCTCCAGACGGGCAGCAAAACAACTAGCACTGTTCCTCACTAGGTGAAAATTTGAAATGAATTATTATTTTTCTCAGAGGTACTTGTTCAGCAACTTATACATCACCCTTATAAAAAGGGAAAATCTTTTGAAAATCAAGTATGTGAAATCAGTATTTCCAGCTTGATTGTTTAAATAACGAATTTAGAATTAACTTGCTGCGTTACTAAACAGCTAAGCACACGTGCAATCATCTGTGAATTTTTCTTGTAGGTTGTGTCCAATTATCTCATTCTGAGTTTATCGGTAGCAGACCTGCTGGTGGCAATAGTCGTCATGCCATTAAGTGTCATCCAGGAAGTCTCCAGGGGCTGGTGGTTGGGTAAGTGTTTTTGATTAACAAAATTGCCTCAAGCGTTCATTATAATATATATAAATAATTTAAAGGATAATTACCATCCAAGACCTATTTCATTAAAAGTGCCTAAAGGGAAACTTAAAAAATCAGGTGGATCTTTGAACAATTTTGCCGCAGCTATTTTTACTACATGATCAAATGTATTACGAGTTGGCTGCTATACACTGGCCATATTTTTTGTCCACCCAAATACAGAAACTATAGCAGTGGGCAGATCCCTTATCCAGTAGAAGCTAATACATAACGTATTTCAAAGCATTTTATTTGCAAAAAACAAACACTAAAGCCTTCATAAAAGTCAAGCACGGAACAGCAAATTACCCAATTTACGCTTACTTTATGTTTGTACCAATGCCATTTACACTAAAATTGGCAGAGAGAAGAAGGTGTTAAGCATGAGCATAATTTACTGACACACTGTTTCTTCTACTTCCGATTTGTTACTTTTCTTAAGTTTGTTATTTACTATATAAGTTTCAGGATCAAAAAGGCGAGTTAAACATTTACTTCCATCGCACGGCATTCCCGTTTCATATAAAGTGAGAAAGGAATATGTAATATTCCTGCAAATATCTAGGAAATACATAAACAAACAATATATTGATCTGTCCGGCATAGTGATCACCTCGGAAACAGCACCGTGGTGTGCACAAAGACATGGAATTATTGCCTTTTAGTCGTAAACATAGGGCGACTAGAAGTTCTTGCCTGTGGATTTGCTAATATTTGGACGTTGTACCGCAAAAGAAAATAACTACGATGCCAACTTTGCCCCACAGCCTTTCGATACCAATCGACCATTAAACCAGACTACGATGACCTAGTGTTTTCATCCATACCAGTTGTTTTAAAGGCCAATTTTTACAGTATACGCTACTGCACGACGATCTTTTCAGAAGTCCAAGTCCGGTGGCGGCGAAGCTTTTTTAAAGTACGCTTTTTTCCAGGGCCAAAAGACGCAAAGAATGTCTTTAAGTTAAAACAGTTAAGGCGCAGATTAAACAATGTGTTCGCTATTGGCGTGCGCCAGTGGAAATCTGAGGGAGAAAATTTGGACATGGATTTAATATGATGGTCTCTAAAGTCTTCTTAATATGCATTGCACTTCTCTGTTTGAACTCTTAGATGCGGCGGCATGACAGCTGCTGTCCAAGTTGGCGTCTAGATTCACCTAATTTTCAGAATATATGACACACAACAATTTGACCGTTGTTTTTGACGAGGTTTACTGTGTGCTCTAAAGAAACCTTTTTGCAGGCATGGTGACTTGCATTGGAGTATAGTAAGAGTATACATGCGATACGCCCACCTGAATCTCTGTTTTATCCACCCAGCTGCACTCAATGTAAAGGTAGAGCGAGGAAAACCTGATATACCAAAGGGCGACTAGCCTACGAAAGAGGGTAATAACGTCACTACCGTCGCTTATCTCAAAATGCTTTAGCAGCTACCTGTGAGGTATGACAGTCATTCAGGTCGATCTATTACTATTTCCCTGCCCATGAGATGGAAACAAAGGCGTTCTTGATCGGTTGTCAAATATGGTTACAAACAAGGAACTAGGTATAGTGTCAAACATATTTCTAAATTCAAAATGACAAAAGCAGCATGCCAGCTTGCTCCACAGTCAAACAGGGTGGTCATTTCATGAGTGGACAACTTTCCAGCCTCAGAAGCTTCCTATTTCCTGGCCGTTTTAATATGCTTTGGACTCTGCTGCAGTTGTGCATCCAGCATAACGCGGTTAATATTTTGGTAAATAAACTTGAAGCAACCGGGCATTTCCATGTACGCAGATAACACTTTATGCCTAGAACTAGATACCCAATAGCCATTCAAAACCTACATTACAGCTTTCCTTGATAATGCGGTGGCATGTTTGCAATACTACACGAAAATGCATTGGATGGCCTTACAATACATTTCTGATATATATGGCTTGAAACCATCCCTACGCTCACATTCAATCCCGCTTCCAGGGGGTTTTGTTGTTTTCCAAGAACTGAATGAATGCAAATAATCTTGAAAAGTCAATACTTTACCATTTACCAGACGATATTGAGTTAAAAAATATTTTTTTCTGCAGTAAATGGAGAAGGAACTGATAAAATTATCTATTCTGTCGCAGAACTAGCTCTTGCGGCGTTAAATTGATTAAGTTCCGCAATGTGATTATATGACCTAATTTGGGCCATCTCGATTCTGTTTGACTGTTATTTCCTACTAGCGCATTTGACATAATTTATTGCTAACTTAAGTTATGATACTTATTCGAGTATAACACCATTTTGGTGTTAACCGGTATATACATAAAATGTTCATGAAAAATAAGCATTGTCAGACTTAAGTCATATTGAAGACAAGTTTCAGGAATTGTGCAGTTTGGAAATAGACTAGAATTACTGGGCTTTTAATGAACGTCACCGTAACGATTCACTTCGTCGAAGCAGCAAATCAGTACAGTTTTAGAAAAAATCAAAGTCATCAACTCAAGTGATTTTTTCGAATTTTCCAGAACACAATGAACCTGTTAAGTTTTTTTTGACTTGGCCCAAGTTGGAAAAAGGGGTTTGACAGTGCTCTTATTTTTAGATTTAATTCATTTCGGCAACGCTCTGATTTAGAGTAAGTTGTATGGTGATGTTTGAAAAAAATATTTGTCACGTGGGATTAAAAACAAAAAACCAAGATGCTTAAATTCATAATGAAAACAACAAGTGCTTTAGAAGAAAATAAATTCACAGCTTATTGGACAGGCATAAAACTTGGTTTCTTTATAAACACAAAGGCAGACAATAAAAACCCGCTGTAACGAAATATTTTTTACTATTGCGCAGCTAAAGTTTGAAATAAATCTCCAAGTATTTAACCATGATGTTTATTTTGCTGTATGCTGAACCACCTGGGTTCTATCGAGACTCCAAGACGAACTTCAATCTCAATCTCCATAGATCATAAACTTCCGTATAAGAATGGCTTCGTTAAGCTAGAAAGACTGATCTACGCTTGACAAGCACCAGATTCGCGATATCTCTAATTCCGTTGACCATCACATTTATACTCTGTACATATAATCGTGGTGTTCATGGATTTGATGATCATGGCATGATCCACTGTTCCAATTATTCAATCGTTTTAAATATGACACACGTTGCATTATTGAGTTAACCAATTGCACCTGCTCAAGAGTGGTAAATATGCACGCCCACAGTGTTAAGCCAGGTAAAATTTGCCGTGCTTAATTCTGTGTTATTTCGGAAATATCCTTGTTATTGGTAGAAAATTAAGGCTATATTCATAGGAACCAAAAATGCTTCCTCTTGAACTACTGATATGCTACTCTGTCGAATGTTTAGCTAGGCCTTCACGAAGCATGGTCGCCTGTTCTCTTAAACGCCCTTTATATGACATAATTGATTGAAGTATGGTGGAAACAAATTCTGTTGATTTATAACGATATCTACGTTAACGTAAATTAATAACCTGTCTTTTGGTCCGCAATAAAAATGTCCTTGTCTTTTATTGAACAGCAGCATACTGATCAGTTATGATAGTAAATTTTTTTCCTTTTATATTCAGTCAAGCCATATTACAGCATAGCTAAATTATTTCATCTTTATTTAACAAAGTAGCAAACGTCTTTTTAAGTATTATTAAGTTACTGGAGCCAGTCTCGTGGTGTGTGGGATTGTTTTTGTCTGTTGGGCTGAGTTTTTAACCGTTGGTGCTTAGTCACGTTTGAATTCAGTAGCTAGGTAACCGCAACACGGAAAAGCATTGAAAAGTGCTTGTCAGTCAACGTGTCACAGCGCAATATTTTACAAAACGATCGAAGTTACAAATTGAAGCAGACTACCCTTTTAGTTTATGCTTTCTGCCCGATTAAGACAGACTCTTCCTCTTGAATAATATTCAGCATGTTTTGCAGGCAGCCATCTCTGAATGCTTATATTGGAAGACCACCTAAAGACCACCTCGTTTTCACAGAAATCCCGGGTTTTTCCCATAAAGGCCAAGAGGAAATAACTAAAGCTTTAAGAGGGCGCTTTTTAATATAGAACGCTCCTGCCTGAACAATTTACCCATATTCTACCGGCGCCCGCCTATTGTTCCACATCGTGGGACTCAAGTGGGATTTTCAGGTATACCCTGCGGTGAACTAGACGTCAGCGAGCAAACTTCTCGATGAGGATTATGTCCGTTCTAACAGGATTATAGATAGAGCCTCGGAATGAAGGACCAGAGCCCTTCTGTTTTGCTATCAGGAGATATAGAAAAACGTCACTCGCCTGTGATATCCCATTGCGGATCTAACCTGACGAAGCGCGAGCTAAATAGCGCACATTGGTGTCTTCTTGAAATTATTAGCAGAAACCATAGGTATTGCTGTTTGGTTGAAGTCTCAATACCCGAAAACTGATCTTTTATCTGCTTATAATCTTTGTTGGTTACAACCACCAATACTTCCTATTTGTGGGAATTGATGGGTATTGCAGTTACTGCAGTGTTCATTGTTGATTATATACAGTAGGTTTGCAAATTAACGAAAAGCCAAAAAATCAAAAATTTATTATTGGTCTGATTTGATTTCGATTTCGGTCTTGTCTTACAACAGGTTGCTCGATTTTGAAAGAATTTATACGATCGCCAGCAAAAACTTTACCTTGTGAATAATGACTATTTATGCAGTCGTAATTCTTCCCCTAGAGTTTAGCTTCTCTACTATCTTCGAATGTATTTTAAGAAACGATGCACGAACAAATTATTTCGTGTTCTCATTTGTTAGAAAGGTATGTTCTTCTCACTGAAAGCCTAGCTAAAAATTTCGAAAAGTGACTTAAAATAATGAGACTTTGTAAGACCGTGAAAATTCTAATGACGAATCCTCGTACCTGTGATTTATTACTTCTTACATTCTGCATAAATGGCACATATCGTAAAAAAATATTTAAAAACAGCATTTAATGCATCCCTCATAGCGTAGAGAAATAGCTGCTTTTTCATCGACTCAGTAGCATATCTGCAAGAATAAGTTAGCGGGACGTTGTATACAAACGTTTTCGGCCAGAGCAAATATTCTTAAATAAGTAATATGTTTCACGTAAACATTTAGAAAAAGGACATCATTAGCGACCAACTTGGTACAGCAGACCATATTTCTGTGCAAGTTCCCTTTTAAGTATATTTGAGTTAACAGGGAGATCGGAAACCAAGATGAAACACTATGAATGCATAATTATTTATTTTCTACAAACTGTTGTTTTCGCAAACGGCCGAAAAGAAGTTCGCTCAAAAGGTCGAATCGTAACGTGGTTGAAATATTTCGGGATTAGGATGCAGTATACGCAATATTACAGTTTGCCCTATGCAATATATGCAAAAGAAAAGAAACTTTTACCATTTTGATTCACAGCGTATGAGAGAGCGTATCAACTGCATACCTCATGATGTTAAAGAGTACTTGGACATAGCAGCATGAAAAATATAAGAATAAATATATAATATAGGGATTTCATTAAAATGTAAACGGCAGACAGTAAGATGTTTAGATTTCAAACATGTCCGCCGAAACAGATAGCTTAGCTTAGTGGCGGCTAGTTCAATTTCATAATTCAAAATACTTCAGGTCACATGACGCGCTTATGTAGCACATGAATTAATCACGCTTAACAAAAAAATTGATTGTTACTTAAACACGAAAAGAGGCGAAAATGTATGCCCCAGGTTCTTGTTGTAAAGAAGAAGACGCGATCTCTGGAACAATAGTTGTATTCTGAGCTTTCGGCTCCACACGAAAAGGCATCGACAGAGTAAATGAAAACAGCAAACATCAGCTACGCATAAATGGGGTTGGTAAGGGAGGCGGGTGTAGTGACAATTATTGATTTGTCTCTGTCCGTGCTACGTCCATTCTCACGCTATCTTATGGTGTTCCCGACGCGCGCCCCTGGAGTAGTGGCGTGTGATCTTGACGTGGTAGCTTGCATGCTTGTAGAGGAACTGGGCCCTGGTTTCTGGTCGCGGGCACGAATCGCAAAATAACAGGGCGGTATATCCACATGCCTGTTTATGGAGTTGTGATTTGACACCCAGGCCTCCAGCAGTTCGCGTTCCGTCCTATTACTGGCTCGTGCCACTATGCGTGCATTCGAGAAGTCGAATTCATGGCCCTCCTTCAGAGTGTGGGTGGCGATCTGGGACTGTGGGTCGCATTTCCGTACTGCCCGTTTGTGCTCCTTTATTCGCGAGGTAAGTCGTCGCCCGGTCTGCCCTGTATAATGGTAACAACAGTCGCGACATGGCAACTGATAAATGACGCCAGACTGCTTACCAACATCCGGCGGGTCTTTGGTTTGCATGATTCGTATACGCATAGAAGCTATCGGGCGATGAGCAATACCCTCACCGAGCTCTGCGGCGATGCGCTCGATTGCTTCTGACACGTTTTTAATGTATGGTAGAGGGTGCCAGAGCGTTGGTGGTCCCCTTTCACTTGTTCCCCGTGGGTGCGTTCGGAGGCAGCGGTGGATGAAGCTGTTTGGGTATCCATTCCTGGCCAGTTGGTCCCGAAGATGTCGTAACTCTTGCACTCGTCCTTCCGGCTCACGGCAGTGCGTCTCCACCCTCTGAAATAAGGCTCTAATACAGCCACGTCTATGCGTTATTGGGTGGTTGCTATGGAAACTGAGCACCTGGGTTGTGTTATTCACCTTTCAATAAACCGTGGTGCTGAGTTCCCCGTTGGGTCTGCGCGTGACGAGGACATCCAGGAACGGTAGTTGTCCGGCACTCTCTTCCTCCATTGCGAATTGGATGTCGGGGAAGATACTATTAAGTATGTTTTGGAAGTCCGCTAGTCTGTGAGATTCGAATATAACGAAAGTGTCGTCCACGTATCGGCGCCAGAATGCAGGCTACTTTTTCCTGCTCCTGTAAGACTAGTTCTGCGATGAGACTGGAAACAGGCGATCCCATCGGCGTCCCTTTGGTCTGTTAGTATGTTTGACCATTAAATGTGACGATGAGCTCCTGTAAGAGCTCGAAAGCTCAGGAAAAAATAAATGTTGTTCCAGTGATCGACCATACGTCTCCTTTACCAATAGAAATTCCTGGAATACGAGTATTCTCTCGCATCCAGAATACAACTATTGTTCCAGAGATCGCATCTTCCTCTTCTTGTTACTTATCCTACAGAGGAAGATGATTGGAACAATAAATAAATAAATAAATAAAGTTTAAGAATTCATTTAACAGTAATATTTTTTACATTTTCACTAACGAATCTGAAATTTTCAGGCGTGAAGTACACAATGCATTTTGCTATTGGATTAAACATCTGACAAACTATCAGAAAAAAACCACTTCAACCCATAGTGCAGGGTTGAGGAGCTAGTTTCAGTTGCATGCATGTTTTGACGGTACCACAGCCTACGCCGTAACGTTTTTCTGGTTATCTCTACAATGTCTCTCTTAACGATTGCATCTGAAACATCTGCCTTTTCTATCACCAAGTCACCAACATTTTACGCAAGGACACCAACAGGAACGAGTTTCTGTGCATTTTCCTAATTGTCGCAATAAGCCGAGGAGCAAAAAACGCGGCTTGCAGACACGCCCAAGTGCTTTTACTCGGAATTCGAGGAGACACGCAATATCTAAATTGTCCGGAGTTAACAGTTGCTTCATTTCCGCCATGTGATTTTCCATTTTACGAATGTGAAAACATCGAACTGTGGGAGTGATGTTGGCCAAAATTACGCAAACGACGGGTTGCGCCGCCGGAAATATTTAGTGATGAAGTGTTTTATTTTTTCGATACTTGTAAATGCCGCGTGGTCCTCACATAAGTGTTGGCAGAGGGAGGATCTGTTCAATGCAACATTAATCCCACGGTGGTAAACTTTGTCGTGGGATCAACGGAAATATCAACGATAAAAGTACAAATATTTCGTGCGCAGTGTTTAAAACCTATTCAAAATAATTTGACTGTGGCTCAGTAAAATGGGAAAGCTGCTGACGCTAATTATGAAAGGGCACTGCTAGAAATACCAGCCGATGGTATTTACAGTGACAGTGAAATTTCAGCAAACATTTTGATGATTTTTAAAGCTGGTGAAACACGAAAGGGACGTCGAATGATATCAGTATTTATCTTCGAATATCCTGCTTTAACGTTACTCGTCCAATAAATAATGACTAGGGATCCAAAGTTAGCAATTTTGACACGTTCTGTGATGTTCATCTCTTCAGCAGAACTTTTTCTCAAAGAAATATTCATGCAAACTCTTTCTATTTACGAATTCGATGAACCGGAATTCCGGTATTTTTAAACAGAACGAAGATAGTTCCTTACTAAGAAGTTCTTCTGGAGTTTTACTACCCTAATAAATAGCAACCACGCTAATAGCCTCGAACTTATTCATTTTTGTTGTTTAAATGCATACAAAAGTGGCTTTCTTCCTCATGCCTAATTACACTGAGGAATTTGCCTTTTTAGGAGTCAATTGCTCTTTAAGACCTCTTATCTCAGGATATAAAACATGACTAAGCGGGTATTTGGCACAAACTTACGCAAGCCACCGTACGTTAAAGTTAACCTCGCTTGATCAAACGACCACTCAACTCTCGACTCTATGCAGATCCAAACAAACTTCAGTGTTCATTCTAAATCCTAAGATTTAACGACTTGTACACTTTCAAATACATGGCAACTTTACGGTATATTCCCTATCCCATGAAACGTCAATCCAAATTGTGAAATTTGTATTGAATTCGAACTAAGTATACAAGTAGATTTGAAGTATTGATAATCATACCACTAAATAGAAAGATATGTTAGTCACGTAAAATTATGGGCTTGTAACTGAACATTTTATAAAAGCATGCACAGAGTGTTCTTTCTTGCAGTTGTTTGGTAGCAACTTACGCCTTCTTTGAATTGTATACTTGGAGTAACATGATCTCTTGTTTTCACAATTGTTTCTCACTTGTCAAATAAGGATTAACTCTATCGGCCGTTGCACTTGAGTTACAGGTCTCTTCATGCATGCATTCTGTGTAAAGGAACGTAAATGTTTCCCTTTGGTGTGAGTTAGTATATATATAGTTCTCATAAAAAATGAAGTGGATATGGAGCAAAGTGTATGATTGATAATCAGCATTAATAAATGGAAAGGTGCGTTGCTTCATAGATACATTTATTGCAGTAGTAAAACATTGCATGATAAGAACCATCTTTTAAACCAGATATACTCTTGCTTCAAATATAAATTCGAAGAAGACATAAATTACAGTTAAACGAGTCAAAGCATACATACTTTTGTCAATATTTTCTCTATAATAGTAGATGGGCGCTCACCGACCGGTTCGGAAGTCATTCATTCCGTTGTGTTGTGCCTTTGGACTCGTTTACAAGCCGCTAGCATAATACTGGCAGAAATGCATAAACGAAAAAGACAAGGGAGAGTGGAGTGGTTATTTTCGGCTCGTTAGCCGTCATCACCTATCCATACCCTAGCATCGACCCCACGACATTGTTTGCTAGAAATTTAACGCTCTAATCACTGGCTTATTTCCTTGCCGATTTCAATCGATGAACGCCCAAAGGCCTATCGGTTAACGTCTATCTACCATTGTGTTTACTTTCGATCGAAGCCGAAAAGGTAACGAGTCCGCGGCTCAGTGTTTAGAGCGTTGGCTTCTAAGTAAAACGGTCGCGAATTTGAATCTAGGGGGTGGCTACCCTTGGGGCACCCTTGGATATGACTGCCTGATCATGGCTAATTAATCAGAAATGCACATTTCAGCCTCCCGGCTCTGTGCCGGAAACATATTGATACCTTTCTATGAAATATAATTGGATTTCTACGATCATTAAAAATAAATAATAAAAATACATACTACTTAAGCAGTATCTAGTAACAGAATATAATCCTCCGTACACTCTGTCAGAAACTTGTTCAAAAACCAAAATCGTGAGGTGACTGAACTAAAATTTTATTATGCTGTACGATCATCACTACTTCAATTATGCTTACTGAATGTATTCGAAACGAAAACGCATTTCAAAATTTCGGTTGACATTTCATAAGGTATGGAATTTACCGTATCTGCTATAAAATCCGTCATCAAATGCTTTAACGGGCAAGATCTGTTGCAAACCATAATCACATACGGTTCTTTTAAATCTCACCGCGCAAACTCTGTTGTTTACGCGTTGGTCATTGATGACATTAATTTCATCTGCTTGGTAATTTTCTGCCTTTCGAGTCAGTTAGTATTAGCACTACAAGAGCGTTTAAACAAAAAACCAGTCTGGCACCTTCCTACCAGGAATATATAACTAATTGCTTTCGGAACTTTAAGGTCTTGGTCTGTGTGACGTCTGGATTTGCGCCGACGTCCTCCTCTGCACTGTCTCAATCCTACACCTCTGCGCCATCGCGGTTGAGCGCTACCTGGCTGTTACAAATCTCGCCTACCTTCGCAATCGATCTGCCACGCTGGTTCTTGGAATGGTGGCCATATGTTGGGTGCTCTCAGCAATGGTAAGCCTGCCGGCGCGTTTCCATCAAGGCCGAACTGTCGAAGAGGTGAACAGAGTCCTCTATCAGGGAGAATGTCGCATCAACGTTGAACCGGGTTACACAATCTACTCAAATCTCCTAGCTTTCAATCTGCCTATGACATTCATGCTAGTTGTTTACGCCAAGATCTACTGCACGGCTCGAAAGCATATTCGAAAAAGTTATATAAAAAGTGAAAAACAGAAAAAGCAGCATTTATGCCTCTGCAAAAAGCCCTTCACTTGCTATCCGCGCTACGTTCTCAAGCCAGAGTTCAACAAAAACGGCCCCTTTTTTCGGGTAGCCTTGTCTCGGCGAAAGCCACAGTCAGTGTTTGATTCGATTGAACAACAGAAATCGTCAGGTGGCGGTCAAGATTCGGAGCGCTCTTATCATCGACAACCTTTCGTTACAGCCGCCGCGGCCGCAGCCATGCATTTGGGCGCGACAGTGTTGAGTACTGCTCAGGAATCAGGCATAACACCTTCGCACACTTTTTGTAACTCAGATCTCGCCGATAATAATCACACTGATATAATTGAGTTAAGATTTTCACACTACAACTCTGAAGATTCCATACGCTCCAAACATTCTGTTGTATCCTTAGACCCCCTTTCGCTCGACTCTCAGCCTGTTACTTATGAGGCAGTCAGGAGAGTTCGATTAGAAAGATCTGACAAGCCAGAGGGGATTCAAGGTATAGTAAAGGATATTTCCTTCATCCAGTTTGCAGATGCAACACCAGAAAAAGTATCCCCTGTGTCCAGTACAACCTCCGCACAATACCCTTTTTCAATTTGCCCGGGTGCACGTAGATCAATATTTTGTGAAAATATAGCCTCGGGGTTGGAAACAGCGGAGAGCACTGGAAGAGTTACACAGTCGGATCATGGGGTGCTGTGTTCAGACCAGAAAGTAGATGCAACCAACTTCGTTCCCTTGACCCTCTTTTACCGCAGACGTCGACAACGGCACTGGATCCGGAACCAGCAACTGCTGGAGAAGAAGGCACGACAGACACTGAAAGCAATCTCAATCGACAGTATGGATGGTCCCATACGCCGACCAGAAGAAGAGCAGAGGCTGAGGGCTCGATTGGAACAGAGGCGAGAAAAGCGAGCCATTCGCACGCTGGCGATAATCACTGGCTGCTTCATTCTTTGTTGGTTCCCATTCAACCTCAACGCCCTCCTCTCGCCTTTTTTCGGGCGTATTCATCCCCTGGGTGGTTCTGTCCTACTGTGGTTGGGCTACCTTAATTCTCTTTTAAACCCCATTATATATACCATATTTTCAGCGGAATTCCGCAATGCCTTCCGAAAACTACTTTGCGGAAAAAATTGTCATGGACGTCCTGCTTAAGGATTCCTTCTTCCTTGTCTTTCCAGAAGCAACCGGAGCAACTTTCTTTTTGCGTTGGCTCCTCCTCTCTCAGCCAATTTCTTTATTTTTTCCTGTAAAGCACGTGCTACTGTTTGTTATTCTGTGTGAATGAATGTGTACTGAAACCGCCACAAAGCATGTGGCAGTTTACAGTTGAGGGGAAATTTACGCTTGTTTTTTTCTGAACAGTTCTCGAAGGTGATGTTTTATTTGCAATATAACTAACAAATTAACGCCACCTCATTAGAATGTGATATATCAACAAATACGACATTTAAGATTTCAAAGGTTTCGATCATCATGCACAGCATATTACTATATATTTAAAAAAACTAATTAACCATTACTCAGTCCTAACGTTATTCATTGAAAAAACCCTCCGATGGTGGTATAAGCGGACACATTAGTCTGTATTCTATCTATTTAAAGGGAGAATATGTTACTAGCAACCGCAGAATATGGTTGCTGAATTAAGCGAAAGAACCACTATGTCTGTGGGCAAAACCGACGTAAACACCTAGCAACCTACTGGTTGCTATGTTGATCTCATTTGAATCGAAATTATCAGTCAAAACTAGACACATCATTCGCTGATCTGGGGCATGTTTACACTCTTACGCCTTCCATTCACTCGGTTGCCCGTAGGCAAACCTATTACAGATAACCAAGTTGGACGGGAGACTAAATGTCGACGTCAAACTGCTTTGGTTGTATGTATGGTTGGAAGCCGCGGAGCTTTTATGTTTTTGACATCACACTCTTGGTTTCTCGTACAAAACTTTTGACTCAGAGCTATTTATGGGAAAAACGGTTTTAGCGGCAACCGTGTGGTAGCTGATTATTCCAGCCTGTTATAGATTGCCCCTCACTCAGGTAGCCTTAAGTTCTAAACGGCCAACGGATACTCCAGCTGGACGCCATCTTACTCGGGTTGTTTAAACGCACCTAGTTGTCTCCTTCGAGATCAGGTTTGTGTAAGGGCAGCGTTAATTCCTCCCACTATCAAAGGATTCTTCGTTGACCGGCACTATTTTAACTGCTTTAATAATCTAAGGTCTGGTATTAATGATCAATGGTAGCAGCCAAACCTACTCAGGCTATACATGACAAGGAAAAAGAGATAATCTAGGCCAATAAAATATGGTTATGTTTTTATATTTATACAACTGATTAAATATATTAAAAACGACATCCAGTGAAGCACCAGGACCCACGAACGTAAATAAAGTAAGGAAATGCAATGAAAAGTAGGTGCTTCTTTAAAGAATTCACAGAATAATTTCATGTATCGGCCGAATACTTACCCATCGTCCTGTTCGATACCCGTAATCGCTTAGATGCTTTTATGCATGAAGTAAAAGAATCCCTGAAAGGAGTCCAAAGTACAATTTTGAGTTTGCACCATACACACATTGGTTGAGTCCAAGTCGTTACAAATATTTTCAATACAACATTGATATACAGCAACATGACGCTAACTTTCAGCTAGATTTAAATCATGGAGGGAAATATAATGTTACCAAACATAACCTCATTCAAGAGGACAAGAATAGTGAAAAAATGAGACAAAAAAAAATTTTCATAGTAATAAATGGTGTTTATTTGCAAACAATAGAAGTTATCGCGTTTACTTTCAACAAACAAAACACTCTTTAGCTTTTGGCACATTCGCAAAAGAAATAAGATTATGCTCAAAATTACTGACTATTTAATTCAGAAACTACATTGCAGTCAGGTATTTCTTCTAGTACGTAGTAAACACATAGGTTAAAATGGGTAAAGTAATGTTCCCTTAAATTAGTATTGGTGGCAGTTTATGTTACTTTTTTTCATTTATATCGTTCGCTTATATCATTTTACTCGATCACTTACCGAAAGAAAATGAATATAAGGCTAACTACCTGCACATTTACGTCGATGCGTTGCAGTATTTTGGATCATTGCATTCCACGCCATAAAGTTATCCACTGCCTTCTCGATTTCTTTTTGCATGTACTGCGAGTAGTGGTAAAGAGGAAGTTACTGGTCGGAAAATTGCAAAACTAGGAAAAGAAGAGTTTTAAAAAGCAAAGTTAGGCAAAACTACGAGATCGTATATCACAGGATAGGTGTGTATTTGTTGAACTCATAAAAATTGCCGCAAGAGTCTTATATGCAAATTCAACAATTTAATCACGGTAAAATAGTTTCTTGCTCAAAGCAGATGGGCAGTTTATGCTTATATTTAAATCTGTTTAGACAGTTTTATATGAGGGTTTAAGATGAGTATTTGGTGTAAGGGTTAGTCTTTGATTTACTTATTAATATAGGGGTTAAGTTAAGGTTACCAGAATAAGAATTATTGCTAAATGTTAGGACGTAGTGTTAGGGAAAGCGTTTGATGGTTAGGGAACAGTTTTACAGTTATGGTTAAGGCTTAGATTTAAGCCTCCAGGGTAAAGGATATGGTTTAAGTTTAGGGTTAAGGTTTATGCAAATGCTTCATTTTTTCAGCATTCCTTCCTTTCGTGTTGTCAACCTGTATATCTTCTACATTCACACAAGCTTTTGATTTTTGTTCTATTTACTTTAGGGTTAAATCTTTCGTTCCTAAAATACTTCGGCTACCACTATCTTTTGCTTCACCCGGAAGACCCTTCCCTACTGGTAGTCTCATCTTTCACGGAACCTTGATTTAGGTTTTCTTATGTGACGTACATGTTAGATCACCATCGAAATTTACCTTCCGTGGAAGTAGTGGGCTAATGATCTGACATTAACGTTTCTATCGCATTGAGTATGTTGTGAAATGCATTAAAGTTTCTCCTTAGAAATACATGAATACATAGGAAGGATGAGCTACATGCCTTTGACGTAAGCATAAGAAATAAACTGACCGAAATGCTTAAATTTTAAGTAAAGGAATTTATCCAAAATCAACGCTACAACAATGCAGAAAGGTAAACAAAAGTTCAGAATAGGACGACTACAGAAAACCTGATTCAAACGCCGACAAATTGTTTCATTCAACGCCAAAGCATCTCATACTGATAAATGTCAGCACAACATCACCTTGTTCACCGGTTTGTTATCAAAATAACTCAAGGCAGATAATGTAATGGAATTTAGGTCTGTACACTAAATCCCTAAGTACACGTTGATCTATGCTCGACTTCAGATGACCATTTGATGTATTTTTGGGTCTTCTCAAGCGTAACATTTTACAAGCCATCAGTAGGTGAAAATAATGGTTGATACATTTAGAAGTGATAAGTTTTCAGGTCACCAAAATCTAGTTTAAGTACTGTTACTTCCATTCGTTCAACAGCGAAAAAAATGCTGTATATTCATAGTTGTGTGGTTGGTCGATAGCTTAACCGAAAAATTCCTGCCTATGTCCAGTTGGATTTCAGTCTGAAAATCATTCTTGGATAATTTCACGGCTTTGTGGTTATCGAGTTTCTTCGCGGTTTTTCCTTCAGTTGCTGACACCCAAGGCGGGATTACTTCATCAGTTTTCTCGGGATTTGCGCCATCGGCCACCGCCGCCGCCCTAAAGCCTTTAATTCCGCAGTTCACTGGCTGAGCCTACTTTAATGCTTGGTTGACATTACACAAAATCGCGCAGTTATTCCCCCATAGAGATTTTTGTAAGAACGAACGTCAAAGTGGTTTTTGTCTTTCACAATTTTTCGACCAACACATGGGGCCCAAAAGTAGGTCTTCTGCTAATGTCACCGGAGGCTGCACGTATCATATTGGCTGAATTGTATTCTGCACATATTTTGAAGAACATAAATACTTACAATTAACAAAGTCACAGCTTTTAAGTTTAAACACATTTATTCTTTTGGATAAAGAGACGTTAAGCACAATGTAGGAATCTACCTCTGAAGTTAAAGGGGATGCGCGCCCGGAATAAGAAGAGGCTGCACTTCAAGTCACAGAAGACAGTTTTAACTACGACAACATCGGTTCACAACCGGAGGGGCGTTCTTGACGCTTAGTTAATTCCCCACAGCCGACCTTTTTATAGAATTTATGTGATGGGTGCTAAAGGATAGCCACCAAGTTGAAGCAACTAGAGGGTGAAGTCGAAAACACAACGAAGTTTTCATGGAAAGGCATCCTTTGGGAAATAAGTAAGTTTATTGAGTAAATTTTCGACACTGGATCCCCAGTTCGTCGTCAGACTTGAGAGAAATTTGCAAACAACAGTTAGCATTTCAAAGTGCTCGCACAGTTATATAGTCAGTCCGTTGTGGCTGTTAATTGGAGGTTACAATTTGCGTCACATCGTGATGGCATGATTATCAGTTGCCCATTAGTCATAACGGCATTGCAACTGATAATCATGTCCATCACAATGTGACGCAAATTGTAACCCCCGATTAACACCCACACCAGACTGACTATATAACTGTGCGAGCACTTTGAAATGCTAACTGTTGTTTGCAAATTTCTCTCAAGTCTGACGATGAACTGGGGATCCAGTGTCGAAAATTTACTCAATAAACTTACTTATTTCCCAAAGGATGCCTTTCCATGAAAATACATTTCTTGGGATGCCTGCCTTTCGGTTTATAGGAAACAAAGTATTTTATTCACAGGACCCTTGCTCCAGAAAATTCACTGGTGGTTACTGCGCAAGTTTTAGAGTAGAGCGAGGGCGTTTTGTGCAATGAAGACGCAGAAAACAGGCGAGGTGTGGGTAAGACACCTGTAAAACGTGGCAAGGCAGCGCTTCACGAAGATCCAAGGAATAAGAAGAGGACGGCGTGGATTACTGTACGGAAACGTCGCCAGGATTCGTAACTGAAGAAATCAGACGCGATTGAGAAGCGATTATCGGTGTAAAATAAATCAAACGAGTTGAGGAAACCTAAACTTTGGTAGAGTCGAATACCCCACAGAGTCGTCTGAGCGAAAGCACTGTAGGCCTCGCACATAGCATAATCATTCTGGATGCCTCAACAGTCTTTTATGTTTGACAATCCCCCTCGGATGATGCTAAGGAATCAACAAATATTAAAAATTCCGCAAGAAACAGAAGCGCTCCTGATAAGAATGAGTCATCGAAAGAAGCAAAGTGCAGACTTTCAAGGCACTGCTGAATTCCATCTTTCCTGACCTCCAGTTTACTATGGAAGAAGAGTTCAGCAACCACAGCTACCCTTCCTTGATGTACAAGTGACGAACCTGGCAGGTGGATAGATAAGAAAAATGGTCTACTGTTAGGCCACGAACGCCATGCGCATCCTCCACTGCAGAAGCAACCACTCCGTTTGTCACAAATGCGTTTGTGTTAGAATCCTATTGAAACGCGTTCAGATCCACTGCGGCGAAGATGATGGGAAAAAGGAGGAGGTTAAATACTTGTATGACCAATTTCCAGCCAACGGTTATCCAAAGTCCTGCACATGCAAGTGTCTTAAGGAACCTTGCCTTGAGCGGCCACAAGAAAAAGAAGGCCATACATTTGGGCCTGTTATTCCTTATTTGAAGAACGCATCAGAGGCAACTGCAAGAATCCTGAAACCATTCGGGATCCGCGTGGCTCATAAGCCTGAGTCAACAATCAGACAGCAGATAATGAGGTCCAAAGACCCACTACCATTATTAGAACAATCAGCAGTGGTATACAGCATAACATGCCAAAAACTGCAATGTAAGGTATGTTTATGGAACGGGCAGAAGACTTGGCACAAGGTTGCAGGAGCATCAGCTGGCAATCAACCACAAGAATGAGCTTTCTGTGGTCCATGACGACGTAGAAAAAAAGAACCACACTTTCATCTTTGACAAACCAATGGTGGTAAGGAGAACCAATAACAAGATGGCCAGATTGCTGCTGGAAAGTTTGTTCTCGACTGGCATGCTTAACAGAGCCATAGACCTTCATCATACCTACACCGCTCAAGTCAGGTGGATCAAGGCCAGCAGGACGGCAAAGCAAACTCAAACGTGGCATACAACCAAGGTCAGGGTAAAATAGGAACAGAGGAGACCAGGAACCGTATGACGAACGTGGGACACCACCTCGCCGCCACACCCGAGAGATTTTCATCAACTCATGTTGGCAGCAACAACTGAACAGTCTGTCGGCCGGCGAGGGGCAGACCAGAAAGCACGTTGATTTGCCAACAATTAAGACAGCCGCAAAGGGAATAAAAGGCCTCACGAGTCCACCAGAGGTCAACCGTACGGCCAACCAGCAGGGAACAGGCAGGTCAAAGTTTGTGAATCGGGCACGAATATAAGGTTAGACATGCGGCAAGACTGAAACGGTCATGGCAAACAGGAAAAATCACATAGTTTCTCTGAAGGTGGAATCGAGCGAGGGTCCGAAACGTCAGTCTTAATATGATTCGGTCCATGTCTTCATACCATCTTCTTAGTCTTCGTTGGGAGACGACGAAAACGATGAGACAACTACTGTTTGAGTTAACCCAAAGTGTGAAAAGCTCTAAGCGTTTGGCGGGATTTGAACCCGCGCATCACAGAAAGCCTTTGCCGGAGGCTAATGCTCTACCGCTAAGCTGCAAACGCCCGCTTCATGCCATGTGTTTGCATAGATCATGTTATACTTTATTCCCACAATTTGGAACGCAAGCTGATTACCGTCTGCAAATAATTATGACCAGCATATGCTGCAGTGCAGTATTCAGATGGGAAATGCGAGGACTAGCTTGGGGAGATTACTGCTGATAGTTCTTTAGTAATTGGCACACATCGTGAAAGGAAGTCACACAGTCCACATAATTTCCGTAAGCGTTTATTTGGAGGCTGGACAGACCGTACCAAAATTAAATTGTGATGAAACAAATTATTTACCATAGAGCTGTGCTTGTTTTCCTTTTAAACAAAGAAGCTGTTAATCTCAAGCCGCATAAACGAAGAAATATTTACACAAACGTCCTTATACCACGTAATCTCCCAAATCGCTGCCGTACATTACAATGCACGGATGACGGCATACTATGGTCCCTTTAAAATGCAAACTGAAATTTCAATTCTACCCATTTCCAACTGTCAACTGAGTGAAATTCCTGTCCGTCCTATCTGCGGCCTACATCGACGTAGTCTGGTTACTATTTGCTCTTGGCACCGCGTTTGTCAGATGTCAGTCCTCTTAACCAATTTAAGACAGGAATTTCGGAAAGTGTGCCCGAAAAAGCTAACAAATTGTGCGATTTGGGTCCATTCTACAGGAAATAAAACTGTATGCATTGTCCTCTCAGTGGGGTGTAAATTGTGTCCATTGCGTTGATTTTCCTACACTCCCGATGGTGATATGCCGGTGTGCGCCGCAGTTTTCTATTCAGCAAACACCATTTGGGATATCAGGCAGTGAAGGATTTTTAAGAATGTATGAGAAATCCTCGGTCAACCGATGATACTTTCGGTTGACGGTTATTCGGAAAAAATAAACTAATAAAAGCGTCAATCAAGCACTGTAAAACCTGTGTTTAAGATTTTTCTATTGGGAGCAGACATATAAAAACAAATATAAGAGATTTGGCATGAAGAGTTTCACGAAAATTTAACATAATTTCAGGTTTATATGGGAACAGGAACGTTACGGTTATATTGTTATTATTTTTCTTGATATATTTTGAGTACTTTGTGAGTTTAATAACACAAAAATTGAATGCGAAAGTAAAAGAATAAACGGGCGACTAAAAAGGCGCTTTATTTTCTTTAGATTGGCAAGGCACAACAATTTATCAAGATGGAATTCTCCAGCGTATTTAATATAAGATTACGAAAAATAGACCACAGATTAATGCTTAACTGCACTTTTTCATCCCACTTTTTCATTTATCATGCCGATCGGATAACTGCGCATGGTGTTTTACGTTTTTCTGATGTTGTGGGCTGTTACAAACACCTGAAAGTTTCCAATATTGGAAAATAAAGACTTTATTATGATAGGAGATATTTTCATGTTCAGATACATTATAAGTATACAACTTCTCACTTCTGTCCACAGCAGTCAACTACAAATTGACAATATGCAAAGGACCGATGCGAAGGATAACGTTTACTGTGTAACCCAACGGAGTGTTAACAATAGCCCCTTCTTAATCGTATATTGTTTCACAATGAGACAGACTTACGCATAATCGAACACATTCCCTCTCATCCGATGCAGGACAGTATCAAGGCGATGAACATAAGCCCAGTTACAGAAGCTGGGAAAAACTGAAAAGGCTTACGCTCAGTGTCGCACACGGTCCGGTCCGCGTAGCATTACCATGCTTATACGAGGTGGGCTCAAAATTCCCTTAATGGAAGATGCTATAGAGGTAAAATCAAGAAGGAATCATGGCAGCTTGACATATTTACAGGTCCAACTTACCCCCTTGATTAGCAAACTTCCAAGCCACACTGCTCAGCTGTTCAAGATAGAGATTCGAGCGCATTGGATATATTATATTTAGTAATACGCTGCAGGTACAGCAATGATAGATCCTTCAGGGTCAACCTCATTTTCACTTCTCTGACATGCATCAGTCAATTATCCGAAGGTAAGGCAAAGGCTTTTCCAGAGACATAATCCTTTCTGACAATGAACGCGTATATGAGTTCAAAAGCTCTGATGAATTAAGAAGTGCTTCTTCAGATCAAAAAGCCCGTGTCTTTCCTGCCTACCAAAGAAATTATCATGATGACAACCGAAAGCAACGAAGCACCAACATTAATTCATTGACGTTCACTTTCACGATTTCATTCGTTCTGGTAAGTTAAACGTCAATGGCACCTGCGTGTCTGTTATAATATAGAAGCCATACATGTAGGACCTACAGAACTATGTTTGCATGAAAGCGCAACCGAGTTACTGTACGCAACTGTTCAGGATGGGTGTTATGTGTGCTTATTTTGGACAAAATGCCGTCAACTATTTTTGAATTTCTTAAACTAGTGTGCCTAAGCGCTTAACTGCATAGCAGCAAGAACGTAAGAAAACGCGTAAGCTGCATTGTAATCATGGTTTACTTAACATAAGCCGGTAGCTGGGCGGACGGGAGGGTGTAATTTGTTGCTAAAAAGACCGTGGCGTGCTGCAAGTGACTTCATACATGAATAAATTCGATTGACCCAATTGTGAAAAATTCGCGACTCGGTGGAATTCGAACCCACACAGCAGGAAAGGCTTTTGCGCAGCCAATTAAATGCGTTTATTCCGTCGTAAAGCTAGGGTATTGAGGTAGTTTGTTAGCTGTATGCGCTTGTTCATACTTTTAATGTTAAGAATTCACTGCAGTTTTGCCGAAATATTTTTCTTGTGAGAAAACGTACACAGTCATTTCTTAAAACATTTCATCAGCCGTGGGATTTTATTTTAAAATGTACATAGATAGTCCGGAATATAGGCCAAACAAATCAGCCGGAGTAAAGACTGATGAAAGTGCATGCGAATTTGAAAGTCATGCGAATTTCAGTGCACTGCTCTTTCCTTTTACGAGTAGCTAATTAGCATGAAGATGACTTTTTTTCCCTATTGTATGTGAACGTGGTCGTGCTTTGCCTAGTTCGTCAAACGAAAACATCCATTTAAATGAGACCATCGTGAAGCTGTTCAAGCTTTGGTGTTGTTCAGTTGTTTCAGATAGTCAAACATCTCGCTTTATAACTTCCAAATTTAATACTCAAAGTAAATATGTTATTATGGAAATCATGTACGAACACCAGTGTTACAATCAAACAGTTTGCTAGATGGACACAACTAAATTAAAGATTCAAAGTTAACTTTAGAACGCAAACAGCGTAGTTAGTTTTAATATTTCGCGCTTGAGGCTATGCTAGAATTTGAGTTGACCCAATTGTGAAAAATTTCAGGGCAGTTGGCGGCATTTGAACCCGCATAGTAGAAAAAGCCTTCGCCGTTAGCCAACGCTCTAATCACATGAACTACAAACGCTCCACATCACACAATGAATTTAATCACACTTGGGTCGATTTTACCCACCCAACTCTACCGCTCGTATGGAATCCACCAATACGAAGCAGCTTGCGACCTGTTAATCCAAAGTCAAGCACTACAAACACTGAGCCATGAGCGCGTTGTTTTGCCAGTTTTTTCGGGAATATTGAAATTCGTTGATCAATGCTCACTGATCGAGAGTGACCCCCAAGGCAGAACGGGACAAGTGAGTTCCGCTAGCGATCAGTGAGCATTTTATCAAAGAATTTTAATACACGGCACTTGTAAGAACATCAGATTTCTGATCAAAAGGTCGTGGTTTTAAGCTACGGGTAGTGTGCCACTTAGGTTTGAGTATAGCTGGATGACGGCGACAGGTAGGCCATAAATGGCCATTCCGGTCTTCTATGCCTTTGCTAGCAATATTAATCTGCCTTTATTTCACGCCATTGCAGATGAGGTCTTGGTGCAAAATGCATAGTTTTACGATAGTAGCCTCTGAAGTTTGGGCACTCGAAGAAGGGTCAGTCATCTGACCTTCAAGAATCTGACGAGAATACTATAAAGTTGACAACTCTCTCTTTATTTACTGGATTGTAAAATCCCCCCAATTTGATTTGAAACTGCAGCATACGTAATATTTACGGGGTATGCTGTTGTGGAAGCCGTAAATCATGCCTCGAGCGAACACTACAACTACTTCTCCTTTACCTAATGAAATTCATATTTAAGCTTATGTGGGTTATTCAAAATAGCGATTTGCATTTCCTGAGATTTATAATAGCCTAGCGATTATATCCTATTAATAAGGCAGCCCATGGGAATATATCGACTTTCTCGATTGTATTCCTTTAAGTAGTGTTCAAAGATAAATTCAAAAAAGCCATACAACTACTCAGATAACATCGCTAAGCGACTATTATTGTTTGCAACCGAAGTAGGTCATCGTTCAGAGGCCACATTTTCAAACGAATGCCGCATTTCCATTAAGGTTATCCTTGCCAAATAAGACGCTTGTCAGCTCTTTAACTTTGCGGGGCTGCGTAGAAAGTTCCTATCTTCCGTATGGGAGCTTGCGACAGAGAAAGGGTGGGTTACTCTACTCTTGACAGTACATCCTGATAAAACCTACTCAGCGGCGTCGCTAACACCAATTTTTGTACAACGCCATAGGAAGAACTTCCAGCAAAGTCTGCCCCAGCGTGCGTAGCAAAGTTGTTGTTAGTAAGGGCGACTTTTACGGTCGCGTAAATAGGATACGAGAATGGGAACGCCCAGCTCACTTAAAATAGGTGGCATCATATGTCGTTAGCCTAACACTAGCCCAAAGATAAAAGTAAACGGTAGGCTTAACTTAAGTTCTAGACCTACTCTAAATCCCAGAGCCAAGACGAATCCAAACCTTGACCCTGAACATAATCCTGACCCTAAACCTAACCTTAAACATCACGTCTTATTCTAAATTCCTCGGCATTTGGTGGACAGCCATATGTGTTGTGGACGATTCCTGTTCCCATGTCCTATTTAGTTGGCTAGGTAAGTCATCCATACCATTATATTGCTCCCTTGACGCATTATTAGTGTTAGTTTATCAGCAAATATCAAATATTTCCAACTAGTCTAATTCCAAAGCAGGATTTTCCAGGCCTAACAATTAGCATTCCATTCACTACAAAGTCGCTGTTTGCAAAATGAGCAGCTCCGAGTGTGTGAACGCATGTTAGTTTTTTGTCTTGCTATTGCCTACTAACGATTATTTTGTCAAGTTAAATTTCGTGCATTTGATGCGAAAAAACTCAAATGGGTCTACATCAGCATTTCATCTAAAGCAGGCAGCTGGTTGGGAGATTCACTGTCGAGGGAATAAAATTGAATAAGCCAACTTAACAAGTACAAAATAAGCTCAGTGTATAATTTCAAATCATTTGAGTGCAATGCAGGCAAAATGGACTCCGACCTATGATTTAGCCTACAGAATATGGAGCAGTCTAAAAATAGAATCCCAATTATGATAGGATTCAGCCCGAGGGCAACTGTTAAATTGTTCGTTGCCCTTTTTATAACGGAGTTGATAGTGGGTTCATATGAATCGTCACGGGTGTAAATAAAACACATCTATTTATATACTTCGGGATGTAATTGTCAAGGAAAATGAGTGTCTGATGAACGAAGAGAGCAAAATTTCGAAGGAAAGCTATAAGCTTAGTTAAATGTTCGCGAGAGCATCTGAACAATCCGATAGCATGTCTAGAAAGTTGCACCAAAGTTAATTAGCGGTCCATTCTAAAATGTCTGACTATAAGTTTTCATTTTGATTGGGGTCGGAAAAATACAGAGCAATATTTTGCTGCAGACCTTTCTGACGACGACGACGATGGCAGAAAAAGAAACCATAGAACAGCACAGTATACTCAATAGCATGTGCATAAATGTGTTAGCGGGGAAGGATTGTAGGAATTCAGTGGGTAAACCAGCATGATTTACTCAGGATGTCTTTTCCTATCTGCAATTAACAACTTCCTTTCCACTTTTACCTTCCCTCTTCACTGACTGCAATTAATGACCGTGACTGAATCTCATACTTTACAGAAATTGATGTTTGAAATATCCATTCCGTGCTCTAATTGGATGACCAGCCAATCTCATATTTGAGTGGGTTACTTAGTAAACGAGTTCACATATCAGCTAAAGTATAAACTTCTTTCCACTTCCCTATAATTCGTTTGGTTTGCTCTGTAGGGCCGGAAGACAAGATGGATTGGGGTTTTGGTAACGCTTTTTTTTCAAACCGTAATCAGTGACCATTCTCGTGTCGCACCTACCTGAGGGAAGTACTTCAAGCACCGTATCCTACACTGGCTGGTATAGAAATCGTCCATCGTATAACTTATGTTTTGAATGGGGGAGGTTCATATGTACTCAAGTTATAGACTTCCATTTTAGCTGTTTGGATACAAACAGCATCAATGGCCATTTTATCCACTTAATATGATTAGTTTTCTGTAAAAGAATCGCTAGTCATATTAAATATATTTTGCCATACACTTTTTCCATAATCTTATTTCCTGCATTTCGTGAATACAAAATTACAAAGCTTTAGGTTATTTTATTTCTCCCATTATCTGATACGAGGAGACGACATAAAATTTTCTGATCTAGGATAAGATGTGACAATCCGCTGGATGGATTATGGTCCAGTGAGAATGAGTTTCGCAGAGATCATATCTGCAGTTACTTAATAATCTTGACGCAACATTCTTTCACAATGTATAGTTTTTAGTCAAAAGCTACACAATAGTCATGATATTTGTTGCACTCGATTGTCTCACATATTTTCTTCTTAATATGAGATAAGTTTGTAATTTCCACGCATTCTGCTAGTTTTTTAACCAAACGCTTCAATGTTATACGCTTATAACGGTGCTCAATGGTTTAGCCCAAGGAGATATCCTCGGATAAAGCCACCTGACGACAGTTCGACCACCACTCTCGACGATGTTCACCACGAGCTTCAGCATGCTGAAGGTAGATGGGTTGACTATGGCTGGATTGTATTCAAAGTAGACTCGCTAGATCTACCCCCCTCCCTTACCACTCCCACACCTGTGGCCGAAGTCAAGACAAAAGTCGAGAAGACGGGAAATAAAGGAGGGCACAGGCGGCTGGCGCGACCAACAGTCAATACGCAAAACCAACACCACACCTTGCTAGGTAGGCCACCACGCGCGCGGGAGCTCCATAAAGGCCACATGAAGAAGGAGCCATTGCAGCCAGACTTTCAGCCCGCCATTCAACCATTCCACACAATATGGGGACATACTGCGCTGACTGCGGTGTCCTAATTATCCCGTCAGTTGGTAACCCTCCAAGCCGCGGCTTTTAGCGCATCGTGATAGCTTCGAGTGCGCCAGATTGATTAAAGTGAAGGAAGTAGTGCACTGAGGATTGACCTCACTCACTCTCCCACCACTAGCAACAAGCCACCGCCTAGCTCCGGGGTCGGCAACCCATGGCTCGCAAGCCATATATGACTCTTTTGATGATCGCGTATAGCTATTTCAGAAACTTCAGATTTTATGATTTTGGTTACCATTTAGGGGTCTAAGTAGTAGGTTGTACTCGGATCACTACAATCATCAGGCCAAATCCCAGATTGGAAGTTAAAAGACACAACTCATCAGAAGGAGTGATTTATTATGTACAGAACGCCCAATTGCTGTCCCAGGTCGCAGTGACCACTGGCGAAGCCAGGGCTAGTGTTGATTGCGCCCAACCAGACCTGACAGAGAGCTTGAGCCATTGGTGACAGCTGATTCAATAGGATTGCGGAGCAGGTTCAAACGTTCGGTTTATTGGTGCCTTGCAATTGCCCGAGGGGATCCAGAGATCTGTGCTGCATCGGCCGAGGGGTGGAGTATTTGAATGGCCCTTAGGTATTTGGACGCGCATGTAGGCTCGTGTGTGTGTGCGTGACTTAAACTGTGGTCCCCAGGGTGGCGGTTTCAGGGGCGGCGGTTTCGGGGCCACCAGAAAATCGAAGGAAATAGGAAGCTCGCGCAGCTGATTCTGGTCTCCCAGACGCAGCTGCGAGGTCAAGCCTCCGGGGGCGGGGGTGTCAATGCAAGAGAGCAATGGAACAGTTGCTTGTGGCAACACATGACTTTGGGATAGCGGGTCTTGGAGAACGAAAGGGGGGAAGGTGCGCATTGTAGCCGTCCTCCTCTAATGACGTGCGGCCACCGAGACGCGTATAAGAATCAATTTCATCTAGACCAATCTCCTGAGTTTCAGCAGCCCTAGGTTTGACCTGGCTAGTCCCTTTCCGGCCTGCCAACAACAATTTCTTCCATTTTTCCTGCGTCCCAACAGCGGCGACAAGCTCGCTAAATAACAGATGCTTTACTAAAGCAGGACAGCCCCAGACCTGACCTCAGCTTGGTCAAGGTCACGCTGACAGACAAGGCTATATTACGCGCATAGGCCAGCCGGCTTTGTTACATATAGTGCCTCGTGTTTATGTCCCCCAGACGGAGCAAACAGTCCATTCGCGAACACTTGCCTTCTGGACTAATACATCGATTTTAACATGTGACTGCTTCCTTTCATCAGATGTCTCGTACATCGTTGAACGCTGCATTCTCTCTCATTTGCCCAAAGTTAACCCCTGCAACAAAGAGTATGGCGAAACGAAAACGAGATGAGGAGGATCGTACATTTCAGGACGAATGAGCCGAAGAATTCGCCTTTGTGCAGAGAGCAGATTATGCGGTGTGTCTAATCTCCAGTGACAAGATTACATCGATGAAACGGTAGAATGTAGAGCACCACTTCAACGCATGCCATGAGACCTTTGCATCAAAATACCCTGCGAAATCTAGCCGAAAGAGAGCATGCCAGGAGCCAATGAGCAAGATACGAACCAGCCAGAAGCAACTCCGCATATGGATCCAGCAAGGTGACCATAGATCCACGAGCTTTGCTGGATCTTTAGCAATAGTTAGGAACGGAAAACCCTTCACAGATGGCGAGTTTGCTAAAACGTTTGTGCTGGATGTAACCGATAAACTTTTTGATAATCTTTCGAACAAAAACAAGATAATTAAACGGATATAAGACATGCTCTTGTCGGCAAAAACTGTTCATGAGCGTACCATCATGATGGCAACCCTTGTGGAGGAAACGCAATTTAAAGACATAAATGCAGCGCCGTTCTTTTCCCTGGCTTTGGATGAGTCAACGAACGTAAGATATCTGGTGCAGTTCAGTGTGATTGCAAGATATGCTGCTGGTGAGACACTGCACGAAAGAAGTCGTGCGGTTCTACCAATAAAAGGGTCTACAAATGGTGAGGATTTATTCAAGTCTTTCATGGATTTCGCTCAAGAAAAAAAACCTACCTATGGATAAGCGTATCTCAGTGTGTACTGATGGTGCTCCGTGTAAGGTGGGGAAAAACAAAGGATTTGTGGCGTTTCTCTGGGAGTATGAAAATATACCCAGCCTACATTTCCACTGATTTCTACACCAGGAAGCTCTTTATGCTCAGATTGGTGACGGACAGCTTGGTGAAGTGATGTCGTTGGTCATTCGTGCGATTAATATCATTATTGCCCGAGCATCAAATGATCGACAGTTTAAAGCACTGCTGGATGAAGTTGGAAATAACTATCATGGTCTGATTTTTCACAGCAAGGTACGTTGTTTGTCAAAAGGTAGGGTACTTAGCCGTTTTGCAGCTTGCCTGAACGAAATCCGGACTTTCCTTGAAATGAAGGGCATCGAGCATCGTGAGCTAGCCGAAACTAAGTGGCTCCTCATGTTTACTATCTCGTGGGTATGACCGAACATCTGAAGCAACTGAACGTTAAATTACAAGGCAATGGAAATACAGTGTTATCCCTTCATTAATCATTGTTTGCTTTTCAAACCAGGCTTGAACTCTTTATCGTGGATCTTGAAAGAGATCGATTACTACATTTTTAAAATTTGAAACAATATAAAGATGCATGCGCAGTAAGTGAGTCCGCTCAAAACTTTGATCTCCACCAGTTAGTTGGCTTAACATCCAGCCTCCTACAGTCACTGAAAGCAAGCTTCGGAGAATTTCGAGAGCACATTCGTCTTTGTAAGTTCATCACCGATCCAACCGAGTTTTCAATGAACACAGCCGACCTACATTATATTCCTGGACTTTTCGTTAGAGATTTCGAAGAAGAATTGGCTGACCTTTAGGCCTCAGACATGTGAGTGAATAAGTCCAAGTCACTCAATGAAGATTTAGAAAGGATCGCGCGACATACAGCGGAGTTCGGAAACAAGCAATTGTGGACAGAAATCAAAAAACTTCAAACCGAAGACCAACTGATAATCAAAACTTGGAACACGCTTCCGGTCACATACAACACACTGCAGTGTGTGAGTATTGCTGTATTGACCCTGTTTAGATCTATGCATGTGAGCAGTCATCCTCACATGTTAAAAACACCAAGTCCACCATAAGATCACGTCTAACGGATGAAAGCCTCAACGTTTACATGAAGTTTAGCCTCAACAACTACCGGCCAGACTATAAAACCCTCAGCGAATCCATGCAACGCCAGAAGTCACAAAAACAATGAGCATTATAAGAACATTATTGAAAATAATAAATTTAGAGGCTTATTTTACTCGCATTTAATAGAATTTCATTTTAAAATATACTATATGGCTCTTTCTGAAGTATATTTCCAAATATTTGCTTTCTTCGTTCTCTGAGTTATAAGGGTTGTCGACCCCTGGCCTAGCTGATCAGTCGCCTGGTGTGGGATGGGCGCATTGTTAAAAGGTGCCGGAGAACCCATGCAGCGCCTGACCTGGTCCGCTTGACACACATCAGGATTCACATTACCAGGTGATTAGAAGGATTCGGCGCCCCCTAACCCCTAGTCCACTCATCAGCCACTTCACATACAACACACACTGGGCTGATGGTGTGTCCGATAAATGCGTCAGTTGGCAGTGTTTTCAGTAGACGATCTTCAGGGCGTGCTAAACCCTTTGATGGAAGAGCTTGTGTTAAGGATAAAAAGCTAGATTGAAGGTGCAACTGCTGTGATTATGACTGTGGTTAATAAGGCTACTGACACTATCACTGCAAACAACAACAAGTAGCAGATAAAAAAATCGATATGGCCTAAGAGCTAGTACTAAGTTACTGCTGTTAGCGATATTATTCTAATACCACTGATGCTAGTACCAGAAATCATACTTAGTAGTGCCAGTACAGAAGACGTCGTGATAAAGTCCAATAATGTGGGTGAGTTTGCAGACAATTTAAGCAAGGTTAAGTTGAGTAGTATCGGTAATACCAACGCCAATAACATTAACAGAACTGCAAATGAAAACAAGGAAAAAATAGCAAAGTGGATATTGTAAGAGAGCTAAGTCTAAGTTATTGCTGTTATCAATAGTATTCAGATACTAGTGGTGCCACTAACAATAATCATACTTGGCAGTGCAAGTATATAAGACATCGTAGTAAAAATATATTAATGTAGATGATTAGCAGACAAATTCAACGAAACAGTATGCAACGTACCTGAAGGAACATACCTTGAAGTTCCCGTTCTGCTTGAAGACGGATCCTTATCTTGGTGATGGCGTGGCGATAAGTGGATGGGGCTGGAGCTGGTGGGGGGGGTGTAGAATGTGATGAGGGTGTCGACTTCTCGGTGAATGCCGCTGTTGATTAGGCGCATGTCACCAAGTAGGCACATACAATGGATGAATGCGCGGGGGCAGTGTGGGCAGTGAAGACGGGGGTTTCCTCTATGTGATGGTGTTCCGGGTACTGATTCATTATGCCCTGTGCGATGGATTCGCAAGTGTCCCACTACGCCAATGCGTGTTGTGAATGTGCAACTGCAGTGGAGCAGATAAGAATCATGCCCACAGTGCTGGTATATGGTTGAAATGTGATTAGGAGGGAGGTGGCAGGCGGTGATGCGTCGGAGGTTGTGAAAAGAGTGAGGCGTGGGGCCGCAGTAAGGTGGATGGTGTTGGCGGATGAAGGCAGCCAGGTATCGGACAGCTGAGCTTCGTGATGATGGTGGTCGTCGTTGAAGTGCTGGACACAGCGGGGACTGTTGGAGTGTTCGACGCCGTAGAAGTGGATATCATCGCAGGGACGGTACATTGCGTCCGGAGATCACCGGCCAAGCCGATGCGTGCACGGAAGGTGCGTTGAAATGTCGGGCAGTTTGGAAGGGCTTGGGTATTGACAGCGTGCTTCCGTTGGAGTTAAGGCTTTCGAACCGTCCTTTTTGCCTTGGCGATCTATATGGCTTCATCTATAACTGCAAACGTTTTTACCATCCTTCGCCAAGCAGATTGGTTCTGCACGAGTTCTGACTAGATGGATTTGAGGACGCTTCAGGGAGTTTTTCAGAGTTTCCTTGTAGCGCCTCTTTTGTCCTCCTTTGTGGCAAGCATCCACCGCAACATCACCGTAAAACAGTCACTTTGGTAGTCGTTGGTCGTCCGTCCGTACCAGGCGGCCATTCCACCACAATGATGTCTGTCTCAGCATGGCTTAAATTCTGACATGTCCCGTCTTCTCCAGTACTTTCGTCCCAAAATCGTGTCCTGCCACTTCATCTTCAGTATTTGGTTGGACCAGCTGAGATGGAAATGATTCAGCCTCCTAGCTTGTTTAGTGCAGACGATCCAATTCTCCGCTCCGTGGAGGAGGGTCTTGAGGACGTCGGTCTTGTACATCTTCAGTTTCGTGGACAACTGGAGATTGTGACGGCTCCAGGTGGGGGCTTGAAGTCGGCAGAAGGCTTGACTGGCTTCGGAGATCCGGCGAGCAATCTGGTCGTCGATTCTGGTTTTGTGGGATAGCGTGCTGCCATGATAGGCGAATTCTCCACGCTCTTGAGATAGACGCCGTTGGTGTTGATTTGTAGAGCATTGCGATGGGCACTGTGTGGCATGTGATACATGAGAATAGTTTTGTCCGTGTTGATGGTTAGACCGAAGTTCGCGTAACCGGTGCCGAAAAGTGCCATAATCCTTTGCATAACCGCTACTGTTGTAGTGTTGATGACGCAATCGTCCGCGAACAGCAGGCCATGAACGGTGTTCGTGGAGGCGTGCGTGGGGGCCCTGCATACGTCGGATGTTGGGAAGGTTCCCGTCCATTCTATAGTTGATGCTGATGTCGGGACGCTCGTCACAACAGACGTCCATCAGCATGGCAGAGAACATGAGAATGGAGTGGGTAGTCGCGTGGACACAGCCCTGCTGCACTCCATTGGTCATTGCGATGGCTTCGGAAACCGCCTTGTTGTCCATGACGCGCGTCATCAACCCGTCGCGGAGCTGACGCGCCATGTGGGTGAAGTGCTGAGGGCAGCCGTAATTCTGCACGAGTTTCCATAGTCGAACGCAGCTTACCGTGTCCAATGCTTTCGTTAGCTCGACGAAAGTAGCGTAGCTGTGGGGATGTATCTCCTAGCACTTTTCCTGCAGCTGTCATGCGGTGAAGATCACGTCAGTGTCGCCGTGGTGACGATGAAAGCCACATTGGGCTTTTGGCAGGTGTCCTTGTTTCAGGTGGTTGTTAAGGCGGCTCAGGAGAACACGAGCAAAGATTTTTTCGGCGAAATACACAATGGTTGTCACAAAGTTGGCGGTTCCTTTTTAGTTTGCTGAGGTGGATAATTGTGGCATCGTTGAAGTCCTATGGGACTTGCCCTTGTCGCCATATCTCATGAAAGAGCCACCTATTGCGCAAATGGCTTACTTAGCTACAATCAGATTATACGACGAACACATAGTTGAGAGTAAGAAGGGGGTTTGTTAACCCAAGCGGTCCGGTCAAATGATCTTCAGCCTCTTAAGGCTTACATTTACACCCTTTCAGAAGCTCAGAAACCACAAGATAGCATAGCGAACGATGCGCCGATTCGGCTCTACGCACACAATATATTTGGCGGGATATTTGCGAATAGCAGATCCTGTTTCTGGCTGCTCAAATGTCTCGTCACCAACGGCACATGGACAGCTGATAGAAGCCGGTTGTAGAAGAAAACCTGCAGGCCAAAGAAAGTCAAGTTTCCATAACTAATTAAGGCAGAACGAGTCAATAATAGAAGTAGGCTGTCATCGTAGGCGTGTCGTTGTAGACGTGATATGTGCTGCTGCATATTTGATGAGGTCATATTAGCGGACACTGTGCCGTTACGATCTGCAGTTGCTCTCACGTTGTGCCGGTTAATAACGCTGACGCCCTATAGGTCGGTAATCACCCTAAGTTTATAACATGCCTGCCAACCCTACAAAGGATAGCGAAGTAACAGATGTTGCCAACCGGCTTTACGGTTCGAGCCCCCCGTGGATACTAGTAACGGTTTTTACCAACCCTTGCCAAAGGACAGATATATGCCTGACCGACTTCAAGAGGATGGAGTAGTCTGTCGTGTGCGCTTGCTCTGCAGGTTCACTGACGGGTTTACTAGCTCTCCCATCCATTGCAGATGTGCCTTCTGGATGCCATTCCTAATTCGCCGTTTACATGCAAGCTGTGAATGGCTGGAATTGCATCTCAATCCCAGTGAATGGTACGGAAATGACTCGAAAATGGGAAGAATCAGTGCTGTCAACGCAAGCGAATATGCCATTGCCAGGAAGTAATGGAAAAGAAGTACATGTGATTGCTGGCAGGACCATTTTTTGCTCGTTTGACGTTTCGGAATCTGTCGAAGATCAATCATAGGGGCAGTAACAGAAACGGGTGATTCACACACAGGGAATTGCAGTGTTTATAGGATACAGTCACTACGCCACTGCAAACTTAAGATAATTTATGTTTTCCATATCGAGGATAAATGGCCACTCATGCGCTAATTGTTTGATGGCCGGCGTGCAGGCCATGACTGGCTGAACTTTCATCACAAGTGGGAGAAATGCGTGTGATGATTGCTCGGCCATCTGACTCCTCTGTGCTTGTGTTAGACGACACGTAGCCCTGTGCGTTCCTCAAGTGATGGCTTGAATGACAAAATTGATTTTTAACACCAAATATGGACTAGGCAGGTCGTTGCTCTTGTTTATAGACAGGGGCCTGTAAAAGATGACTCAAGTAACTCGCAATGCATACGACTGTCCCCTCTCCCGATAATTTTGGCTTCATTAAATGTTAATGTGTGGCCGGGTCTTGTCGAATGAGCCACAACTTGAAACTTGGCATCATTCCTCCGCATTGCTGGCGCAAGTAGCCGGTGCATAAACAAACAGGATGAGCAACAAAATCGCACCGACTTCAAATTTTGGTGGGCAATTCCGCACTCCAGAAACGTTTTCGAGACCATCAGCCACCTTTTCGCGCCACCTGGAGGCGGAATCGCACACAGGTCGGAGGCTATCACAAGGTGATTGGTAATCAAACCAAACGACACCCTGCCATTGTAAGAAGCATCTGGAGTCGTCTACAGGATCTGGTGTAGCTGCGGGCAAGGCAACAACGTCGGAGAAACTGGAAGACTTTTCAAGACGCGAATTGACGAACACACAGCACTAGTGCGCAGAAGTGGCGTCAGTTCTCAAGTTGCGTCGCATTCGACGAGACTGGGCCACACATCAAAAATTTTACGATGCCGACATACTCGCGAGAAGTGACCATGGTGTGGGTCGCAAATTACGTCAGTAACGGTTCACGGGCCCCCAGTCCATAAACAAGTGCAACAACCTGCCCAATCTATATTCGGTGCTGAGGCTCGATTTGGTCAAAGCAATTCATCCCTTGAGGAACGCAAAGGCTAACGCGTCGTCTAACGCCAGCACCAGGGAACCACATGGCCGAGTAGTCATCACGCTTAATCCCCCTACGTGTGATGAAATTTCAGCCAGTCGTGGCCCACACGCCGGCCATCAAGCAATTAGCGCACACGCAGACAATTAGCCTCGATAGGGGAGCCATTAATTGTCACAAATGTGCAGTGGCAAAGTGGCTGTATCCTATCCTATCCTATAAACACTACGCCTATGGACTTTAAATATACTGATGTATGCCGCGAACAGAGATTAATTTCTCAGGAAATTAAGAAAAGGGGAAAACAGCGAGTCCCTGTGTATGAATCACCACGATATATTTTGAAATGTCATGCAAATAACATATTATTCTGTGAGTGATCACGTCTACTTCTTCTAAATAAGTACTGTCTGTAGAAAGAAGACTCAGCCAGAAATCCCACTTATAACGAATTAGTTTGCTCAAACACATAGCACAGGGGAGAGAGAGAAAGTGGCCAGTTGTTTTTGACAGACCACAAAGCGGATCATTTTTCTTCAGGCAAGTCCTGCTCATTTCACTCGAGAACGTCGGCCAGGTCCTGGTGACTGATTCGCGGTTTAACAGTAAGCATCTGTCCTCCTGATTGCTGCTGCGTTCAAAGTGACAGGCCAGTCCATCAATCATAGTTGCTTCGCTAGGCTAGAGAACTCCAAGCTTCTTTTAAGTGACGTGGCCGATGGTCTTGCCGTATGTGCCACCCCAACTGCAAGTGACATGAGAAGGTTGATGATGACCTCCATTTAACGATGTATCAGGGAACGTCATTATCTGTTGTATCCCCACTGGGGGCCGAAGCTTTTACACGAACCGAATAATGAGTTAGGCGTAGATTCTGTCGGCGAACCCTACTTTCCGCGGCAGTACTGACTGTTGTCATGATGTTAATTAACGACGTGTATTGGGAAATCAAAGCACGATTAGGCAGAGGAAGTTGTTATGAGCAATCGTATAGTAATTGCTTGTCATACTGCAATTTGTTGCTGTCCGGCACTATTAGTTTAAATATGTGTTCAAAAATGTCTGACTAAGAGAATGTTTATTTGAAACACCTGAATCCTTTCCATCAAACCTCTTTAAGAAAGCTGCCTCTTCCGCTAGTGTCCGTGATGGAAAATTTTTAATGACATTTTGTAAAGAAGCTTAAAACATGTTGGACTCTATCTTGAAATCCAAGCACATAATTTTCGCAAAACGGATCGGTTATGGATTTTCGTATTGTTCTCCCCTGGATGTTGTCTGGTTATTTCGTAGAACTTTTGACCGGATGTTATGACTACGGGCTAAGTCTGCAATCGCATCAACTTCTGTATTCCGGCGAAAAATTGGTCAATATTTGTGGATATGCAAACACCGATCACTAGCGCAACTTACTCGTCCCGTTCTATTTCGAAGCTCGCTCTTGACCACCGCTGGCAGTCACACGGCGGCTAGTAGTATAAGTAAAGACAGGAGAGAAGGAAACGGCTGATGACGGCTAATGAGACAGAAATAGTCACTCATCAGACCAATTTGAGTACTCTCAATTTTAGGCACGATTGCTTTCCCGAAAAATCAGTTTTCATCGACTTAAATAGTTGCAGGCAAACTTAATGTGTTGGAGGGAATTTTGAAAATGTACCTTCTGCTCTCAAATGACCCACCAAAATGCAGCCTGGAAAAGCGGTCGTAATGCATGCAAAGCAGTTCTTGTCGCTGGCATTTCGCTCTCTAGGCGGTCAGATATTAATTTTAGTCAGTAGCGCCAAAAAATCCTAGCACAGGCTACAAAATAGTCTCTACGCGCACTCGCACAAGCCCTGTTAACAGTTATCTCCCTGCTTCGCATAAAACAGGCAATTAGCTAAGTGCAGACTTCTCGGGGCACACAACAGACTAAAACATTACTAAGTTTATGCTTTCCGCTGGAAAATAAGCTGGCTCTGCCTTAGAGCTCTCGCCAACACATCTCTGTCTCTCCCGAACACTAGGGAACTTTAGCAGTCATTTCCGAGGACAGATAATTTTTTGTAAACGTGCAACAATTTTATAATTCAGCCAATCGTACACAGTGGGAAGAACATCCTGCCGCTTTTTCGAAAGCCTAAGTGAACTTATGAAGCAATAGGAATTGAACAAGGAAGTCTCGCCGGAAAAATCGAATCGCGAATTTTCACGTTGGTGACAACAATACGTCGTCCGATGAAATGAACGGGGGGAGGAGAAAGTGAGATAGTCCGAGTAAACCAGTTGGAGCGACCGAACAGATAGCGACGGACGGAAAACTGCTGTGTCAGACGGAGGTAGGAGGGGGAGAAGCGTTACGGCTCTCTGTGTTGGAGGGAAAGGGGGTGTGCCTTTTCACAGCAACTGCAGACGGTGGGCTTAACATCGTAACTGCAGGGTGGGAGCAAAAGTCAGCGCGCCAATAATGCAGGTGTAAGGAGTTTCAGCGGTGGTTGCCGTATGTGGGGGGGGAAGAGGGGAGCGGGATGGAGTGACAATGATATTCAACAGGATCCAGCATTGATCAGTGGTTGTTGCCAGGTCTAGCCCTCTAAAGGACAGAATATACTCGTCAGGACTTACCTTTCGCCATTGGATCTCCTAGAGGAATGTACGAAAGCTTTTGATGCTATTATCGCAGGGGGTTAAGTAAGTTAAACCCAGCAACTGCGATCTTTAGACCATGGTTACTTAGTGCAGAAGAGAAGTCTGTAAAGGCTAGAGTAGTAGGAAGAATGTATCGTTTACACAACGGAGAGGAGAGTAGATGAGAGTAGATTGACTCGGGAGAGCCCCTACGCTCAGGAGATCGACCGGATCCCAAGTGAGGTCTAAAAGAAGTCGAGCCAGAAGACAGAGAGATGGAGAGCTTTCATTGGCTAGGTCGGCCTGGAGATTTTGGGCAGCGAGGCAGCTTGCCACGAGAACGCGTGCAAGCATGCCATTCGTTGCCTGACCAATGCGGGAACTGGGATTGGCTGATTGAGACCTCGAGAAACCGCATAGGTAAGCCTTTGAGAAAAACCACTTCGACGCAAGCTAGTTGGACAGGCATGATCCGCTACACTATATCCTTATCAATCGGTGATGTTCTTTAGGTGCCTGTATAATCGGAAGAAAGAGCGACGTTCGGGTAGTTGTCTCGTTTACCCATCTTCAGGGAATGAACACTCTAACCCAATGTCCTCGTCTTTATGCCGCTCTTTCTTCTGTTTGCGTGCCTGAAGCAGGGTGAATTAAGAGTTTCAGTCGAGCGAGCTCTTTAATCTTCTTCTTTACGGTTGTGACTTGCTTTTTTGGTGAATCCTCCAATAGTGGTGTGTAGGTTTTCCGGTCGGTGAAGACATGTTTTGCCTTGCTCCTGGCCTTTTAGCACGACCAGCATCAACCACCATGCCAATCTGAACGTTCATTTCGAATGCCTGCACGTCCCTCTAACTAACTTGCGTCCACGACCTGACAGCAACCACTGATGCCTGCTGATCTCACTGTTTGGACAGCCCCCTTCTCGCCCTCCCCCCTAGACACGACAATTACCACTGAAACTCTTTACTCCGGCAGTATTGGCGCGCTGACCTTTGCTCCCACCCCGCATCGAGGATGCTAAGCCCATCGTCTGCAGCTGCAGTCAATCACCATCCCTCCCCCTTGAACACGGAGAGCTGTAACAGTTCTCCTCCCTCCCCTACCTTAGTTATATGTCCACCCTTCCCTTTCACTTAACAGTTTTTCGTCCGTCGGTGCTGCCAAATTGTCATCGGATGACGTATTGTTGTCAGCAGCTAGAAGATTTGAGAGTGAACTTCGATTTTACTGACGAGCTTTTATTATTCATTCAATGACTTCGGAATGCACTCTACCTCAGCTGTTAAACATTTGAAGGTTTTTCGATTATTCAAAGGAATAAATACCTAAATGGCGATCAAATCTTCATTATTGCATTTTCCAACAAGTCAATGGCTTTTCAGCTGTTGCATTGAAGAGTAGTATGTGCAGGCACTGAACTTTTCTGCTAACACTCGCATCCAAAGGTATCTGCAAGATACTGTTAATACACTTATTCGCTAAAATAAGTCTTTTTTCATTTGAATCACACGAATGGATTTCTTATTCGTATCAGGTCTTCTAGGATAGAAAATACGTTGTTAAATGTGCGAACCGCATTACAGTCTATCCGAGTGGAATTTGTGATCTTTTTCTCAAACCTGTGCGTCATAGATACTGACTTATATTTTTATAGAATTTTTTCCTTTTATGGCGCGAGAACTCTGACGTCATATGTAAGCTGCCTTAATTTTAAAAATTCGCATTAATTCTCTCCGGTTGATTACCCTTCTGCGCTCCTGGTAATAACAGGCGAGCTTTGTTTAGTATAATTCTCTGAAATTTGACTCATTTTTCATATAAGCTGACGTCTCTGTGGGAGTCGTAAGGGATACATAGATAAGAAGTGTTTCTGTTAGTTCTTTTGTATATGTAAGCCCCTTATCGATGCCGCTAGATAAATATGTTTGCCTTCCTACGAATATCCGGCGTATTTTGGTGCTCTCGTCCAGTCAGCTTTTTCACCGCCATTTGATCATATTCCGATTAGCGAATATGTTTTGTCGGATAATCACGTTGTTCAAAGACTCACTGCACAGGTAAGGTTCCCGGGAATGTCATCTATCCTTAAACTGAATAGCGCCATATGCGACTTTAGACCAATTATTTGCAAACAATTAAGTCTCTGAAGTTTGACACATCGATTCGGTAGTTTTCTCGCTGTAAGCCATGCTTTTCTATAGTTTTTTACGTTGTTAACAAAAGTACCATATATTTATAAACCCAACAATGAGCTTCATATAACAGAGAAGTTAACATGCCCTATGCGTCCCATAGGTAAAATCTTGAATATGCCAACAAATAAAGATCTTTTATTGTGTACAGACTTTCATCAGTGGTATTTGTATGAAATTCATCTCACTTATAGTCAATTCAAGAATTTTTTTTTCTGACCATCTGCCATGGCTGCTACCTCATATGAAAAAAATATGATTCGGAATTCCCAAGAAAGAATGATATTTGCCTGTGGTTGCGTATTATTACTTATGCTGATTATAATGAAAGCAACACCGGGTAGGTAAAAACGAACCACCGAACATGCTCGGAGTATACAGGATTACTTGACAGTTCTTCAGGCAAACCAATGTCCTGACGGTCAAGAGCGGGCTTAGATGTCGCGACTAAAAGTCCAAGCAGCCCTTGCATGCATATCACAACTGGAATGGTCGCCGTTGCTGTTAATATAATTTCACAGAGAACAGTTTGGAACTCATATACGTATGAGTGACATGAAGTTTTCCTTCAGAAGCAGCAATCGCACCAGTCTCACAAGCAAACAACACTGATAACGGATCGACAGCCTCGTAGTCATGAGATAGTTATTGGCGCCCTGCAATAGACAGGATGATGACGAGGGCTTCTTATATATTATGTCTGTTTCACAAGAAGCCGTATCCGACACCCATATGGTAACGTTGTTTCTGCTAAGAAAAACAGGTCTCACCGTAAAATCACAACGCTTACTTTGTAGTTGGTCGGTCTCTGAGTGACAATAGCTGTGTTCGTTATCGAACGGTGCATCAGTGCTCTGGCTGACGGGGAAAGGACACTACGGCTTAACGAAAGTACAACTGTCACGCTGGAAGCCTGTGTGGTAGCGAGGGTGGGGGCAGACACAGGGGATAAGGACGGGAACGGTGGTTGATTTGCATGTTGCTACCAATGCACTTTATTCGTCTACATACCACAGCCAGCTTGTCGACGAAATATTTCACATGCACTTTAAGGGCAACCTCTTCAGTCACTTTCCCATTAGGGGAGAAAGCTGGCTTAGCTCCGTTTGGGTGCTTAGACACTCTAGGCGAAGAAGAGGAAAAAGTCGTCCGTGTAAGGTAATACAACGCTCATAAAAACGCATTGATGCAACTGGAACGACCGCACGCCTAAAATGACGCAGGGTTTTCTTGATTACTTTCGGTCCCTTAGTTAAATGCCGAAATCACATCGACGGCCACATGCCTCCTCTGGTTCTTAACTCGAAACCGTGCGTAATCTCAGTCCTGACAACAAACTTAATCCGAAGTGTGTAGGGTGGTGACTGATGATCTTTGAAATGCTGCTGTGAAGAAATTCCGCTGGATCCCAGATGCCAGTGTCTGTGCTTTATCATCACGTTTAGTTTGAAGCAGATTGCGTAGTTGTGCAGGCCATCAGACTCAAGGCTGGACGGAACAGCCCGCTGACGTTTCAGATATCCTTATCATTGGAAAAAATGTAAGTAAATCACAAACGCAATATTCGTGAAAATAAAAATGTGCTACTTATACTAGAAGGAACCAACCTAGTGTCAAATGCGCGGTTTCACTTATCTAGTAATATTGCTGCTTGTAGCACACACAGAAGATAGAAAATAAAGATTTCGAGATGTCCAGGGAAACCGTCACCTATTCACTGTGAATATAATTTGACACATTTACCACATAACAACAAGATATCACCAATGTGCATGATGGCTGAACACTAGGATTGCCAAAATAATGACGAATCGTCCTTGAATGAGTTGTTAAATTTGGGCCCAATTGGACTTCTTTTCAAAACGGTGCTAGTGTCCTGCACTAATGACCTCATTATTGCAGTTCGAAAGAAAGATGTGTAAAAAACGGGTTATGATGGGTTAACCATTCCAATCGATGTATAAACAGAAAATTTAAACGTGAAGGGAGGAAGGAAAAAAATGAAAACTTAACTTAAGAAGTCCGCTAAAATAATAACTTCAGGCTTAGGAACCATAATCAAAGAGGCATCACCAATAGCAGGTTTGCAACGGCCGCGCTCACTTGATTAGAATTCCACACCGAGTCATCCCAGTGTCCCTTGCCCTTTTTAAGTATTTTTAGATGCATACGCGCAGGTCACACACTGTGGTCGGTGAGTGCTGCCCATTCTGCTTAATATACCCTATTGCAACTGATAAGGCAACAAGTCCGTGGATCGGGTGTTAGAAATTTGGGCATCTAGCACAAAAAGCGCGGCTTAGCTGCTGATGGCTAAAAAGCCAGGAATGTTCATTTCAGACCACCTTTATATTTTTCATGCGTCCTGCTTTATACATCTAGTGGTGTTAAATTTTAAATCAAACTTGGGCAAAAGTAGCTTATGTAGACCCACTTATATACCCCTAGTCCCAGCATTCTGTCCTGCAAAGACGGTGGTTATAGAAATACGGCGTGTGGGGAAATAGGTTAGGCAGAGAAGGGAAATTTTAGAAGGAAGTTTAAAGTGAAAAATGTAGTCGAAGTTAATTCCTGCGGTCGCTGGGAGGTAGTTATTCCGCAGCTGAATTGAAAAGGTGTGCGCGGCGCTTCACGCCGTGGACTATACTAATTTATCTCCACAAAGATAAGTTTGACCTCAGGCAATTTGAAGTTGACGACCTCCTAACCACAATTTCAATTTTATGGGAAATCCAAGGAACCTGCCATTTGATAATCGTGTTTTTCCGCAATAAGTTAAACAATAATACAGATTAGAAAAATCCACAGATATAAATCAACAACACTTCCTAATACAGTAAATCTAAAATGCCTATATAATTTATTAACGTATATTCCCCTGCGTGTCCTAATTGGCCACCCATAAAACCTCAGAACCACCGGTTTTGTAGGACAACATGCAGGGATTGATGAGTGGGCCTGCATAAGCTATTGTCGCCCAAACGTTTTGTAGCATGGACGCCAATTTGCATTTTTCTGCGATATTCGATTACTTTACTCAACTGGAAATTATTTTAACTGCTTTACAGATCACTAATCAGATGTCAATTTCCCCAGTCTGCTGTTTTAGTTAAGTGATTACGCAAAAAGTACCCACTTAATTTTGCACGAAAAAATTGTGATAGAACCGTCAGATAAAGCCCGAAGGAAATTTCACTAAACATACCGTACAGAAATCTAGCATGTTCGGAACCCCCGTGAGTATGTAGGGAGAGGTGAAACAAACCACCCTTATCGAAAAGATCACAGATCGAGGCAGCGTCAGAAACAGTATTTCGAAGTTGAAAATTTTGATAAGGATGTACGTTAGCACATGTAATTTGATTTGCTTGCTACTTTGGCCGAAGGAAAGTAAACGGTCCAAGCGGCTTCGTGTGATTGCCTGAGTAGGCATTTGGGAGGAACATCAAACTATCTCCGGGAAAAGACGTTCGCCAGCTTACATCCAGTTAATATATTCTAGCGTCTGCTTCTACAGCAGATTGTGGTGCAATGGTGTATTTGGTCACAGTTTCATCGGCCACACCGATCATTCGACGGTAAGCTCTCGAGTAGTCAGCCCTTTCGAAGTCTTTTATTGTCTTAGAAAGATTGCAGTTATGACGTCTTGTGGCTACATGCACTTGTTTATCCGATAAATTAGCATCGACCAGTTGGAAAAACGCAAATATTACGAAACAGAGCCTCATTTTCGTAGACTTTTTGCAATATTTTCAAACGAATCTCATGTGATATCTACAAAACTTTGTAAAATATGAAATTAGTTTGCAGAAACACTTATCGGAATCCTGATCTGCATACAATTGTGCAAAATTGAAGTCATGTGCTTTGACTATCAAAAACGCAGTAAAATATCAATAGCTATAGTCCAGCCTTTACTTTAGGTAAACCGATATGTTATAGTTTATAGAGTTATGCAATGCATGAACTGATTTTTATTATTTGTTTGGGGAGGTGAATAAACTAGTATCAGTAGGGTTCGCAAACTATTTCGTCCCATATCCCTGGAAGCTTTAGAAAATGGTTCCAAAGGGATCGAAATGCAAATGAAGAAAAAATAACACGGGAATGGTAAAGATTCTGAGTTTTGGGTTGATCTTATTAGTATATGAACGGTAAGTAAGTGTCTGACCAATTGTTTCGATGATATCAACCAAGTACCCAACAGGTTGGTACAGGAGGTGACGGCCTCGGGGTTTAGTTTAAAGTGATAAAGGACGTAGTTAGCGGCTTTGCACTCTTCACCTTCTCCCATGAGTCACGAAGACTAGACGGGAACAGGTGCGGCTGCTCTATAAAATGCTGTATCAAATGCAAGCCAATACAATACAATCACCTAACTTAGTCTTAAGTGGCAGTAAACTTTTGCGTTGGTACTACTGTACTATCTGGCCTCACTCACCCATAGTAGGTGTCTGGCCAGACTTAAGCAAACCTTTCTTCTAATACTACATACTAGGGTGCGACTTTGTGAAAGTACTTGATCGTATTGGTTCTGCAAGTCAGAAGTGACGCTGATTAAGGTTTTCACTGGGCTCATGTCTACTAGTACTGATGCTGGCACTGGCGCCAGCATTTATCAGAGGTGACTCTGATTAAGCCAACGCTAGGGTTCATATCCTCTTCGTCTCAACAGGGAGTGTTTATCTGGGTTTAACTATTTCGGGTAGGTGCATGCTTGGGGTCATCAGCATAGCTGCGTTTTTCATGGTTTCTTCACTTTCATCTCTATCCATGGTACTGTACGCACTAAGAAGATGCCGATATAATTACTTGTCTATGTTAGAAGTGCTAATTCAGTAAAGCCAGTATTAAGTATGCTATACGTACCGCCTGTGTATGCTTTTTAAGGAGTCGCACCCAGTATGCACTCCCTATCTGTGGGATATAATAGTGATTAGTATTTATACAATAATATAGCGTTTGTCGAATAGTGATTAAAGTCGACTCTGGGCTCTTATCTCCACATGTCAGTAATAAGTGTAGTAGAACTTGTGCTAGCTCTGCCACTATCATTTGTCAGAGGTCTGCCCATCGTCTTTCTAAATAGGTGGACTACAAGTACCGCTAATAAACGACAACCGTGTTGCTGAGCCTGCAATAGACTAGAAGGCTTGGGCTAAGCTTTGAGGACTCGGCTGTAATATAAAGCCAAGCAAGTCTAGCTTAGGGACTCGACTGCATGAATTAAGGGGTACATTTGTGTATAAGCTGGGTAACGATTTTACAACCAATTAGAGTATAAGGTAAGGTAGGTTGGATTTATGTGTAGCTAATGAAACAATTTTTTGCTGCTGTTCAGAAAAACTACGCTTTAATCAAAGAATTTAAAAGAAAGAGCTTACACGCGTCCCAAGCTTTCCTTCGGGTTGATTTCTAAGTCAACCGGCGTGAATGCACGTCCGCGATATAGATACGACTCTCATCAGGAATACTTATAGTCGTAACAACGGGCCTCGGTGCCAAGACCGTCCTCTGGCGATATAAATTGTAATCGACTAACAGCTGTCCGCGTATGGTGCTTGTGATTGTCATGGCTTGCGCAACCATAGCTTGCTGATGTCGTGTCCTGTCATGCTATGTCATGTCCTGCTATTTCATGCCCCCCTCAAGGGAGCTGTGTGACACAGCTGGCCAGCTTGACTCCCGTGCCCTCAGTCGTGCCAGTTATTCGCCATTTGAGGAAGTATCACATCCGGATGGCCCATTTGGGTGGTGTCACAGCCGCTTTAAATCCTTGCTACTTACGGCCTTTATTTGCGACAGCAAGACGTTATAATACTTAAATTGTAAAAGTCACCATCAGCAGTAGCAGTAGCATGTGTTCAGCATCTATCGGTATTGGTTTCCCTTTAATCGTCCTCAGATTTTATCCTCTGGAGTGAGAACCTAGTTGGGTTATTATTGAAGTTACCTCCTGAAGAATACCTGATATGGCTGCAGTGACCTATGACTTGGAAACTAGGTTTGGAGGAAGGGTATAAGCCAAATAGTTGTATAGATCTGAACTAAGAGACTCGACTATATATGCTTGGAGATGAGCTACCCTCCTTGTTTAATAGCGATTTGTTTGACAACTCGCCTTAAGCTGGGCTAGATTTGGATTTGCTTAGCTGGGGTTTCAGTAAGCTAATCTATATTTGGCTAGGGGGGTTAAGCTAAGCCAAAGCAAAACCACATAGGATCGGAACTAAGATCCTCGACTATTTTCTGAGACCTACACTAGTGGCTAAGTTAAAGTAATGACAGCTCAATATGATGGGGGTTCCTCGGTAAAGCGATCGTCGGATAATCTGTATTGGGTAACCTTACATTACTCGTACCCCGAGTACTGTTTGCCATGTATTGATTTGACCCCCGTGTTTACTCAAGGGAGATCTTCAGGCGAGTGGTTTAGGGGGCACCCAGTGACCAATGCACTGTAGTAGTTTCGCAGTAATATAGTTCAGGAATGGTTCTGTCCCGCAAGCAATGTCATTTCTGGTAGTAGAAACGCGCTAATAAAGAGTTCAAGTCACGTCAACTATCAAGGTCGGGCTGTTAGTCCACTCTTCAATTCACAGAACATTTCCCGCTTTGGGCTGTGGGCGTGGTCGGTTGCTCGAAGGATTTTGATTGATATTATTTTACTGAGTTTAGCTTTTTGAAGTAGCTATTAAATGTGTCAATAGCTGAGTAGTAAGCAAAAAGCATAACATGGTAAGATGAGCTTGCCAAATTTCTCAGCTTCACGTGGTGATTCTCTAGAACACTTGGGATTTCCTGCGAGCGTGCGGTCTCTTTGTAGGGGTTCGGAGATCAGCAGGTACAGGCAGATTACGCCGAACTAAGCGACAGGTTCGGGGTTCTCACGTGCGATATAGCTGTTGAAGTCTATCAATTCACGTTATAAAGCACTTTTTTGAATGACATCCCGATTGGACGCAAGGGTTCCCTGGTCGCCTGAAACACCTGAGCTCATAGCACATCCTGCAATTAGTGCCGTTTGGTTCAAACTTTTCGTTGGGATTAGAGTTTGAACAAAGGTCTTTCATATACACCGGTGAGGGTGGGGGTGGGCGTGACTGGGTTTCTAGAATGTTCCATTTACGCGGCTATTTGGACTTCCGTACTTTTAGCTTCATCGAAAATGTTCGAGTGTTCAAAGCTGACAGAGTAGGAGAATGCATGATGTGGTTTTGCTTGCAGCACACAAGGAAGGATGCTCTCGTTATCAGTCATAGTAGTACTAGTGTTACTTTTGAGCTAAAAGAGCCTCGGAGATTATTATGGGATGGTTATTTCGGATTGTTTTTACTTGAGAGCCCTAAAACTGTTGCTGCTACGACTCGCGCTTCTACTGCTAGTCCTTTATACTGATATTACTGGCAGCGGCAGTGTTATTTCTATTTAACTAATAGTGGGCTAGTGCAAGTAGCATTAAGAGTAATAATGAGGAGTACAGTCAAGTGTGAGCACGCTGCATGTAAAGTCCTGAAGGGCAGAAGTCCACCAATATAATATCATGTGGGTACAGTCTAAGTCAATGCAACAGGAACGGGCAATTTCATTGATGCTGATAATTTGTATTGGTGGTGGTTATACTAGAGCATGTGGGCTTTCCTCAGGTTCCGCTCTCTCATCCCTGTCCATCTGGCGGTGTCACCTTATTGTTAGTGAGGCAATATTTATTTTGTATCGCTGGTTATGATATGTCACATGGTGTTACAATAACTTTTGCGCTGGAACTACTGCACTGTTTATCCACACTCACCCACCCACAGTAGGTGTCCAGAAAAATTCGAGGCACCCGAGTCTCGTATATCTGTTGCTGTTGTTGCTGCTGCTGCAATTACTGTTTATACTGCTGTTTCTCGCGGTGTATCCTAATCCATTTAGTGTTGGAAAAATATATGAGCTGCATAGTGCCCTTGTTGGTTGTACTGCCATTCATCTATTCTTTGCTTTCTCCGTTTTCTGAAGACCTGTCTATGGTGGCCACACTTGGGCTCATTTTTTAAGCTCATTTAAGGCATTTTACGCGGTGTATGATTTTCACAACTGAAAAGTACAGTGAATCAGTAATAGCGAGAACAGGAAACTATGATTTTCTGTCTTGCAACTCGAAATGAACATCTGCAAAATACTCTCAAATATGTATGTTTGCATAGGCATTGCTGGTAAATTTTAAAAAGGCAGTTCTATTTTCTGTCGCTGCACCTCTGGGAGGCCGTTAAAATTTTTGGCGTCGAGAGGGTTGTTGTTCTTGTCTTTTTAGGAAATCGACGATGCTTACAAATGATAGGATAGATTCTAAAACTTCCGGTTTCATGGAATCGATAGCACCTGACTCTACATAAACTACTTAAAGACTTAAAGGAAAATTACTTATCAATCGGAATATCTGTGTTGTATGCAGTATAATGGTAGCATGGCCCTACTTATAGTATAATGCGCTTTGGAGAGGCTGTACACATCGTATAAACTGAAACAGGCGTATCCTAGTATATGCTTGCCCGAAAAGACATTGGAAGCAGTCCGCAATAGTTTAAATTTGGCTCCTGATTTGGCGGTAATGAATAATATAAAACGTGACAACTAAAGTCATTTGAAGTTACTAAACTACCATGCCTTAAACCCTTATCTTTTGATTGCCGATTTTGGATACACCTCATAGTATTGATCAAGATACATGGATTTCGGTGGTTTACCAAGAATCGATAACATGTTTAGAAGGGCAATCATCAGAATAGTAAGCAAAGGGTACTACTTTCAGTGATTAGGCTAGTCTATTTAGATTACTTATGAAACAAAGTTTCGAAACGACATCTGGCATGTTTGACTAAATCAAATGGCAGCACTAGATGAAGGGAGGGAGTTTTGGGCTATCCATTGCAGTCGGCCAGATGACATATTTGTTGTGTGCTGTCAAATGGGCGGTGTTTTTGACCTCTAAGAATATATCCAGCTGACATTTTCTAATTGCCAAATTTCAAGCTCTTCTTCATTAACATATTAAAACTGAAGAGGTTCAAGCTTATTGGTGATTTTTCTGAACAAACAAGTTTCGTTAAATTTGTTGCCATACCTAAATAGCCAGGGAAACACTGTCGTACTGTTGAGCAGGAACTGTCTACTGTTTATTTTACTGGTTGAAAAAGAAGACAAACAATACATAAATTGACTATTTTGAACTTGTTCCTTCACTTCTTCTAGTAAGATTGTTCGCATAAAACTTCGGGCAAATTTTTTTCAAACCAATAGTAGGTTTGATCACCAGTAGGCGGGGTTTCAACCAAACTCTCTGCCTCTTTCCCATCCCAAATTTGAACGCCGTTCTCTTGTTGCACACAAATCTGTCCATTTTCACGGAAAATACTGACTATTTGTTATCCGGAGAGTTGTGACATCCCACGAAATTGTCTGTTGACAATGCCAAGAGGATTTAAGTTGACCCGAAAAATCACGATAGCTGGTTTGCGGAAGCCGGGACTAGACCTTCCGGATGTGCACGTCTGCCATTTATGACCACATTCTCTGTTGCGGGGCGATTACTAGGCAACAGGTGAGAAAACCTCCCCGCAGTCCAGTAAGCCCAGCTGAAGGACGAACTGTCCCAAAATATGTTTATTTTAGGTTTATTGATGAAGGCCTGCAAGGCATCCCTTAATAAATAAAAAAACTCGTTTTGTAACATGCTTACTGCGGTTGAATAGGGAACAACCTTGTAAAAATTTCTTTCTCTAGTATTCATATACCTGAGATTGAGTATGACCGTCAGATACTTGCAGTGAGAAAGAAATCAACATTTTACACTGTCAATACAAGTGAACATGCGAGTTCAAGGAAGTTATTAAGAAAACAAAGAGGTGATCACAGGGGGAAAACGTGTATTCGCCCGACGTTCTGAAATCCCTCGCGGAACCTTTATCAGAGACATCGTCAGAAATAGTCGTGGAAATGAGTAATTCACGCACAGGGGTGTGCAGTATGTATAGAATACCGTCACTATGCTAGTGCTAGTGACAAGTAATGACTCCCATATCGAGGATAATTGATCGCTTGTGCACTAATGGCTTGGTGACCGGCGTGCGGGCTGTGACCAGCATCTTTCCATTTTAATTTCTCTCTGAACGACTAGCCTTCGATGGTTATCTGCTCCATGAATTCTAGCTCCAAATTCCTTAGTAAAACCAATTGTTAATTTTCTCTCGTACATTCACTCCACTAACGTTAGGCATTCCATATTACAGCTGCTGACGATAAGGTTGAAGCCAAACTGATTAAATGTTTCACTCGGTGGCAAACTTGACCTCAACAAGCACGTCGTATGCTGTCGTCATGGGATGTATGTTGACCCACTTGTCGACGGTAAACTGACAAGATACGATCAGATGGATCTGCCTTGTCATTCTTAAATGTATGACCTGAAAGTAGTTTTTTTAATTAAAAGCAATATAAAGCGGTCTTAACTCGGAGGAAGACAGCTAACATACTGAAGGTCTAAACAATGTCTGTGCAGAGCTTGACGTTGGAATAAACTATGGCCAAGATAATTACTACTCTGGGTCAAGCCTTTTTCCATCCTCAGCTGTATTCCATTCTCTAGACTACACCGTCTTGTGAGGATGCGGTACAATTAAGTAAGCATTTAATTCCAGGTTTGTAGCAGTGGCCAGTACATTCTGAATTTGGTGTGGAAGGAGGCAACGTATCTTTGCAAGGAAGGCATTTGTATACAAACAAAAAGTCAAGTCCCAGGAAGTAATTTAGAAGTAGACACGATCTTTTAAACAACAACTTTATTCTTTTGGTATTTCAAATTCTCTTTCGAACCCACCATCAGAGGCAGTAGCAGCAAATTGGACCAAAAACCCCCTGACATGTCCAGAAACATCTGGATTTGTCTATCGGATCTGGAGTTGTGGACAAAGCAACTTCGTCGGAGAAACGGGAGAACGTATCCGGCCCTGAAATGCTGAAAAAACCGCAGCAATGAGGAGAAATGACGCCAATTCTCAAGTTGCGGCTCATTCGACAAGACCTGGACACTTTTTAGGTTTGATAAGGCCGAAATTCTCGCGAGAGTGGACAATCGTATGGGCTGCGAGTTGCGTGAGTTACCCGTAAACCATGACTCATGCAATTTGCGATTCACGCGATTGTCAACTCTCACGAGAATTTTGGCCTCATTGAAGTTGGATGTGTCCGAGTTTTGTCGAATGACCCATGACTTGAGAATTGACGTCATTATAAAATATACAATGTGATCCATACAAGCTGCAAAGTATTATGATGACGTTGTGGCTTCTTCCCTGTAACGTAGAAAAGCAAGTATTTTTAAATGAAACCCTAAATGCATGTGCAGTGAGAGGTCGAGATCAAAATCATTCGGAAATTAGGAAAGCGGGCTTTTGAAATTAAGCCTCCATTTCTTTATCTACCTTCCAGTCACATGCACATTTTCTTACATACACATCGGTTCGCCAAATGCGCCCATTAGACGCCAATTTTTAACCCTCTGTTTAGTTGAACTACAACGGTGAAGTCCTCAGGACGCGACGCTACCGCAGAGTTAAATGCAGCTTACTTAGGCTTTCATTTTTGCGACATATTCAAGGAAATTTCTGCACGATGTCAAAAATTGTACTCTTTGACAATTAGGCATCATTTATGATTTCCCGGTGTGGTGTGTTTTAAGTGCCTTGTTGTATTAATTTTGAATGGAGCATGTTTTTGCCAAAAATGTTGCAATGATATTTTCCAAAAAAGCGTATAAATAGCCCAATCATACATTCTTTTAAAGTGTGACCTTCGAATAAAACATATTTAACCACAACATGAGTACAAAAATACTATTTCTGTACTAAGATATATTCAGGTTTCTAGGGGCGTCAAACATATTAGGAAAAATGTATGCTACTAATATTGTCGGTTTTCGCAGTGAAAGAGGCTCATTAAAATTCGGATATATCTTGGAAGTTAAGTAGCGTGATAGAAAACGTTACAAATTTATCTAGGTAACTTTTTCAAATCCACAGCACATTTCACGTGGAAGGCAATCTGCCGCATAATGTTGACCATAAGCGTGTTACTCGGTCCTCCTGAGGCCATTGATGTCGGTCTGCAGTAGCTCCTCCTCAAAGTGGTCCTTGTAGGAACCATCTTTGATGGCATATTCATGAATAGTGTTTAAAGTCGGCATTTGTACGTGAGCAGCACAACTAGAGGCAAGTTATGCAAACGACCGTCTTCCCTTACTTTGCCTTTGCTCTTCTGTAGAAGTTTTTGGGTTTCGGAAATGAGCTCTAGGTACGTGTTGTGCAGGTTACCCCGTAGGGAAAAAATGCATGAGCAAGTTACACCAGGATGTCCTCCGTTACAGTTATTAATTTCACTGCCTGCTTAACTCGTGCCCTACTGCTGTTTCCAGCGATGGGACTCTGGTTTATGGTAGATTTGAGTCTCAAGGCTCCCGCAGTTGACTCTAGCAGGATATTTCGCGAAATATTTAGCTAGAGGGGGCAAGATGAACTTGTCACATAGTCCTGACACAGAGGTATTGGTTCACCATAGCACTATTGACTCTTGTTCTCAGTGCTGTTAAATAAATATCCATAGGCTGAATGAATCTATTTTGCCACCTCCGACAGTCCATCCACATTCATGGTGCTAGACTATCCATGGTCATGCGTTCAAGTGGCCCAATTGATACAACTATAAGTATCCTTCCGAAAATAAGGTAGATTGACGTGTTTTGTCATTTATTTGTACGATATACCAATTAATTCCAGATGACAGAATTAAATCTGTTTTATTTTTGTTTATTTTTTGTTTAGCGTTGCGCAAAAGAATAGGAAGAATGAATAGTGCTAGTAACTAATCTTCATTCTATCCTTCACTTTAATCTCCAACTTAGCACGTAGTCTACTTTTCCTGAAAATGACCCAATCGCCCTGATGCGCGGCAAAGTTTTTCAAGTTTCTGTCTCTACTGAGCGTTGCTGAATGCCTTCCCGTATCGACAACTATCTTATAAGTTTATTCTTCTTTTGTTAAGTTATTTAAACATTTTCTGATAGACTATGAGGACAACAACCTTCAAGTATGCGGATTTGTGACTGAAAATAAGACAAATATTTGAAAAAAAGACATTGGCGCGAATTATAATTTCTGCAGAATATGCGATGGTAATGCTGGGTTAGGGGAGGTACATGAATTTGCCCAAGGGTATGAAATCAATTATTGGATAATTCAGTGAGCGATGGTAGGTCCTTCACTACCCCAAATTCGCTTATTCAGATAAAGGTTATTGCATACCAAGGGGCATCCAGACTCGGCACCGATTTAACTTAAGTAGACAACAAACTGTTACATGAAAGGAGTCTACGTATATCCAAACAGGGCACTTTTTATATGCATAACTTTCGCCAAAATGCAAGTGTTAGCCAGAAGTCGGAAAATTACACATACTTCATTAAAAATTATATTTGCTTACCTACGAAGTAGCCTGCAAGGGCACAACGTCCACCACCAATAATAATCAGAATGGGAGATTAAGAAGCAGGCATGTGGCACAGTTCGGATGATTTTAGATCCGATTAGCACGTTAAGTAAAAGCTGTACACTTATAAATCACTTGTTAATCTAACGATGTTCACAGAAGTTGCATGTGATAAAATATGGTGCAAAGGTACGCTATTAGGCATTCTTAGGTACCCAAACTTGGTTCCGTTAACTTAAAATTCTAATATTACTCTAAAGCCTGCAAATGAATTTCTTTGTAAGAACAGTCCTTTATTTTCTACCGCTAGTTTTTGTGGGACACAAGGTGGGCTGGCTTCACGCAACAGGAATTATCTTGCTAAATTCTTGATATTTCATACGATGGGCAATTGAATGTACGTGGTTGCGTATATTAAGCCCCTTGTGCTGCGTAGTAAAATTTTTGAAGTTACCTGGCAAGAATAACATTATTTTTGCTTCTGTTTTGCGAAATTAGCCCACAAAATTAATCGTGTACTTTGTTTGCCTGTCTACTTTAAGCATTAGAATACTTCTTAAGCCTTCTTTGAAGACCACCAACAGTCAGGCCTGAGAAGCGGTGGACGTTAACTGCCATAATTTATGGAAAAGTCTAATAAAGAAACTTACTTAAACTATTGACACTAGGCTAATTAACCCACTAGACTTCTAATTAAAACTGGAAATCAGTCAGATGCCTGCCAGTAAAAGTACCCTCAGTTTAATGCTGAAATCCACTGTGTACTTAAGGGCTTCGCAATACAGTCATTGATGGGTTTGCATCCCCATATTCTTTACTTGTTGACCAGAAACACAGTCCAAGTGTTTGTGAAAGCTACTAATTTTGCCAGACAAATACAAAAAAAACAAAAAGAGAATTTTTTTGCCAAACCAACCAAGCATGTTAGAACACTATCAGGACGTGTTGACCGTTGAATTTTACCTCAGTCTTACTTTTTATCGGTTATCAGACTACAGTAATGCCTTCTCTGAAGTCAGAGGCCTTTATTGTATCTCGCCATGTGTTGAGCTATAAAGCGGAGCACATAGCATAAGCAGGCAGGCTGCTAAGTTTTGTCATTCATTGAGTCTAGGTCCCTCACTATTTGTATTGTCGTTGCTACCTTATAATATCATGGTAGTTTAAGAAACAAAGATTAATGAGAATGAAGCACAAGTCTGACTACAAAAATGCTAATCGCACGCAATCCTTATCTCCTCCTTGTTAACTGAACTATACCATATACAATTTCCTACTGCCTAGAAAATGCATAGGCAAAAGTAAGTTAAGTAGTGCATCTCAAATGTTTTTGATTTAGATCTGTAGATTTCCTAATGTGTATTTTAGTTTAACGAACTGCAGGAAAAAAACCTGAAAATAACAACGCAGATTTCCAATAGTAGCGAATATTTTAGTCCCAGGAAGCAGCTCAGAAGACGACGATGCGATCACTGGAACAAGAGTTTTTTATCTGCCTGACGTTTCGGATTCCGTCGGGAATCCTTAGTCAAAGGTAATCGTAAACAGGTGTGAAACATGCGCAGATAAGCGGTGATACATGCACAGATTGCAGGGTATTTATAGTTCACAGCGGTCACCCGCATGCGTACTATAATTTTCAGTTCTTGTAGTCACCGCTTGAGGTCTTAATTGGTGCGGTGATTGCTCAGTAATTGTCATAGCGTTTTTGTCCGCGTCGGATGCGGGTTTGGTAATTGCGCGAAAATTATGCCCACTGTCGTCGGAGTTGTTGTTGCACCCAGTCCTTCCCACGTGACTGATTCTCTTGCTCAGGAAATGTCTCAGTACACCGTAGGGGAACGCCAAATCGTTGCGCTTGTTGATGGACTGGGGGCCTGAAAACCATGACTCGAGCAGCTCGCGGCTCACGCTGTTGTCCCCTCTTGCGAGGATTTCGGCCTCGGCAAACTTGAAAATATGGTCGAGTCGAGTCATGGTTTTCAGGCCCCCAGTCCATCAAAAAGCGCAACGATTTGGCGTTCCCCTACGGTGTACTGAGGCATTTCCTGAGCAAGAGAATCAGTCACGTGGGAAGGACTGGGTGCAACAACAACTCCAACGACAGCGGGCATAATTGTCGCGCAATTACCAAATCCGCATCCGACGCGGACAAGAACGCTGTGGCAATTACTGAGCAATCACCGCACAAATTAAGACATCAAGCGGTGACTACAAGAACTGACAATTATAGTACGCATGCGGGTGACCGCTGTGAACTATAAATACCCTGCAATCTGTGCATGTATCACCGCTTATCTGCGCATGTTTCACACCTGTTTACGATTACCTTTGACTAAGGATTCTCGACGGAATCCGAAACGTCAGGCAAATAAAAAACTCTTGTTCCAGTGATCGCATCTTCGTCTTCTGAAATGCAGATTTCTTGAAAATTACTGAAAAATAGCACTTTTCCCAGTATTTGTACTACGGAATCGGTGGTTAAATGGGTTTTGCGCTGGGGAATTAGGATAGGCAGTGGATTATGCTTCATAAAATGCCTTACGCATTTTCATTTGATTGTATTTAGAAGTGTTGTTGATTAATATCTGTAGATTTTCCTAATCTTTATAACCCCTTAACGTACTGCGGGAAAACCCGATTATAATAATAGAAATTTCCTGATATTCCAGAAAAGCAGAACTGGAAGTCAAGAGATTGTCTACTTCAATTTACCTCAGGTCCACGTTGCCTCAGGAGTTAGTTTAATAAAGTGACAAAACGCAGCGCACACGTCCAATTTACATGCAGGACAACTTTCTCCCAGCGGCAGAGGGAAGAAATTCAACTACGCTTTGTTTCTTTCCACTTCTACCAATTTCCTTCACTGTCCGTCCTATTTCCCCACCGTTAAACCTTTAACAGCCTTTACACGTCCATAAATATTATACTAGAATGAGTCTCAAGATATATGCTAACGAGATAATGCTGTATTTGCAAAATCTTCTCAAATTAGGTGATGCAAATGTAAGCAGACGCAATTTTCTACTAAGTAAACATCTGAATCAAGCTCACTGTGTATTTTCTTAAGGAAGAACATGATGTGTACCGAGAAATCTTTGAAAGTAGCTGAAGTCTTGATAAACTAGCTACCCGCATGTTTTCAAATATGCTAAAGGTAACGGTTTGGTAAGGGCTACCTACATGACCCTCTAAAGAAGAAACGGTAATGGTGGCGCCCTACCCATGTAAAAACAATGACTCTGTGTTTTATTCCAGAAAATAAACATATTCCTGGATCCAAAACTCAACATAAGCCCGCCATGAAGCTCATCTCTAGCCAAAACCTTGATTCTTTGACAGTTTTTTTATTCAGGCTCACTACGCTTTCATTGTATAATTACCTACGCATTTTGTAGCAGTAAACATGATTTTCTAACAACAAATATACGACTGCGTCCAATTTATTGCACTGTTCATACAGAAATTTTGAGCGTCAAGTGGTAACTTTTACATTTAAAAGCTTAAGTATAGTTATGTGTTAAGTCACAGTTAATTTCAGTTTTGAGTTGAATTGAGTTAAGTTTAGTTTTACGTTAAAATATATTTTAAATTTAGCTAGTTTAATTTTCGCTTGGTTCAAGTTTTTTGCAGTCATTGTTCCCTGTTGATTGTATTTATCATTTTAATTATCCCGTGATTTTTTTCCAGACATAAGGTTATTTAAACATTTTTTCATCTTTATTTTTCCTTCGAAGGCTCTGCTTTATTACTTTTTCATTGTCTTGATATGTTTTACCTATTAAACACAATTTATGATTGCTCCTATATTATAGAAGGCGGAAGTTTTTGCATGCTGTAAACCGAAAGCAGACTGTCACGATTGACTCTTACCCTAATGTTACAGCTAAAATTAAGTTCAAAAGTTTCCCCAACGCCAAATCTATCCCTCTATATGCCCTAGCCTTAACCACAAATAATACTATCATTTTCATGGAATTAGATGCATATACACCTGGATAACGAGAGGTTTAATTTCTTGTGTCCAGTTTGGGAAAATACAGAAGTATTTTTTACGAAAGATTAATGTCAAGTTATTTGTGTCTGCAGCATATTCAGCTGGTATCATAATATCGTATTCAGTATTGAAATACCGATCAATTTCGCATTCTGAACTGCAGGAGCTGCATGCTACTCCCACAGAACGTGAAGCCACAGCTTTTAATTCTCAAATTATGAAAGCCAAATTTAAATTAAAAATGGTTTTGGTAGATATGGAGCTAGGGTCGGCTAAGTGAATATATCGAGTGCTTTATAATGATCTCTAATGTTGACTGCGAATGGGAACCCAAAATGTCAGGTCAATACGTTGCTCGTTTTCTTGATGGGAAGACTTTTTGTTGCCAGCCACAGTTCTGTTTCATAACGACATAAACATTGCAGTGGGTTAATTACGGCCATAGCGTCTGATAGGTAAACTTATCAAGAACGATCTTCAGATCGAACTGAAATGTTTGTGGAAACCTTCACTGTAAAAATGGTCTACTACAGAAGCAAATGACTCTTGAAAAAGGTCAGCAATACACTGCTTACATATTTTTTAAACTTTTCAGTGGCTATTGTTGGAAGATTCAGCAACAAGGATCTGCTTTAGAAGTTTCACTTGATGCAATGCGCAAACATATGATATGTGCCTAATCTAAGTTTACGCACTTATCTTATGAAACAATATAATGTTTGGATCTCTTTACCAAGCATTGCAATCCACTTGTATTTCAACACATATAACGGCAGCAGTTTTGTTTCCAAAGCTCCAATAACAATAAAAATTTCCCTTAGGCACTATGTCAATGCTGCTTGCCCAAAGAGAAAGCCATTGGAACAGAAAATTCCCACTCCATAGAGATTGTGGTTTGAATGAATTTATGATTAGGTTCAAAATATGGCAATATTCACCATAGCTGGAATTTTCGTCAGAGTAATACGCATTATTGGGGGTGTGTTCTTATTTCAGTGTCTTTTCGTCTGAAGAGTGCAGCCTTAATTATGTTGACGCCACCTGCAATTATGACTGGGTGTCGTAAACAACATAGGCAGTGAGCCTACTGCCCCTTTTGGTGAATGCTTTGTCCAATAGTCGTTCACATTCTTATCAGGAATCTGCAATTTAAAAACAAATGGAAGATGAAAATTTGCTCAACAGGCAACATAAATGTCTCATTGATGGCTGTCTCACTGGAGTTAATGGTAAGCTTTAAGTATTGCCGGAAAATAGACTTGCTTTGTCATTTCTAACGAGCAGTGTACTTAGAAGAGCTATACAAGGAACGGAGACAACTGCTTAATGCGCTGTGTCTGTCGCCAGCGCCATGTGAGTGCAGAAACCTTTTCTTAGTGTATCACTTACGTCATGGAAGCTCCAGTAGTATAAGAAGCTTTTTTAGGTGCCCCTTCAATGCTGATTGTCTAAAGAGCAAGCCACTAGAGGAGAAAACCCCCAATCGGTGGTCCATTTGCCTCTTTCCAGGTACATCGGTAGCTAATGATCTCATTAATACAGGGCCCTTGCTCCGACGCTTGCGTCTGCCTATTTTAATAAGGATTGATTTAAAGGTAATGAATTTGGTAAAGACGTGTCCATGGCTTATGTCTGAATTAAGGTTATTGTTTAATATATTTTGTGTAGGGTCCAGGACTCGACAATAGTAATTATTCCTGAGATTTTGTTCTTGTTAACTCATATTATGAGGCATGGCTCCATCTTCGTATGACTGGGTGTGGCGAACGACCTGCACAGTGAGCCTAGGGTAAAAGTAGCTTATATAGGCCCACTCATTAATCCCTAATCCCTGCATGTGTCCTTACGAAAACGGGGATAATAGGGTTTGATGGGTGGGGAACTAGGACACGCAGTGAAATATACGTTAATAAATGCTAAATGCATTTTTATTTTACTGTAGTTCGACATGCTGCTGATTTTTATCTGTAGATTTTCCTCAGCAGCATAATCGTTTAGCTTATTGCGGAAAAACCCAATGATCAAATTGCCGGTTTCTGAACTCTCCCAAAAAATTGAAATGGTGGTTAGGCGGTCGTCTACTTCAACTTATCTGAGGTCAAACTTACTGCTCTGGAGTTAGACTAGTATAGTCCGCGGCGCAAAGCGACGCGCACACCTTCAATTAAAATGCGGAAAAATTTACCCCAGCGGCCGCAGGAAGCAAGTTCGACTACATTTTTTGCACTTTAAGCATACTTATAAAAATTTCCTTCTCTGCCTAGCCTATTTCCCTATCCCCCAAAACTCTATAACCACCGATTTTGCAGGACAAAATGCTGGGACTAGGGGTATATGAGCGTGCCTACATAAGTTACTGCTGCCGAGCCTACTACTTCTTGTGGAAAATACTGTGTTCAACAGGTTATTTTATTCTTATCAGGCACCTAGTCGTGATCAATAAATTTTCGAGAGCGCATTTTGCTACAGGTAACCTCAAGGTTCTCATGTTTATTACCTCATTACAATGATGGTATGACAACGAAGCTTTTGTCATTGCAAACCAGCAGTGTATGTAAGACAGCACAGCAAGAAAGAGTATCGACTAGTAAATACGCTCTGCCTGCTGTTTCCACCCTTTGAGTGTAGAAACCTTTTCCTACGTAAACAGCATTGTCTCAAAAGTTAAGTCAACGTGTCCAACGAGTCTATAATGTCTTACGCACTGTAATATTTAATAGAGAACCCTTGCGGTGTACAACAGAAGCGGAAGTAAGAAAAACCATCATCCTGGTTGCATCTTTATGTGGTGCTAAAACAGGCTGTGGTGAGAAGAGAACAGAAAATGCTTTTATTTTGGGTATTCGAGAATATTCCGAAGGAAAGATGGAAGCTCGGAGAGCGGTGCAATGGATGCATGAATCTGCCGGCATAGTTAACATCTCTCAAATATTTGCGCATATGAAAATTTGATTAAACAAGCGCCGTCGCCTGCAAAAGCATGTTGATTCAGGCTCTCAAAGGCCCGGCAAGATTATGGCGGTAGCTCATTAATATTTTAGAGCCTGGGCGCGTATTGTAACATGCCGCGTAACACTGGATTCTAGCATTCGAGATCAGGCGAACCAGATAAGAATGACAAAGAACCCCAAACCTGACATCTATCGAAGAGTTTTCCCACGTGTCCCACTACCGGCGTTCTTTCGGTGCGAATGCGTGTTTTGTAACGCATATATGCATTCATATTTACCCAGCAAACCACTTGAAATGTACTGTGAATAGTACGACTGGACCTTAATGCTTCCTGAAAGCATGCCGTAAATCCAAAGGACACAAACTGCATGTTAATAATCACGCGTTAAGAAAGCTGTGTTCAATTCACAGCGGAACAACTGTTAACGAGTTCAAGTCGCTTAAACACCGAGCACTCAACGTGAAACACTCGTCTTGCGAAAAGTAGCCAGTCAAACTACATCATTTCACTGACTGGCTGTAAGCAACCGAGCACTCACGGAGTAAGACTCAAAGGTGGACACGGGCGCACGAACACGTACTGACAACTCATTAACTAAGTGGAAGCTTATAAATTCAAACAAAGTTTCTGCGAGTGGTTGGTCATCCGAAATAATCGTAGGTGGAGCTGCCTATCAACCGAGGTTCTTATGCATATATCTAACCAAGCCATTCTTGATCATATTATTTCGGCCCCATAAGCCGACATATCCCAGCATACCACTTAACTCTGGCAAAACTTCGACGAGAGTTGGGCCCATGCGGGATACTCAGTTCAAGTGCTCACACTGCGACATCCTCGAATGAAACTGAAAATAATATGTACCGGAATATTCGTCCGCTGGAGCTTTTTCTGCTATGAAAATACTACAAATAAAAAACATAAAAAAGACTTCAAAGATACAACGAAGAGCAGGATGAATTAACTTCCCGCATGCAGACAAGTGAGCTGTGAAACACTGTCTTTGATCTCCAGTTTCACAAAAGATGAGAATTCCGACAGCCCCGTCGGGCCCCATTTTCTGATGCAGAACTGCCAGTCAGCGGTGCACATGCAGGTCTCGAACACCAGGCCACCCATAAGCACGCTACGTGGAGTTGCTTTTAGACTCGGCCTGAGTCAGGGCTGTGCGTAGCTTTTTACTGGTGACCTTGCATTACTCCTGAAGGTGCGACCCAGAGAGCGCATGTAACGACCAAACATATGATGGATATTCAGCTGATGAGTACGGATAAACGCGGACGTGAATAGCACACCGCTACTCACGTGCTTTTCACCGGACATCTTATTTTGATCCGGAAGCAAACTGGTAACTCTTGGCAACCTGCCTCGTGTACGGACTAAACCTGCTCTTATTACGCCCCAGCTTCAGTCACAGGATAGAATGAACCTATAATGTGCGGTAAAAGTTGATTTAACAGTAATTGGCATCAAGTGATGAGATGATGTGTTGGTGAAGTGCGTGTGAACCATGGTCTCACACTCAGTGTATACGCAGCCGATTTCTCCGTTCGCCTTCCAGCGTGCACTCCACAGCGTCAGCGAGGCCAGTTTAAAACGACTGGACATGGATGTTGCAGAAGCCACGGACTTGATTGCGCTCCCGTCACCGAGTGCCACACGCCCATGAGACTGAACACACTTGCTGAGCTCGCCATTAATTTATTTTGGCATAAAAGCAGAATTACGCAGTAGGATTGAAATGTTGACTGTAAGACTAGAATTGCACCCAGTTGCTCCATCAGGTGTCAGGCAGGTGCAATTAATGTCGAAAGGAATGTTGAGCGTAGATCTTTCTTTTGCAAAAAAGTAAGTTGCTGCTTAAATTTCTCTTTCGAGTCCAACGGACGGTACAGCCCATTTTTTATTATGCAAATGGAGGAGGATGGAATTGACCAGCGTTGACTGATGAAATAATATGGCCCAGCTAGGTTAATTATTGTGCGATGATCTTAAAGTATCTGAGGGCTTTTCATACTAGCCACCTACATGGAGATCGAGCTTTCAGATTTCATTAGGTCGTGATGCCTTAAGAGTGTCCAGAACGGCTAATGTATGTGGGTTAAATCGTTAAAATGTGAAAAACGATGAAACATTAATGACGCCAAATGGTTAATCAGCAGGCAAAATACCGGTTTTGTGATTTATTGGCGATCCCACAATGTTCTGGACGTGCACTTTTGCCTATCAAATTTTAGAAACAAATAATTCATTGACGAAGTTTAATTCTTTTTCCATGTAACAATTATCGGTCAACAAATAGGCTGATTCTTGTGTTTTCGCAGTAAAAGATAGCTATATATGAGCTGTACATCGTAAAGGAGGAAACTAAAACATGAACAAAATAACGTTTGTAACGTTTTGGACTGCATGAACATCCATTCATTCATTAGGGCCCTGCTTATCAACACCAATTTTCATTTACTACAGGTCCGCCTTAACCAACGGGTCTTAGGTCAGCAGTACAATAATGAGGGATCGAGCGATGTCGCTAGCGCCTCCTCTGAAAGTTTATAAATTTAGGCCGGTAGAGCTAGAAATTAAGACGTAATGCTAAATAGAGCATTGTCTTTAAAAGATTAAACATCAGTTGGAATGTCCTTCTGTCCAGATTTGGTTTGGGGCGTTGCGATGTAATGGAAATAGTACTCTAAGCACAACCACGACTTCGCGGCTACAAATACTATCAAATATACAAAAAATAGCATACACTCAGGACCTTTCAGAACATGCTTCCAATGATAAGAGAACCAGTAATAAACCAGTGTCATAAACGTATTACTCAAATATAAAAGGAAAAGTCAGTCGCACTATTCTGAAAACATAGTGAATATCATATTGCATAAATTTTGTTAATTATGTTAATAAGATATTAACTGGTAAGCCTTGTGGTGAGGATTGAATGAGTTCTTTATAGAAATTAACATTGTAACGAGGTAAAATGGGTGCAGGCTATCATTTTGCCGTAAGTTTTACCTAACAAATAGTAATGGAACAAATGTCGATGCCTTAATTGTTACTATTTGAGCTAAAATATCCGTATTATTCGATCAACGGTTGGGATGCTATATCGAAATATTGCTGAAACGCTAGCAAATTTACTGTTTTTTTTGTGTTTCATATAATTTCTGAAAATATGGCTTCAAATGTGTACTGAAATCAATAAAATTTGATTCCATCCGTTTTCTATATTTTTTCTCCACACTTAATGTTAACTAAATTTCCGTTTAAATTTCGGATGCTGCAGTGCTTTGAATTAGAATATTGATGCCATCTCTATGATTTCTGTACACGCTCTTATCTTGCAGGCGTGTTGTGACATGCCTGACATTAGAGGTTTTCTCGGTTTTTATTCAGTTGCCTGCTATAAACTAAGCTCTGATTTTCCTTATATAGATATTGCTGAGAAGTCCAAAACCATAATTTGTGTAAATTTGATAAAAAATAAAATAATTGACAAATGCAAAATATTTCGAACAAGGTTAGTCATAAATGTATTGGCCCAAATGTCTAGAGCTGAGTTTGATTGAGGCCAGATAAAAATGTCCACGGTAAACCATCCGAAGAAATTATCATGGTATAGATGTTCCATGGTCTCGCGGCACGGTGTAGATGACCTTTTCTACTTGGACTGGCTACATATACTAGAGTGCTTTAGCGTTTGCTTGATGAATAATGGGAGACTTTTTGATGTACAACATATTGCTTTTACCAAAAACAGTTTATTCTATCATAAAAGCAGCATGATATATTGCAAGACATTCTGCTTAAGAAAACAAAATTATGTGCAACACGTATATGCGCCGCGTGGCCTTGATTGTCATTACGCCAAATCTCGGCGTAAGTTGTTTGTCTGACCAGATAATATGATAAGAGGATGGTCGACGCAAGAAACTCTGAACCCGATACTAGGGAACTCATTCCCACTGCAAACCAGCGTGTTCCCGTCTTGACTTGAAAGTTTGTCATCTAAAGAAATAACTCGGCCGTCGCAGGACTGAGAGAAGATCACAATGACTTCTTCTTACTGTGCCCTTTATTACATTTTTGGTCATTTTAAATCTTAGCTCCCTTTTTTACGGCACATATAAGGCTGCAAACAGGTCGTGTGTAGCACGCGTAAGAAAACCTGCCACTTTTTTAGGTTGATGTCCCGATGCGCACCTCTTGATACCGTAACCTCGTCTTTTCATGAAAACAGACTGTATCAAACTACTCGCACTCTCCGTCATCACTCTTTTCTGCTACACAAATATGCATACATTTGAAGACCCATACAATGTTTGGGAAAAAGAAAGCAACTTTAGTCAATCTATTTTCGGCGCTGGTTCCAAAGGCTTTCGAAAGAGTTGAATAAATGTGTGAAGAACAATTAAATTTTAAATGTGCTTTACATTTCGATAGTCATTTGGTGTGTTGCCAAAATAGTAACTGCTGTTTGTGTCTGCCTGTGCTGATCTACTCTTGTCTTATCCATTTTCCTTGAGATGTTTGTACACGGACTCTAACTTAATATGCCAATATACACATATATCGCATCCCGTGTATATGCAAGTCATGGAGGTCAAAGTCTGGGCACCCATATTAACTAACACTAACCAGCTGTCTGTCACTGACACATTATATACCTCGTCCTTGCGCACGTAATCGACTGTAACAATAGATTCAATTTGGATGGCACTGATGTCGTCGCCATGGTCAACACTAGATGAGCAAGAGAATTTTTCGAGGCTTGGTGATCTAGTGTGATTAGTATCATCCACCTTATTGACTTTGACTCCTCTTTTGAGGGCAAACGCTCACGACTTACAGACCTGTGCCTCAATTTGCATAAACGACTGCCAATCCAACTATCAGCGTCCAACTAAACCTCTCTCCATTTCCAATACACTGAACTGTAATTGTTTTGTCCTTTCACCCACTCCCAAGCTATCTATTATTTCTACGTTATCTAGTAAGAATCATTGGCTGATCTAATGACAAGAAAACCAGGCTGGTACTCACAAAATTGGTCTTCAGTTGGCCCAATCAACATAAATGTTGATCTTTATCTAGCCTATCAGGCCCTCAGTACAAGGCTCCGGTAAACCCAGATGAAGGTGACCGCGCTAACAAACGGCTGACGGTTTTGCCAAAAGTGGTCATCGTTTCAGCAGGGAAAAGAACCAGCCGGAGGTCACACGTTTGACGTGAATGATCTATCCACCAAATATCGTAAGGTGGAGCGACAGCTAATATGCCCAACCGGTTATGAGGGGAGGTCCTGCAGCGGACGCCACAGTGCACATGACGGTTACACAGACCTTGAAGTGAATACAACAGCCGTGCAGGCAACGGAAGTCACATAGCCTTATCAGCCGTCCGCCACGGAGGGGCCAATTTCAATCCACAGACAGCAGGAAGGTCGTAGTTCGTGCTAAAGACATGCCTATAACATGAGAGAGACGACGACGCAGAACAACTCGTGGCAAGCAGGAACAAATAAGCCATCATCCTGATGACGTGAACGAAGAAGTTCCCAAAACTTTGAATCCAAAACACGTAACTCCTTTTCTTCATCGTATTCTTTGGAAGATTATGTAAGGAATACATATGTAGATGTTGAAAATGAATGCATTTTTCACCTTTATTGCGTAAAATGTCAGGCCCGTGACACCAACCTGTTGTCAGAAAAAAATGAAAAGTGAGAGGTGGGATTCAGTTGACTCAACTGTGAAACATGCGTGGCCTCAGTGAGATTCGAACGCATATCAGCAGGACAAGCTTTAGTTTAGCCAACCTTTTACCAATTGTACTTCGAAGGCACGGAGAAAACCTCGAATTTTATCACACTCGGGTCGATTTTGAGGCTTTTGGCGCGCCTTCGTAGCTCAATAGGTAGGGCGTTGGCTGAACTAAAGTCTCTTTTGCTGCTGTAGGTTCGAATTCCACCGAGACCACACATTTTTAACAGTTGGGTCAACTGAATTATTCAGATCTGCCAAACTCTTCTAATAAAGGTAGGATTGTTGAACCGGCGTTTGAGAACACAAACAAAGAGATAAGCAGACAGGTAGGCGAGGAGGGGGAGGTGTACAGCATATTATTGTGAGTGGTGGTGATGAGGCCAAATGTTTGGCGACTCAGGTGTGACTCACTGTGGCATGGGTAAAGGGGGGTGGCAGAAGGCTGTGGCAATTTGTCTCATCCCGTTCGGATTGGCCCGCGTCTCGTCCATTTCTGTGTGAGACTTTTATACAAAGAATCTAATTTGATGTGCCTGTTGATGCATGATGTGTCCGAGTGCATAGCTTCGAGGAATTATTGGCCTTTCTTAAAAAAGTTAACAGCTTCAATACGAGTTTTGCCCCGCAAAATGTGTGCCCAGTGTCTTATGTATGCAAGGCAACTTGGGGATGGGTGATCCCATCTTTTTACCGCCAACTGATGTTCATGAATGCACTTAGATGCGTATTTCCTGTCTGATCACAATAAGCCGCATCGCACGCTCCACACGGTATTTTGCAAACAACTTTCTTTACCAATTAGTTAACCCTATCCCAGGGGTGTACTAGCTGGGGGCTTAAAGTCATTGTTGTTTTATGAACCACCCAAATGTCGTCCATCCTTAGGTGTCTGTCAACGATTTCAGACACCTTTTTGATGTAAGGATGTTGTGCTACCTTAGGTGCCTGTCAACGATTTTAGAATTTTTTGATGTAAGGAAGGCTACGCCAAGTATGCGCGTTGACTGTATTATTAAAACTGCATCAATCTTTTTTGACTTTGGTTGGCTCATACATCGACATAGGAGTTCTCGGGAATAATTCTTTCGGGTACCTACTTCAGGCAAGTAATTCAGTTCAATCTGATGGCCTTCTCTGTCTAAACAATGTGTTTTTCCTGATTTAACAGACTGTTATCAGATCCCCTTGATAAGAGATAGGAGGATTGTTTTCAGTTTTTTGGATGACCTCTGCATACGCTACCTTTTGGTAAACAGTCGTGTGTAGTATTTAATCGATATGCCCTTGTACAAATACGTCAAAAAACTTGAGTTTGGCCTCGGCTTCCGTTTTCCTGCGTAACTCTAAGCTCACGAAACGTGACGTCCAACACGTTGTCTGAGATTTCTTGTTGGTCATCTCTTACGACAACGAAAGTGTCATCCACATATCGCAGCTACAACTTATAGTAACCCAATGGAAGCACTATAGCCTCGAGCCTCTGCAATGTCACCACGGCAAGAAAGGCCGATACAGGCCACCCCATGGATATTCCTTTCAGGTGCTGAACGTATTCGTTGTCAAATGAATAGCTAGTTTCAAAGCAAAAATCTAGAAGTTCAAGTTAAGAGTTGCAGAAACATCCGTCATGTAACAGTTTAGTAGTTAAATTGTACAAGGCCTGGCTACATCGAGTGGTATGGATGTCAGCAAGGCGATGACGTCAAAGGAAACCATTATTTTGTCATGTGAAATTGTGATTCCTTGTACGTTCTTCGGGAATTCCCTGGATTTTTCAATGGAAGTTTCACAGTTTCTTCTGAGTCAGTGGAGGTGATGGAAAAATTATTGAGAAGCTTTGTTGATGGACACTCTGATTAACGACACTATCGGTTGCAGAAATACATTCAGTTTATGGATTTAAGATTGTCCGTAAACCTTAGCGACGGTCGGTTCAGTTTGTTTCAAGGATTTGGCAAGAGCTCCTGACACTTGTATCAGTTCACTAAGTCGCTTAAATACTTGGTCAATGGGTAAAGCTTGGGCCTTGGTTGGGTTTGTCAGAGGAGGTCTGTAGGTGAACGCATTTTTTATTGTAGTCAGCGTTGTTAAAAATAGCAGTTGAACTGCCTTTGTCCGTGGGGACAACGACGGTAGTTTTGCCAGATTTGAGGGTCTTTAAAGCCTTTTTTCTTGATATAATAGTAATTAAAATTGATTTCGGTCGTTTGAAGCTTTCAAAAGGCTTTTACGGAGACTTAACTGTTCGTTTTCTGTGAGCTTTTCTGCTAATATAATGGATTTCAAGTTTTCAAAGCATTCCAAACGATTGAAATCAGTAAAAATTGTATTTTATTCTTCTTGAAAGCACATTAAGTTCTGCTGTGGTATTTGAGCTGACGTTTCAGAAGCCTTCCCGCTTCCATCGTCAGAGTATTATAGTTGCTGAGTCAAGTGGTCTTCAGTTAGGCAGCCTTGCCGTCTGCCTCGTATTACAGCCATGCTGGACGCGCGAACTTTGACCTACCAGTACGTTGGCGACTACACTTGGTCTCCCAGAGGTTGGTTGCCGGTGAGCTTGTGTGACTTTCGTCTGCCCTGCGGTCGGAATAGTTGAAGGCGAGTCAATAACCTTGTTGGCCTCCCCCACGTCAACCAGCGAACCGAGCACTCGGTGCTGTTCACTTGAGTTGTTATTCTCTTCGTGGGTGCGACAAAGAGACGTTTTGCAATGCGGTTGTGTTGTGTTACACTAAATTATTTTCAATAACATTTGAAAACTTACGGTTGAGAGGACATACTGGCTGCCTTCGAACCATTTATTTTTTCTCTTTGTGTTAATAGCGGTTGTTGCTTGTGTACTTACATTTATCAGAAATGAGTGTACCTTAGATGCCTACATTATGCACAAAATATAAACTGTTAATTGTCTTAACATTTAGTTGGCATAAAAATCCTACAAATATTGAGCCTTCTGGCCTAAATTTATTGAGCTCGAAACATGTAATTATGCTTATCTTTTAACAGTCATCACAACACAGCTCAACGTCTTTATTTTCCAATAAAGACCAGAGATTGTTGATCTGTATAACTAGGCAAGGCGTCATGTTTCTTAATTAAGGACCATGCGCCATCCACTTAAATGTTTGAAGTCACTTTGTGTGTTTTCCTTTCCACCGTGCGTCCTTTTATTGTTTTTGGCTGCATTCTATGAGGGCGGGTCGTTTTTGAAAAAAACGGTGTCTGAATGAACTCCTTTTCTTCAGAAATATCTCCGCTACACAGGTTGCCAACCTACTCTTTAATGCGAATAAACCCTCTTGAAAGTGCTGCCATGTGTAAAAAAATAGGCATTGTTGGTTAAGGGTGGATTGAGTGGTATACTGCATATATAGGGACGGTTGACGAGGAATCGGAACTGTCCACTGTCGCAATAATCGCACGGTGCGTAAGGAGAGCTTCCGCATCTTTACACTGCATATGTACAAGAACATTTGAATAAAAGTTCTGGAAATAACGGATTACTACAGGTCCGAAGTCTTACTTTGCTCAAAATTTAATTAATAAGTCGAAGTGGATCAATATATTTAACGTGCTACAGATGGAGACCGAAATTTGTTAAAAAATATTTTGGCAGAACGCCGTCAGCCCATTTAAGCGCACCGTATAATTTCTAATACAAGCGAGCATGCGAGTACTAGGAAGAACTTGAGAAGAAGAATTGATTGCTGGAATTAAGCCGCCTTCCTCTTCTTCTTCTTCTTCTTCTTTTTCTTCTTCTTAACCGCGTAATGTTCAGTATTTGAGTTAACAATTAATGTTTTAGGAAATTAAAAAAAGTAAAACGTAAAAGCTGGAGTATGTAGTAGATGGTAAACAGGAAAATTTGTGGACCCACTGATGAGCCGGACCCCTCGCAGCCGTTTCAAGCCCAACAAAATATCACGCAATTACATGCCTGGGTTTTTAGCTAGTACCTGTCTTCAAGTGTAGTGAATAACTACGTGATCATTTACACTTCCTTTCATATCTGATTACTTGCACCTACAGTATATTCGGTTCATAAACTTAAAATAATGATCACACGCACTTGAAGAAACCCACAGTCAGGTGGGTCAACCTGTTGTTAAATCGCACCTTATGGTAAAAAAATTGCTTTTCTCAGAGGATAAAAGGACAAGGACTTCTTACAGTATGACTCAGAATTAATGCAAATGCCGAAATTTGCGGACGATTGATACCCACTCGCTTATCGGTGGTGAGTAAGGTTAAAATACTTATTATCTTATAGCCTTTTCTCGATTAATTTCTGTCTCGATAAGATGCCCCCTTTTTAGCGAGTTTCTTTTTGACTGCTAAGATATAGTACGTACTTTTAAAAATGGCTACTTAAATAGTAGGTATTTTTATCATTATATTTGACTGCCTTTATAAATTAAAATATATTTTATCGAAAATCAATATATGTAGGAATTCTTTCTTATACTCATTTTAAAGGAAATTGCATCTTCTTCAAAGTTAATATTTCAAGAAATTTTATCTAACAGTTTCTGACTAGCCGAATATTTTTAAGCCTGCCGACTGCTACGCCCGAATTAAAGGCTTAAAAACCGACCGCTGTGCAAATCCTGTTTTAAGAAAAGTTTGCTTTTGGTTACGGTTTGAGGATCAGGTCACACACTTCTCATAAAATGTTGCAATATATGTAAATCACACTGTAAACATTAAAGTAAGCATTAATTGATTAATTAATTAATTTGATTTATTATGAAGTAACCTTTCAAAATCATAAAAAAACTCATTATTAGCCATTTTTCTAAAAGAGAATGGTACCCTTTCTTAAAGTATAAAATACAAAAAGGTATATTTTGTTAACAAACAAGAACCGGAAAGAATTCTTTTGCTAATGTCTTACATATTATTTATTTTTATTTCTACAAGTAGTAAAAATCAATGATAAAAATAACTACAATTTAAGAAGCTATTTTTCATTGCACGCACGTTTTATTAGTATTCTGACAGAAGTTCGTCAAAACATGAACATTCTATTTAGACTGAATTGACTTGAGAATAGGCTATAGGATAATCTGCATCATAACCTTACTCATTGCTGATTGGCGAGAGGATATCAATCTTTCGCAAGTATCGGCATGCTACATGAATTCTGAGCCCTACTGTACGTAGGCCGCTAAACAGGACACAGAAATGGGGAGTTTTGCTTATAAATTCGGGACGAGTATATGTTTTGGCGCCCTAACATATGCACACGTCGTAGCTTTGTACTAAAATCTAAGCCTATCCTACCCTTTATCTTCCTAACCAAGCACGTAGCTTTTACTCACATTAACGCTGACCTGAATCCCAGAGATACACCTTACTCCAACAATGACCCTCACCATAAATCTAACGTAATTGATCGCTTCTGATAACGCTTAAAGTGAAGTTTTAATTCCAGGAAATGATGTGATGTTCTCTCAAGGCCTTGTTTAAGTGAAAACTTCATGACTTCGCGAAAAGTGAAGAAAGTCATTCAACTTATTTTAAGCAGCGTGCGGGTGGGCGAAAATCTGGATACTGAACACGAATTTACTGGTGCTTCAAAAGTGCTAATCAAAGACTTACTTTTTCTGCCCATACCTTGCTACTCGAAAATTCTTTTTGAATTCAGCTGGGCTGTTATTTTGCTGTTGTAATAGTATGCTGTCTCAAAAATGCTTAACTCAAGAATGAACAAATCTAATTCACTGTTCATAGTCTGAACCGGTCATATGGAATAAGCTAGTGATTTTTTTTTCAAGGTCGAGTAAATTTAGAAAACTAGAGGAAAATATCGAGTTATATGAAGGTTTTCTAGGTTCCCGTAAGCGATAAGAGTAAAGATTGTCTACTTTGCAGTCTGTTTTGCCATTAAACAAGTGAAAATATATGTGCAGAAAGGCATGCTGCATTAAATGGAATTGCTATGCTAAAAACAACTGCATAGAACATATTTACATTATTTCTCAGTGAGTAAAGCCTATGCTGTTTTATATTGCCGAAGATAATGCGAATCACCATTATCCTGTAGGTGCTGCATTTCTTGCATTAACCTGTTGGCTAGCAGCATTGGTCAACCAAGAGGACTGTTGCTGATGCTAAGACTTTATTATTAATTACGTGGCATACGCAATGCAACCAACTGATGGCATTTCGTCCTGTTTTTCCTCATGGAAGTCAAAATTGGAGCTCTCAACTCAGCACAATTACGTCCCAGGGAGTCCATCTTATTCAATGCCAATTTTTTGTTTCCTCAAAGCGTCCCTTTTCGTCTAGAAACAGGTTTTGAGCTAAAAAGATAATGTATCAGATACTTTTTCCTTCAGGTACTATCAATACATCAAAGTCTTTGCATGGGTTGAACTATTTTTTTCTTCAGGATGAGTAGGTGCTCTTCGTATGTTTTAAATAACCATCAAATCATCTGACAGAGTGCTTTCTTCATGCACTGAATTATTACAATTTAGGAGATATGTTTTTTTGAAGCCAAGCCGACCTCATAAATTTTCAGACTTTGCGCTGCATTATTTTGTGGCAATTAATGTGCCTGCCAACACATTGAGTGACATTTGTTCTTTGAAAAACAGACTCAGACGATAAAATATTGATATTATATTTGTTTGCCCTCCCAAGGTCTTCCTTTTTTGGGCTGAGGCGTCAAATTTTAATGCAGTAAAGATTCAGTTTCAATGGACAGAATGAGGTTTGACCTATAAGCCTGACAAACATAAGTGTGGTATTCTGGTTGTTCATAAAGATGCCAACAGGCCACATAACAAGCTTCCTATGTACCTTATAAAGGATAGTATGTAACCATGTTAGATAGGTGCGGCGCTTTCGTTTTTGTGGTTGGAATTCGCCTCAATTTTGTTCAGCTGCCTGCCTGCTATTGGCCACAACGAATGTTTTGCCATGGGACTTATACCACACATAATACAAAAAGCTTTGAAAAGACCATGAAATAACTATATTCGTCTGACCCAATTACATCTTTATGAGCTCTTTATATGCGTTACTTTTTAGCCAGGAGAAAGCTGGGGGACGCAACAAATGAGATCTGGCAAGCTTCCACCCACAATAGCGAGGAAACCATACCAATTTGGTAGTTAAGTTGTCCAAGGCATCAATTTATCGGAAGTAACAATTTCAATTTACATAAATATCTTCGCCATTCCTTCTCTAGTAGGTTTTATTTATCGAACAAATGCGCTAGACAGTAACCTAGGAACAAGTCAAAACGGTCTTAGCCTAACGCTTTTAATCGACACGGATCTATGCGTGGATGTTGATCTACATGGTCTAAATGTGCAGCATCAGTTAAAAAATTGTGCTATGCTAAAGTCATTATATAAGTTGCATCCCTATGATTTAAATCACGTAAAGAAGTGCAACATCATTTATCAATTATGACTCAGAAGCTAAACTTTAAAGTCATTCAGGGTCCGTATCAACCAGTTGGTGGACTTCTATGGAGATGTTAACCTAGAGTGAGATGGAAATATAGGTAGATCATGGCAGCAGATTATTTCGAAAATATGATGTAAACGGAACTCATCACGAGCGAACAGGAGTTTTGCACAGGTAAAGCACACGGTGTTCTGCCTTTTATAGAAAACTTCCCTATTGCAGACTACGCATTAATGTTATTTGACTTAAAAATGCCGATAAGCCCTTGCATGACCAACTGAATTAAGCATAAAACGTCTGTAGATACAATTATGTACCATATAAGCAACAACAAGCATCCTTAGGCACGTTCTTCTTAGAAACTAGATTGCTACATTCGGACTCATGGCAAAACGTAGAGTTTTATCTCCCTCCCTCTGTATATGTGATCGATCAGATTTATTTGGAATAAATACTATTGTTCTGATATTAATTATTACGTTCAGCAAATTAAATGCGCGAAAAGTGATTTATCTCTCATTTTCACAAGCAGAAAAGCCCCCTGATTTTAAATTTAGTCTATTGGAATAAATTTTAATTAAGAAAATTATAATTATCAATGAAAAGGTGCTGTTTAATTAAAAATAGGCTTTCACCGCACGTTATGACTTGTAACACATACTGATATTGCAGACTTTGTCGTTTTCGCATTCCAACAGTTACTCCTTTTTCAGACAACGCAAGGTAAAGGTAACTTGAAGTCTGCACAGTCCTAGCTTTACGCATGATTTCTCGGAAAATTACTGCATTGGTGGAGGTTTAACGTATGTTAACAATGCAAAAAGTTGAGGAGTGCATTAAACCGTGGTCCAACCCCGTCTCCGTCAAACGTTTGGAAGACATACGAGCGCTATTTTATGACAATGGAAAACACCACACTGTGCAGTGGTATACTGACCGTGAGACAACTCTAGGTGTACTTGGAGTTCAAGCAGGAATTATGGGACGTAAATGATTTTCCTGCAGAAACTAGCGTATAGCATATCATCAGAAATGTAAAACGCTGTCATGAGAGTAGCAATGCAATGCAGGTGGTATGGCTAGCTTTGTATGTATTTCTAAATTTTAAGGCATACTGTTTATTGTGATATGCAAATGAAAAAAGGTGGACTGTTTAATGTTTTTCTTTGAAATAAGTCCACTGCCTTTTAAAGTCGACCGTTTTTTTTCCTGACTCATGTATATTAGTTTTAGTGTTGCGAAAATTCCTATCAGAGAATTCAGAAGACTAGTTTGGCGCTAATAAGCATACTTTCGAATAATTCTCGTCAGGCCAATACATTTCTATGGGAGGGGAGCGCATGCTAAAAAATGTTAATCTGATTGTACAAGTGAGTCGAGGGAATGGGAGTTAGTCTATAAGAGAAGGCTAAATATGACTGCAGGGTTTGGTGGAGAAGTCTAGGGGAGGGGAAACAGACAGCGTGCGGATGAGTGGCTGCCGCTAAGTGACTGTGGACCCTGCCAGCTGCGGAACTTGTAGAAAGTTCATTTGTGCACACAACGCCGGCTTCATACACCTGATAGCGGTCGCTTCTGATGGTGCTAGCAGGCGCTGGCCCATGCACATGGGTGGGACCTTGCAGGTGACTCAAAAAGCTCCGTTTGCGACCGGAATCAAACATGTGCACCAAGATAGAGCTGCTTATACTCCTGACTTCACTTTTTCTCAGTCATGCTGCGGTATGTTCCTTTATTGTTTCGGATAGCGCTGAGGGGTGCTTAAAAGGCGCCTCAGCCGAGCCGTTTAACTAAACTTACCAGCAGCCAGAGTTCGGGTATTATTCTCAACCAACCCAATTTTACATGGGAAAGGTTAAGATATGTTACCTGCACAGGCAACTTTTATGCACACATACTCATTTTCTTGCTCCTATGGAGCAGGTTATATTTGTAACAAGATTTGATGAACACATTTTAACGTGCACCTCTTTGTATATACATGTATTGGCTTGACGAGAATTTATCAAAAGTATACGTATGCACACTTAACAAGTCTTCCATATCAATCATATTTTAATCTATCTGGTTCCTGTATTAACTGCAATTATTCTAAGAAGAAAAAGACGTGATTGACAATAGAAGCACCAGATATCAGCACTGAAGACCCGGCCAACTCGAGGGGGTTCCGTCAAATCACGTCAATCAGCAAGTTTGGAAGCCTCGCAAGAAAGAATAACCACATGAATTTTTGCTGCCTGGATCATGTTTATTGCCCCCAGTCGGTCAACAACTTCATACATCTTCCGTCCCGCTATAAAGTGCTAAGAACATGCCTGGCAATAAAAATATACTGTGGGGATTTGCTGGTAATAAACGCTTATTATCATGTCTAGCTACATAGTCTGGCCTACATAATGATGATCAAGTATACCATTGAGAATAATACGGCGATAAGCCGTCTGTCTTATGTCAGTTTCCTTGACATGGCGGCAAGTGCAAACATCTACGATAGTTTGAGGAGTTCATTTTGACAGGCGCGTGTTGGAACAGTTACTGCAGCCTATAAGTACTATCCCCTTTATCAGTTCGCCACTTCTGCTTAGGGTTACTTCAGGTGATGGGTTTAGCAGTTTATCCGGCACTTTAAGCAGATAAGTGCGTCGCTCTATGATTGAGTAACTCTCTTTCTACTTGCTTCTTTTATTGCAAAGTAAATGTCAGGTGTCGCGCAGGCCAAGCGTATGATCGTTTGATGGTGGTGGAAAGTTCACTGACGTTGGTCATTATAATCCCTCTTATAAATGTCACAAATAATTATCGGTTTCTGAGTGTTTTTTAGTAACCGGCTGCCCATGAGAACTTTGCAGTCGAAGCCCTTAGATAAGGCACAAAAGTTCCATTTTTCTCTCATACAACGAACACTGGCTTCTGAGAGGTAAGATCATGCGACATTGAGTTGATTAGGTAGTAAGTGGAAAGGGGTATTTTCAAACTTCATAATTTGTTAAAAAGAATATTGCAAAGGCATCAATGATACGGGACAGAGAGCTTAGTTTTTGCAGTAGACCGCAAATACCTTGAAAAAGTTCTCGATTATCGGTAAAAGCCTGTGCAGAGCGTCAAGTTACTCGAAGCAAGTGTCCAATTGTATGAACTGCTGGAGCGAAAAGCACTATTTATAAGAATTTTCTATGCGGATTCCAAAAAGAAGATGGCAAATTTTAATGCAGGATGGAGGATGCAAATGGTCAAATAGTAACTAGCAAAACTTTTTAAATTTTTCGTTTGGGGTTAATAGTAAATATCTTTGAGAATCCTTTCAAAGAAATTTGGTTGAAAGCTAACTACGATACCTATTAGGCACGAAATATTGGATCAATATACACAGTTTGTTTTTGGACGTTAATTGGACTAACAAATTGGGTTAAGTTGTATTTAGGTCACTGAAAAAGGTTTAAGACATGCTTACTTGAACTTTTTCCACAAAACCCATCATATAGGTAGGAAAACCTAGAAGAATTGCTATTTTATGTAAGCTAAATAACTTCTTGAAGAAAAATAAGTATAAACAGTATGTCCGTTGTTGATGTATTCGGAAATAGGTCCATACAATTTTAAAACAAACTTGCACTTGTGAAAAAATCTCGAATTTTCGTTAAAGAAACCTGGATTATGCATCGGTAACTGTTTATCCTTTTAATTTTGTATTATTTGTACAGCTGCATACAGCCGTGAACGCATGTGTGATTCACTGATCTCCCCCTATAGCAATGTCATCAGAAATATTCGTGTAAAAGAAGCGACGCTAGGTTATGATCAAAAAAACATCAGTTTGTATACAATGTTGCGAAGCTGTGCTGTTAGCTGTAACAATAAGGGGACTTCAGAAGTCATTTTACTCTTTTTCAACTCATTTAAAATGGTAATTTAGCGATTTGTCTTCCTGGAAATTAGATTTTGTGGAAACATTTTCCCAATATTGTGCTACGTTTTATGTAAACTAAAGAGCTGCATTTAAAGGTAGATGCTTTGAGAAGAAGACGGCTCGAATGCTGGGACAATACGCTTATTCGCCTGGCGTTTCGACATCCGTCGTGGAATAATCATCAGAGACATTAGCAGAACAACCCGCTTCTGGTAGACAATTTTGTTCACTCTGCGTAGAAGCATGTCACGGTATTTGACTTCTGTGGTACGGTTTTTGATTCTTTTCTGTTTATCTGCAAACATTATATTCCGTGATATTTTGTTTAGCCATTTATAAAGAAGAAGACGACGACGATCTTAAGACAAAACTTGATTAGCCTGACGTTTCAAGATCCGTCGCGGATTCGTCCTCAGAAACATAATCTGCTAACAGTGGCAGATCCGTATGTGCTATTGGCTGCAGAATTCTCATGCGAAAAGCTTGAATTTTAAGTACTTTCCAAAATTTTGCAGCAATCTAAGTCAAAGGATTCAGACTGGAATAAATTCGGATGTGCCAGTCCACACAGCAGATGGCACAAAATAGCGTCATTTTGACTAGCCTCTAAGTAGTATTTGCTAAACAGTGTTGAATAAGCAACTAGAAATTCTAACACACTTCATTCTGTTCTCTATGCAGTGTTAAGGTTGTCAAATTACTGATGTGGATCCTATCTTTTACTGTCATGGCTTGGTGACAGTGTAATTGGTGGAGTAAGGAACAAAATTAAGAGCAGCACAGGCTTTTCCTTAGCAGTTCTCACGCATTTTCCGAATATTTCTTTACTTCAGAGCAACATTAGGGGCTACATTTATGACAATAAACTCGACCAAAGTTGAAAATTTTTCATGTCTAAGATCATTATTACCGATGCATCACGGGGTGTTAAGCATCCTTGTACTATACAGATTCTCAGGTTTGAAAGAAAAACGAAGCAACGGGATTTAGCACTGTCACGGAAAAAATGCAGAGTATCACAACCGACAAAGACAGAGACCACTAGAAAGGTGATTTTGGGCCTATTTTCAATCATCAGCGAGTTATATTAGCCCAATGTTTTGGAACTTCTAAGGCTCGATTTCCCGACCTATTAGTCGGGTCCTGCTTTTCGTCTCTTACAACTAATACTTACACAATTACTTTCGAGGAACGCATAAGGTCCGAAGCCAATTCCCATGGGTTTCAGTGCACCACGTGTTCATTCTATACTCTCCACAAAGAAAAAAAATCTCAGCTATATATGTAAAGCTTCTGGCAGTCCTTTCTGGTGGCAATGCGGAGATAACGAATAAACAGATAACACTTCTTCGCTTCAATTGACCCAGTAATGTAAATTTCGTGGCTTCGGTGCGAATTGAACCCACATCAGAAGGCAAGGCTTTAATACAGTCAACGCTCTACCAATTGAGCTATGAAGGCACCCAGAGGGTCGTGAATTTAATCACAATTCGTTCAATTGAATTATTAAAAACTGTCAAACAAGTGTGCCTGGTAGTTATCCTGGGGGAGTTGATATGATTGCTTCAGAACCTTTGTCTGGGCAGTCAGCTTACTGTATTCGTATTGGTGGCTTTTTTACCTGCAGTAGACTGGAAGAATAAGGCCACCCAAGTGTGGTTAAATTCACGGCTTTCGGCGTACCTTTTTAGCTCAGTTTGTAGAGCATTCGCTATAATAAAGCTTCCTGGGTGAGCTTCGAAGCCCATCGAGGTCATGCATTTTTGATAACTAGGTCAATTGAATTATTTAAATCTGCGGAACCCCTTCTAGGAATTTCTCTGATTATCTTGGAGCCGCAGTTGGGACATTGTACAAGAGCACAGTCAAAGACAACTACATTATAATTATAAGTATTAGGTAGAAACTTTAACCTATTTCACTAAATAGGCTGTACGTTGCTATCATGTGGTTAACTAAATCAGTCCTGTAATTTCTCTAGGAAATTTAAGTTAGGATAGCAAGCCATATGGATTCGTGCCAAATGGTTGCTTGCTAGCATCCAAATATGTCCCAATAAATATAACCTGCTGCATATTAGGGGCCATTAAACCTTAAGAAAGTGATAAAATGACTAGGTAACTAACCACCATGCCGCAGTGTTAGAGAAGATACTCATGTCTTGTGTTACGGGCCAAATGCATCACGCTAGGCCATATGGCCCAAGCTAAAACCGAACTAATAAAACTATAGTGGCTATAGACATAGTTACGTTAACAGCAGAGAGAAGATTACCTGAGGAGGATTATTTCTGGTATTTTAACTATCAGCACTAAGCTATAAAAAACCTAATGTTGGTGCATTATGAGGGCATTAGATGGATTACCAGGAATCTGCATTTCAGGCTAATTATCTGCGGGTAGTCAGCCGGCCTGCGGCCCCGAAGGCACAAAGAGGTTTTATTTTGGTACGAAGTCTAAAAAAACGTTCATCTGTTTTTTAGTTAGAGAAAAAGGTTAAAGTTTGGTTTGAACATTTATCAGGCATTTGCTTTAGAATTGAGAGTTTGAGGACAAGTTGGGAAGAAAAAGTGTTTTCTTGATCAATTTATCAATTTTTGTGCCTTTTTTTGCATCAGCTGACCTTATCTGACGGCAAAAAACACCAGGTTTTATCTAGATGGCCGAAGAGATCAATAGGTATCAGGCTAATGAAATATCTTTAACCTGGAAAGTCACACTCTCGGGCTGCCCTTAATATTTAAGATGCTTATCAACAAAACAAATGTATATTCTCATTAAACAGTAGCAAATCGAGAACTTACTACTTCTTTATCACGATTTCTTAGTTTGAGCAATCAAAACCTATTAGAGCAAAGGTTATACTTTTCATAAGATCGGCAGTCCTCTACCTTAATAATCCAAGTTTTTACAGATAATATTTTTGAAAAAGGAAAGGGATATTTGAGTGGCCATTTATGGCTGGTAGCTAATCGTATCCAAATCCAAGTGGTGCACAGCCTAAAACTTGAAACCGCGACCATTTGGTCACTGGTCCTACTTTTTAACCATTGAAACCCGGGCTTGTTGTCTTGCCGGTCTTCCTAGGGAATATTGACATTCATTGACGTGCGTTCACCGATCGCTAACGGAAATCACTCACCCGCTCTGACTTGGAGCTCACTCTCGAGACCCAAAGACAGCCGCACCACGGCTAGTAGATGAACCTGATAATGTTAAGAGCGTTGCATTTCTAATCAAAAGACCAGAAATTCGAGTTTGAAATTGGGTATGAGGGAATGGTGACAGCTAATAAGACCTAAATTGCCATTCCGGTCCTTTTTTTATTAGAAATGTCATAAATCAAAACATGTTTGCAGAGACGTTAAGATAGCCATTCCTGTTGTATTCTTCAGCACCAGGCAACAGTTATTTTTGCTGCACTCTAGGTCAGAAAGAAGGCTCAATGCGCACCAAACGCTGACCCACGCTGTTATATTACAGTGTTGTGTACGTTTAAGTCCCTAAAAATTACATATAATCAACTTATGAGCAATGTTTAATGCATACATGTTTCTCTGCTCTTACCATAGAAACAAAATGATTTTTTCAATATTAAAATTTTCTACACAGCTAACGGGCAACCTTACTTGATTGGCAAATATGTAAGCTCAAGGTGAAGTGAATATGTACGATGTTGGAGGGAGATATTGAAAGTAAAACTAGTCAATCATGAGCAAACTGAAATCTATTACTTTATGGTTTTATTTCAAGTTAAAAAGAAATCTCTATGTTAGCGTACTTCTACATTTACTTTTTTGAAGTTGTTAGATACACCATAGTGCAAAATGCAATTAAGAGGAAGAAAGTGTGGCAGAATATCCTGAATAAATGCTAATATGTAAATTTTTAACGATGGCTTCCCATTATTTCATGCACATTGACCTTTCTCAGCATTTAAGTGCTGGCAAAATATATGGCACTAGAATTGAGGTGCGTTTTTGTTGAATGCCATCCAAGTGCATCGTTGAGTACACAGAAGATAAGAAAACCTGAAACGCAGTTGACGAACAATTGCCGATGTCCTACGTAACACACATGGCACGCTCTGCAAATTCAAGTGAAAAGGGCGAAGATCACAAGTTGAGCAGAATGTATTGACGTCATACAATTTCGCGACCTCTAATTCATCTGCATATGGTCATTGCCTGCTAATATAGTAAATTAACTGTACAATTAGAAGAGTGAAGCTAAGTAGGTAAATAGGGTGTGAAACATAAGCCAAAAATGTGGGTGCATAGTGAGGGTTAGAGGAGGGGGCAGGTAATTATCACAGCAAGGCGGTTCAGGTAACAGTGAAAGCCTGTGAAATGTAATAAAGGGGGGGGGGCAAAGAACCGGCAGCAGTCGATCATAGTGGAGGGGAAGGGGGATCGGCACCACGGCAAGGCGAGGTTGATCACATTATCCAGCTGTTTACAGAGTTCTGGTTTTCCTCTGCGTATCGCAGCAGCCTCGGAAAATCGTAGGAGACGTCCGGTCGCAGCCCGAAGTACGACTTTAAACGCGGTCTTTTGGTCAACTATATGGCCAGTATCCACTAAGTGCTTAGTGATTGAGCTCTTTGGTATTTTGTTTTCTGCCCTGAACAGCCACTTCGGCATATGCTCAGCTGACCTTGTTGCCAACTGCCTTTGCGTGCGCCCGATGTATTTGCATCCGCAACTACATGTAAACTCGTTAACGCAGTTTGAGGTGGCGTGCATTGGCAGAGTGTCTTTGGTTGGTCTTACTGGGATAGCCGTTGTTGTGCTTATGTACAACAATTTGGAGGCGGGGTAGGTTCTTTCAATCGTGCATCTAAGCCTTCGCTTGATCAAGTTGGACACATTATCACCCTTGAAGGGGAGAAAGATGCTCACTGGCTGTTTTGCCACGGATATTTCAGTAGAATTTTCTTCTCTGCGTTTGCTATACTTATCGATGAATTTCTCAGGATAGCCATTTCCAAGAAACACTTTCTTGAGAAAACACATCCAAGTGAGGCAAAACCCGACACTCGAACACATTAACCTTTGATTTGAAGTCAAATGCTCTAAATATTATCTGCCTAATCTACTAGCCAACACGACAGTCAGCTCGTGGCTTGAAGGTCAGAGTGTTGAACTTCGGCTTCCAGCCTCGGGTGTTATAGCACTCAGGATTAGGTACGACTGATAGGTGAGGGCTTATGTTTCGTAAATGATTATTTAAGTCTGTATGGTCTTTGTCGGCAATATTATCTGCCAAAAACACAAGCCGCTGCGCAGCTCTTAGCGGGGCTCGAGAGTGAGTCCCGAAGCAGAGAGTGCCGAGTGTGTTACGTGAGTCATCGGCAAATGTTCGTCAACGGTGGTCCGTGTTTTTTTATTTTTTGTGTATTCTACGGTGAATATGAATGTCATTCAACAGAAACGCACTTCAATTTTAGTGCCAAATGTTCTAATTAGCACCTGAATGCTGATAAATCAAAATAGGAGGGGAATAATCAGAAGCAATCATTAGCCATTTAGATACTAGCATTTAGACAGCAAACCCTGCCAAAATTTCGCCTTTTATATTGCATTTTGCACTGGGGCATATCTAATAACTTCATAGATTAAATGTAAAAGCATGCAAACTTATGGATTTTGACATAAATTTAGATATTATTAATACATAGGACATTGCAGTTTGCTCATTGTGCATGCGTTTTACCATAAATGCCTTTCTGCAACATTGTAGTCATGAGCTTCACCTTGCACATGACAATCAAATTAGGTTGCCCAAATATTTAAAATATTAGTAAACTGTCTTAACATTTTTAATATTTTATACATTAATTGGTGTTATCCAGAAAACATTGATGCATGTATGTATTTTGCTTTGTTTATTGTTATGTCGTTCGTTTGAAATTCAGCGTAGGCAACGCTCTGTAATTAGGCACTTGGTGGTCAATGGGTCTGGTTTTTGACCAGGATTTCCAAAAAAAAATAATTATTATTATCTGGTAACACTGGATACATCGGAAGTAGTTTTTTAATGTTTTTGCAAAAACCGTCTAACAACTGAATGAACAGTCATAAAGAAATCACACCTTTTGATTTTAAGCTCTGAAACTAAAATCAACCGAAATTCATACTCCTGCAATGGATTCAAGTGAATCGGTACATGAAGAGATACTTGAGATTTATTCATTCCACTACTTTACTATGACATTTAATCGAGCAAAGCTCCTTTCGTGGAAGGAGTGGTTATTTTTTACAGATCTGACATTCGAGAATACAGTTTTGGAGATGTAATTGGCAGAAAATAGAGCAAAGGGAACCTTCAAAGACATCAAAGACAAACAACATCTACATTAACCGGATTGAACAGAGATTGTAGCAAAACCATCAAAGAACGAACGGAAACAGTAATTGCACTTACTCCTATTTCAGTTTTTATAAAACTTTGCCTATGTATTTTGGAATCTTGAAAAGCAAATTATTCCACTTTATGCTTATTAAATAGTAATGAATGAAATGTTCAATATTCCACGGTCTTGCACATTAGTTGTTTACTCCAAGGAAACAACAATCCTTCCTCCCTGGCCTCTTTTGGTAACACAAGGAGCATAGTTTGCCTTCAGTTTTAATCGGTACCAGTAAATTTTGTTGCTAAAACTGATGCTACAGATGGTTATTGAATGTTGGCTGTTGTTTAAACTCTCCCAACTTTCATTATTTTTTAAATGTTGCATCGATTAAATGATTTAGAAACTGACACTTATCAGCACACGAAGTATGCTTCAAATAATAAGTGCAGCTCTAAGTTATGTGAACCATGAAAATTAAAATCATATCAAAGGATCTGTTAGCATATCAACTAGAATATTAAATAATTATCAGCACCGATCTGCGAACGTACATTTTTGATGAGGTTTAAAAATACAGCGGTCCATAGTCGTTTGTCTATTTGGTTCAATCGTATATCCTTAAAATAATATCATCTTTGAAGGTCATCCATGCACCAGCTAAGCTTTAAAATTACAGGCAATTTCAATTCAGCTATTTTGAATTCATCTGATTGTCAGCTTATTTTTTAATGCCACAGTTTATTGCCTGCAGGAAGTTAAAAACGAAAAAACAGTTAATTTCCTACACGTAGAAGAGATGAATTAGTTTTTAGTAAGGTTTTGAGTAAAAGAACTTTTTAATGCTTTCCAAAAGATTTTCCAAATAAAATGGTTTTCAAATGAAATATTTTGTCCTAGAAATTGCCCACACGGAAAGAGTTGATGGGAAGACCTATAATTTACAATCGGAGTTCTTCGATTAAATATTATTGTTATTCCAGCAAAATGATAGACCTCAGGTACGAGGTGGGCTACGTACATAGGCACCATATAATAACAAGTTCCCTTCTGTTTTCTTCGGGTGCTTCTTTTGCATCCCTAGCATCTGACTAAATAGCAATCTCTTAATTGCCCTAAACAGCTCTGCCCGGCATGGTTCTGGTATGTTATTAAAACTTATTTTGCGTTGCTTGAACTAGCTGTTATCCTTGATATGTTTCCCGGAGTGAATTACTGCACTACTAAGGTCAAGCATAATTTTAGTTGATTTTTAAAAGTCAATGATTTTTAACAAAGAACTGCCCTTTTACAATGAGTACTTTTCATGCACATACTCGACCACCATAATATAAAAAGAATATGGCGCAATTTGAAAAAAATATCCTTAGGATCTGAATAAATACATAAATTAGATCGTGTGATATTTGCAAAATTTAACTAGGTAATGAATCGTACAGCCATGTTTGAAGGACTGCTTGTAACCAAAATTTCATTTCATAGATCAAGGTGACCAAAGTAAATGTCAAGTAATTAAAACTTACTCTGATTTTTGATCACATTTTCATATTTACAACCGACAATGAACAATAAACTTTGACCGTGGAGACAGCGGAATAGAATGATAAAGAATGATCCTGTAGTTATTTCTTTCATGATTATTATAGAAAGACCAAAGTAAATTGCCGCTTAACCCTCCTGAGGTAGCAAAGGTCAATTGGGCAATAATATTGCAATTTAAATGCTGGAAACTTATAAATGTAAAGTTTTTATACAAATAATGTGGGGAAAATTGAACGAGAAGCAGACACAAGAAAATGACTGCGAGAGAAACTATTATCCTCGAAAAATATTCGCATGACCTTATATGTCATTTTAGTAAATTCTCATAGCTGTCATGTTATACCTTTTACCAAAGAGTATGATAAATAGATTTGTCTTCATAGGATAAGCGTCTTTTAATTATTCACAGTTATCTCCTTTCAAATATCAAAACTACTGATATTTACGAATAAAGACCTGAAATTAATAAATAGATAACTAAAGGGAGCTATATGTTGTTCTCGTTTGATCTTAAACGGTGGATAATGATTTAGCTTAAGTAAATTAACGAGTGTATAGCCAAGTAAATATAATATAATTCTGTCTTTGCTTCTTCTCAAACAACCACCGCTTAAGAATCCGTTTTTTATTCTAAGCGCATAGGACAGAACGCACTGACTTTTTTTGTTTTATGAGCACGTACTTACGTTTGCGAAAGAAAGTTTGATATGTTAAGAATATGGCGTAATGAAAATAGATATATTATTCAGGGAAATTAACTGTTTTGAGTTAACCTGCAAAAGTTTAAGGACAAAATTCAAAGCGAAGTTCATTATCGAGAATTTTAGAGAATTTTAAGCCACCGTATGTGCCGAGTTTATTTTCTTAACGGAATTAAAGGTTAAATGTTAACTGTTATTTTTTATTAAATTTCTTAATTTTAAACTTGACACCTGGTTTTACTCGAAATTGTTTTCAATTGCGTTCAATCATGGCAGAGAACAGCGCAACGACTAGTTAATCTTTAAAATTTGTATGCAATTTTATGGCCATTAGCAATTAAAAATGCTTGCCATAGAAAGCGGTGACCAGAACCGATTTCGTCAGTTTCCACTTGAAATGTTGTTTTATAAGTTTAGTTTTCAATTACCTTCTGTTCTGAAATTTGTGCGGTTTTCCTATATTGCATTGATTATTTTTTCCAGAGTACTCGCAAAGTAGCATATCATTTTTCCTATTATCTCCTGATAGAGAATAACTGTATAAAGTTTTCTTTTCTACTATAAGTCAGGTCGATTTTACTGCTTTATATGTATTTCACATTTCCGATACCAATATTTTCTCTTCTTGAGATATTAACGAAAAGAGCGTTACTAGTTTCTTATTGACTTATGCCCTCATTCTCTTTTACGAAAAATATTAATTTTTCACTAATTTCATAATTAATGCCTTAAGGATAAGGTTACAGTAGTAGTGCACGATTAAAACTTTGCAAAACTTAACGGAAGACTTTGGTACAGTTTTAGCGCATTGCCGTAGGGCTAGATGAAATATATGAAAAATGCAATGAATAATCCTGTATCATCACATACATTTGTCATATCTAAAAAATAAAAAAAATAAACGCTTGAAGAAAATGAAGAGCATATAGCAGTTAATAGAATTTAGTACATCATATGATTATACATGGAAACAGTTGAGATAACCGCTCAATAAAAAAAGGAGCCGTTTCTTGTGAATCACGTGTTTTAACCTGAGCAGTATGCATAATTCAATTAATTATAAAGTTTTTACGAATACCACATTTGAAACTGAACAATGGGCTACATACCATGCAAATTCTGGTTTTTACGTTTGCTTCGTCATTTTTTTCTCTAGTGAATACTGGAGTAGGCATATCTGTCGTTTTAATATGTTACCATAAACGAGAAACATGAATTAAAAGTTGAACGAAATAAGTTGCAAGTCTTAGAAACCAGGAAACATTGCATACAAAGAGAAGGGAGACTGGAATTTTCCATTCTGGCTTATTAGTCCTTATAAGTCCGCCATTCTCAAAGCCAGATGGTAATACATCAGAGACTTAAATCCGCAATCTACGGATTTAAGTCTAACAGTTTACCACTGTTCCATAATTATACTATGTAGAACACGTTTTAACACAATTGACTGGATAGCCAAACAAAATGCGAAGAAATTATAAAAGAACATATATAGGATTTTTCAAATAATCAGCTACTAGTGAGATGCTGTCAATTTCCCGGAGTAAGAACTGCATCTGCTGTTTTCAGAAATCCTTTGAGCTCACAAGGCTGCAAGCAAGCAAATTTGAGTTTAAGGACATAATTATGCTATGCTGATTGATTTGGGTGCTGTTTACTGTCTACTTTAGACTTAAAGTGCATTAAAATTAAGAGTAAAGTTAAAGTTAAGGTTTATGCTAAGGTTTAGTAAAATTTACTTTTCCTGAAATTTACTGTTAGGTCACCCATTGTAAATGAATTAGGCGCTCCTACTGCTGTCTCGTTAAGGAGGTCGTTCTTACCAACTTAAATGCAAATGCACACTTATTCGGAAAGGAAGCGCTATGCATACAAATGCTTGCTCAGAAAATATAAGAGCACAATGCAAAGGAGGGTAACTTTTTAGGTTTAAATAGCTTATATCTATCAACGTGGAGTCACATAAGCCCACAAATCTGTACTACTCAAGTAACATCACTACAAAAGATATTTATTTTCTGTTTGATTCCTTAAAGTTTTAAAAAGGGAGTTAAATAACATTATATACCCACTACATATACATATATTAACCGTTGTCATGCGAGCACCGCCTCCCCCTCCGACGAGGTAAGGGTGAAAAACCCTGGTCAGCAGGACAATAGCGGAGCTTTAGCTCCGCCCACGCAGGGCATCTTGCGCTTACAGACTGAAAGCGGACAAGAAGCCAGTTTTAACACCCATAAAGGCTGTGAGGCGCGTACAAAAAACCAATTTCCGACGATGCAAGCCTGTACGCTTTCGAAACGTCAGGATATTATACCCAATACTCCAGAGATGTTCTCTTCTTCTTACATATATTAGCGTACACTACATATATATATATATCGATTCTTAGATGCAACGGAAGCATCGTATTTGCAAAGATTTTTTTCATTATTTGGCTCTTGTGTTTCCTCTTGAAAAAATATCATTTAAAATACATAAGATTCAACTTGTCCGAGGATAAGCTTTAATTTTCCACCGCACCCGTAATACTTAACTCTGAACTTAAGGCAAACTTTAGCAATAGTTTAAATCTTATCCACGCCCTTGGTAAAATTAAGCCCTTTAGTCGTTAAATAAACCATTCGGATGATATTGTTTACTCAAGCAATTAAAATATTGAGTCCATTTCTGTCTTAAATAGGTAATCTAAAGTGGCGGTGTAAATATCTGTAGATATCAGATAATTGGGCCAAGTGAAGTCTATTAAAGTAAATATAGGCAATGCCCTTGATTCGTCTTTTGGCACACGGTAGTTAAGAAAAAAAATGGTACAACCTGACATTTCAAACAAGGTCGTTTACGTAATTGTAGGTGACTACTCACTTGTTTCAAGTAATACAATGGCATGTGGTGATGTCAGTTAACACGAGCCAGCAGCTATAACTGAGCTAGAAGAGCAGACAGTGAAAAACTCCTAAGACATGACTCATAATTCAAATAAATCGAATGTCATTTCTGGTTTTTTAGGAGAAAAACTGTCGCTCGCAGGAGAAAAGTATGCAACAGAAAGGACTGGCATGCTGCTGTGAATGCTGACGTAATTCAGGAGAGCCCATCGCGATTTATGTTTTCTCCAAAGAGCGACACGAGAAGGAGACCACAGAGTCACGAGAACATCCCGAACAATCGGAGAGGCGACCATGATACGCCCTTGCCGTTTGACGCGTCTGCCAAATAGGTGTTGTGCTCATGTTTAACACATCAAGTTCCGATATAATCATATACATTAATCAAACTTAATAGTAACACTGTATTAGCATGCAGCAGGCTTTCGAAATCAAATAAAAAAACAAAGCAATGTAGGTCGAAATTTTGGTATGCCAGTCTTATCAAAATAAGTCCAGCCTGCTGTTTGCAAGACATTTCATTTAACGATTAAATGAATGAAGTACCCTAATGGGATAAAAAAGAAGTGAGTTGTGCACAAACACAATTTGCAACCATCAACTACAGTTGACTTCGAGATTGTCCAGCACTGACAATCAAAAAAGGAGAATTCTCAATTCAACAAAGACCTTGGTTTGAGTTGCGCTAAAAAATATTTTTGGGCTTTAGATCTCGATTACTTCTAAGCGCGTATGCTAGTGTGATTTATTTAGCATAGAGCTTTTTAGAATATGCAGCGAATATGCAAATTACTTGAGTAGGAAAGAAATTATACGCAAACACTTTGATTTAACGTAAAACCTCAAAAGGCAGATGCGCAAACAAATAAGGGTAGACATTGCAGAAATATAGTATACGTTAGCCAAGGATGCAATTGCATGATGGAATTCAGTGTTTTACGTTTATTGAGGGAAAATTAAACTAGACTTGAAGCACAATGCTTCATTATTGCAAAGGCGAATGTGCATGCAAACTCTCCAAGTGATACATCCACAAGTGACTTTTTAGTAAGGATGACTTAAATGACCGCCTTAAAAGGCTACGGAAAAAGAAACGCTCTACCCACTTAAAGTAGGGGTCAGTGTCAAAAAAGCTTGCAATAACAATAACTAACTTAAACTAAACTATAACATTTACCCTGATCACAGTCCCAACCTACGCCTAACACATACAGTTCACAGGATTCTGAACCTCTAAACTGAACAACAACTTGACTCAAATCAATGCTTTAACTCTAAAACTCAAGTAATTGTTTAAATTTATTGCTTTTAATTAGGCTAAGAGCCGCATATATGAAGGTTGGTTCCTCTTCCCATGTCGTGTTTAGCCGGCCATACAAGTCAGACTGTCGGAGTGTTTCTGAAGAGGATGTACCTTTCGAGCATAAAGTAAATATTTATCTTCCTTTAAACATCCCCAACTGTATGTCTAAATATATTTTTGTCGACTCACAATATCGAACACTAATAATTCACGGATTGTACAGTTTAATCCACGTGTCCACAACATTAATTTTAAGGATTGTCTGCGTATGCGACGCCATGATTAAGCAAACTATGGTCACTGCCACCTGGCGTACGCTGGCAGTTTTCTTACACCTGATTTCCCATTATTGTATGCGCTTGTGTAACCAGTTGCCTTGTTAATTGTATGTTCTCTCTCTGAATACAGGCTGGTGACTCTGAGTGAAGTTGTGGGTGGCCTGTTGGCGGCGGTGGCTGTCACGCCCTCGTTTTTGTACTTGCAAGGGCCACCCGGCTAGTCGCTCTGTGCTTATCTTACTACACTGACCGTTTTAATCGTGGTGTCACGCTTAGGAGCAGCCTTAGCCATACCAACCAATTGCCTTCTTCTCAATCTCCGATCTTCTTGACTATTGTATTGACCTTGGACGGAGAAGACAGTGGAATAGACTCGGGAGTCTACTTTCACTATAATCCAGCTTGAGTCACCAGGTCTGCCTTCAGCTTTCGGAATTTCGTGGTGGACATCGGAGAAAACGACGGCCAAACTGTAACTTAAAATAACAAGTGTTTTAATGTACGTACTAATCAGGTGCACATACGTTGCTGCGAAACTGTTTAAAAATGCTGTTATACTTGCTAGAAGGTTGATTCACCCGCCTTTTATATTCAATCCTTACACTTAGTGTCGAGCTGAGGTTTTTAGGCAATATAATAATGCAGTGATCAGTTACCTAATTTTCACTGGCATGAAACCAGGCTCAGAATGCTAGATTACTTATAAAACCTATCGGTCTACCGATCCACACTGACTGAGTACGTCTCGCAAGCTCAAATATGAAAGATTCAAAAACTCTCTACAAAGTAACTCAATGGAAAAGTCTGTCCCAAAAAGCAAGATTTATTCAACTTTTTGAATGTGCCATTTCATATACGGAAAGGAAATTAAACTGTCGCTGATTCGATAATTCCGTTTTGCAGTAGGACTGACTTTCGATTCATCTTCCATTTTATACGGGACGTAAGGCTCTTCTCAAATATTATAGTGTACTGTAAATTGCTTCACAGGCCTTTAATTGAAAACACGTTTCAAAATAAAATCCATACTTCATATCGTGTGAAATAGGAGCAGTGTATTTCAATAAAAAATATATTTGTAACAAAACAGTGTTTTGCGTTATGGTTAAACTCATCTACAATGAATAACAGCTGACGCTAAAACGCGGCATTACCACATAGGAGGTTTTTATTCAAAAATCCCTATGGATCTTTCTAGTTATGTGATGGTTATTTATTCATTGAAGGAGAGTGATCAGATAACTGCACTTAATCAGAAAACGAGAATTATGTTTACGGAAGCAACAAAACAGCCACTGAGTTTAAACAGTTTCATGATACCGGAATTGCCATGCATCATACAGATCGTTGAGATACGAACCAACTTCACGGCAGTTTTATTAACACAAAATGATGTGCGTAGCGGGAAAAAGTAACATAGGAAAGCCAAAATAAATCAGTTTTGGAGTAAACGCATTGTTTAAAATGAGAATACGGATCTACGCAGTTGCCGGAAGCGTCCACGCATTTTTAGGACACGATTTTGTCCTTGATATAAGTAACAGTAAGGTCCAATACAATTTTCAAGTATTTATAAATAGTTTAAGGACAAAAACTACCCACCAATCATTTCCTATGAGTAGTGTTTATAACGCTCATTACTTTAGCCTACACTTCTTTCCCGTCCGTATGTTGCTTTCGTACATTGTCGAGTGGATTTATTGAAGGTTTTCATGACACTGCAGTAGAGCATATTTTTCCTAACTGCAAGCTGATATTTTTCACATCTATTGCCTTGTTTAAATAAAAGTCATAGAAAAAACGGATGATTATCTAGCTGAAGTCGACATCTATATTAACTTAAGGATTTTGATGGAGAATACAAAAATCAACAGAAATACTTGCCTGAGCAACAAGGAAAAAGTAATATGTAGGTTCTTGATAAAGTTGAAAACATCAGAAATATCCAAAATGCGAACACGCGTTCAACATATGTGAGATGGTCTAACGATGTGAAAGTTGACATCAAAGAGTTCAGAAGAATAGCTGGCGAGCGCACGTAGTTCTTTTGTCATCGGCCCTTCCTTCCTATTTCTACAACTCACTTTTACGAAAAGACGAACACTTTTTTTAAACTTTTACCCCGTTGCCATATAAATTTACTGGCCTGACCAAATTTATCGAAAGCCTACATACTCTCACCAACAACTTCTCTGAAATCTGAGATTATTCATCAGTGTGCGATACCGAATCATGTGAATTACGGAAATGTGACATGCTTTCTAGAACACAGTAGTGTTTCTAACAGTACTTGACTAAAATTCCTTAGAATACATGTATGCCTCAAAGCCACAACATAAAGGAACACAACTTCTGAGCCCAGTAGCATGAATCTACTTCAGTAAACCCTTTTTGATGCAACTGCTCATAGCTGAACCAATCGGGTATGCAATTTGCTGTGTGTTGTCTGACCGTGAGAATCTTATTGAAGATACACGGCCACCTCCCAGATAAGGACGCCGTGTCTGCGCACCCTTTTCGGTCTATTTCGAAGCTTTAACTTGCACAAAATGACCATGATTTTTATGAAGGGGTTGACGCGCAGCTAGTACAAAGGATATTGTAATGGAGACTAGTCACTATCTGCGCAGTTTTTATTTATTGCGTAAGTTTAGAGACAATGCCGCTGTCAGCTGTCTGGGTAATAGGAATCCTTTATTTATATGTAAAACGCATTGCATTTGCGCATTAATGACTTGCTATACTACGCATCTTACCATTCATTTTTCCGAGGTAGAATTGACTATTTATGGCTTCGGTTGGGTGGTCGATTAGCCGCCTTTATATATACTTCCATTTACACAAGGAATATTTTTATGAAGAGTAAAATAATTAGCATGCACTCGGCACCAACAAACACTAACTGTCCATACACCGTGTTTGTAACATTTTGCTGCTGGGTTATATATCTGGAAAAGGTCAGAGTTCTCGTGTGCTTCCTGGTGTAACTTTTAGTTTTTCATCCCATGCCTTTAATGTTCAGCAGAAATATAAAATTTGCACCGGTGTACATTCCTGAGGACGGGTTTGCTCAGGTTACATTTGAAAAAAGGTTCATTCAAAGTGGACAGGGTAATGACGGGTAAATTAGGCTGTTCCCTCACATTCATGACTACAGTATAGTAAATTAACAAACATTCCCGTGCGGATGACGACCGGCTTAACAAATAGGAACTATACGCATTGCTTTCACTGATACTTAAATACTTCGCCTGAAGGAGATATTTTCCCAGACTTCTCACATTCATGTTTGGAAAAGCTTTAAATTTTATTCTTTGCATTGAATGCATGAGACGAATTCTCTCCTTCAAGTAGTTTTTCGAAGTTTGGATGTAAACACCCTGATTGCATGGTCTGAATTCAGGACAACCTAGCAGTTATCCACTAGTTGTATCCTAACAATGTCGGGGTAGTGAACATCTGGAAACTCGTACGCCCTGTGCCCACTGCTCATTGTGGATTTCGCTAATTTATTGTTGCAGCTTTTAATGCATTGTATAATGGCTTCATCTAGATTTCCTTTAAACCTTCTTGAGGGTTAGATTGAGCTATTTGATGCAGCTTCATTCTGTGCGCTGACTTGTCCAACACAACTGTCAAACTGCCTCGACAGAGGGGACAATCAAGATGGTATCTTTGGACTAACGAGTGTGTGCAGTTAGTTAGCTTATGAGAGCAGTTTCCCTACCGTTAAAAAAACAGTTGAACAGTATGATGGGGAAAAAGGCTTGCAAACAAACGAAAAAGTCCTTTAACCAACTTATGGTAAACGTCAATTCACCAATGCAATCTAAAGCACTGTCAGATAGTTTTTTGAACCAACCTGTGAGTTTGCCATTTCATTATCCTCTATTACGGCCACACATTTTCTCATGCATTACAGTCTCTCTTGGGTTTGTGCTGATTTAGAAGTGATTAACTTTCCATATCATCAAAACTCTCTGAAAGATTTATGAGCAGATGATCAGAAAAAGAACCCTGTTAATGGGTTAGCACGTTCTAATTGAAAATACTATGTACCACTAATGAAATCCTCATGACTTTTTGACCGTCAGTGCCAGAGCCGTCAGCCATGTGCTCGACAGCATGGTGATGCACACGTAAATTAGATTTAAGTGGACTTGCATTTCATCAAACGCACTCTTTTTTCCCTTCCCTCCCCCAGGTCGTTGCCTTGAACGGTATCCTCATGACTAATTAGGATACAACAACAAATGAGGCAGATTGTCTTAGAAACTGTAGATATTCCTAAAGCAAATGCCCTATCTAACTAATAAATAAGTTTTACTGAATATTTGGTAGCCCTGGAAGTTTGGTTCTGTCCCTCTTTGCTTCCTAGTAACGCGCATTGTAAAATTTGATCCACATTAAAACTTATAGCTTCTTGCATCTTGCATGTCATCAGGTTATGCAAGTTTGGAGAAGCTTCCGTAGACACCATTGGGCCGCGTCCACTTTTTTTGCGAAATGCTAGCTGAGAACGTGTGGGTAACTGGAACACGGATTTATACAGACCTCCCATTTTCAGTTTAAAACCGCAGTTAAAGTGGTTCAGGTCACTTCAGTTGCATTTAAACAGGCCTGTTTCTTAATGATATTGTTAAGGAATGGCAACTACCCTGTCTTGGTGCATCCGGTAGCCTAGCTGATTTTTGCCGCTTCCGTTTATGAACCTACTGAAGCACGATGCACTGAACAGATTTCACCACTGCAATACAAATGATTTGCCTCCACTTATCCAAGCTATTTAGATATTTCTGAAGCAACGTGGATCATTGGGCGAATGCATTTCACTTCCAATCTTTCCACTGAATTTTAAATATGTTAGACCGCATCGCAACTACAGTTTTGCTACGCATTATGTGTCCTTCCCTCACACTCTCCTTTCCCATAACACTAAAACACACTTTTAATAGGTATACTTAAGGTAGTATCGAAGAAACGAATTTACGTCTTTCATAAAATGTGACCAAAGACTACGACAGCCTTGCTACAAGCTGCAAACTGTGCACATTTCAAAACGCGTGCAAAGATATATTTCACCTTCTTTGAAGTACGTCTGCTCTCTTCCACCCCCTGCCGCACACATAGAATTTGAAAGAGCATTTATTCTGGCAACGAAGTATCTATCTTCCAACGTACCATGACAGTTTCGCAGTTTGGATAACTCAACATATGACATCTTTTCTTTCCATACATATGGGGCCTATGATTATCTTTTGAGTGAATCTGAACAACTGATATGTCATATGACACTAAAACATAATGTGTAACGAAATAAACGTTTACGTAGTTGCACTAGCGCCTTAAGAATAGTAGCAGCAATACGATCTTACAATATCATTGATTTTGACTGGATCCAAAAGCTGATCAGCCTATGCTTTTATAAGAAGTAAATTCAGACGTAGTCTTCCAAAATGAGTATCTGAGTACAAATAATGTTTGTCATAGCACATCTTAAAAACGTGCTATCCGTGTTCAAATTTATTGTATTTTCAGGTGAACAACGGTATGATTTGCAGTATAATTCAATTACCCTAGAATAGGTACGAATCGGGAATACAATTTGGATGGTATTCATCGAGAAAAAAGGAAATGCAAGTATTCCATCAAAGTGTTTTCACGTATACATTTTAGCATTCAGGACCTGCAAGGGATTCAGTCAGTGTATCAAGCATTTATTTTTCTATCAGAGAAACATAAGTAACATAGCAAGCCTGCTTCTCCTATTTTCTTAGCTAATCTTACTTTATCTCAAGCGTTTTGCATTTTTTTCTAATAACGTTTAGTCTGCGTGTGGCATTGTTTTCGAACCACGCAATTTGCATGCTAGTGGCATGTTCAATAAAATATTTACAGCGGAATGCGCAAACGACAACCTGGACTGTAAATTGCTAAACAGTTTGGGATCGCACTCGTTTTTATCGCAGTTTCTTCATGGTGCACGCTTCTGAGTTCCGTGAACTTCTGCATAGTGCTTTTCGGTTTGAAATCTTAGCACGTCATTTGTTTTTAATTTACTCCCAACAGCGGCCTAGCTCTAATCAATCCACCATTCTGAAGTAAAAGGACAGCCATGGCGACAACGGAGAGTTCCGTGGATTGAAAAGTCCATTAGGGTTTGCTTATATTTAATAACACAATAGTTATAGTTATTTTGTAACATTGAATCTAAGTTTCACAATGAGAATGACATAGCAAATTAAACACCACAATAAATAAGACCTGCAATTCACCACATATAAGTTATGGACGCTGGAGTTTAACTTTTGCGTGATTGAGCGAATATTTAATGAGAACGGTCTTACGAGATCTGGTGCTTTCTACGTCGTGTGGCCGTTGACCAGCTTGGATGTTAGTCTGATGCTGGGGAAGAGAAAAAGGGAGTGAGGTAGACAGCTCAACGTACATTTTTCAATCTGAACAACCCGACGCGGTTACTGCTACCGGGGCGCCTTAAAAGCTTTGACCTGGCAGTTTGTCAATTGACAGAATAAATCGGACCATGCAGTCAGCCTAAGTTGTATTTGAGTGGAGTCGTTCACTGGTGAACCGATAGTAAGGATGCAATGGCCCCTTTTTTATGTGTCCTTAATGACACTCCTGCATAGCCAGGAACTGAGCTAGATGTAACAGCACGCTGAGGAGCGGCTCCGACCGCGACAGCAACCAGCGCCCTGTTCCGCCTGCTCTATTTTTTCCTTCTCTCTGGACACCAGACTCAAGTGGGAAGAGTAGAACAAAGAGCGAAGAAGATGGCAATCCAGTCAACTCTCAATATACTCTAACGCAAGGTTCATTCACTGCACTGTTATACAGTAGGACACATGTCAAGTCAAGTCAAGTCAAATTTATTAAAGGAAATATAGGCAAACGCCTTTGAACTCCCTCTTGGTACATAGGATTTAAGAAATGCATCGGCAAAGCCGAACATTCTAAAGAAGTCGTTGACACAGTTTCAAACGACTACTCGCTTGTTTCAAGTAATAAACTCACACGCAGTTTACACGAGCCAGCAGTGTAACTGAGGAAGAATAGCAGACAGTGAAAAAACTCCTAAGGCTGGCTCATAATTCAAAATGGAATGTCATTTTTGGTTTTTAGGAGAAAAACTGTCGCTCGTGGGGAAGCATGTGAATGATAAGTGCATGATGCTTCTGTGAATGTTGACGGTAGCCATGGCGTCCATGACGAGTAATATCTACACCCGAAGGACCATACGAGGAGGAGACCTCGGAGTCACGAGAACGTCCCGAAGACCGGAGATGCGACCATGATACGCCTTTGCTGTGCCAAGAGCTGAGGAACCCACAACGTTGTCAGCAGTCGGTCGATACGAGAAAGGGTGTGACAGGGCCGCATAGCCTAGGACCATAGGTGCGTGGAGTTAGTTGAAAACGACGCCATCTGTCACAGCTTTGTGTTCCCGACCTTCCTCAGTTAAATGGCAAAAGTCAGTCAGGACGATTGTATCGGATATAGTGACTATCTATGCCAAGCAGCCTGTCTGTGGTTTTCACACACATACACAATCGAGTACGATTGACGAATTTTCTCGAAAAGAACGGGCGCCAACCATCTGCCTTCCATCTCACTGCGAGTGCAATGGAACTACATAGAGAAGGAGCTGACACAACATTTTTCTCCGCCCTCCGAGGAATTTCCATTTATTTTCTCCTAAAATCTTTGAATTTTGGCGCATCATGATAGTTTAAAAGCACATCACAGTAATTCTGTTGACTAAATCCACTTAACTTCCCTTGCTACCTAGACAGCTGGAAAGACGTTATTTTGTTTTTCACGTCCTTGCTTGCTGCCAAGACGGTCAGCCTCGAAGTCCGGGTATTAGGCATAAGTTTCGAACAGAGCCAAACAAAAAGCTTTGCCTACCACAATGGTCTGAGTGCATAAAAGAACATTTTATTTTCATGTAAGAGCGGTGAGGTGATCTAATCTCATAAGCGTGAATATTTACAAGGCCATAGTAAGAAGGAGCTTGACTCACAAGTCAGCCAATCCCCACAAACCCACACAGGGCTGAATGTGAGGCCTGTTTTGTACCATCAGTTGACAGCTTTCAGATGTACGACGTTGGGTGTGTCACGAAAAATGAAAGCGAGCCACATTGAATATAGAAAAAAAATGCTTTAAAGGGCTGTGTGGATGGAAACCCCGAAGTTGGCCACATCTCTCACTTAAATCTTTTACGTGCACTAGAATATTGCCAGAGCTGGCAAAATAAGCGATGTTTGGATCAAAAGTGCCATCTGGCACACTTGCTTATGTGAACATCATGGTATTGACGATAGCGTGCCCCCTAAATGGGCCGCGTGGTAGATGCACTTAAAACATATGGGAACAGATCAGGGCACGGCAGGCGTTATTCAGGTTGCGCTCGCTGAAGAAATGTCGGACATAGGGAGAGACGTTGTGGCACGCGTACGTGAAGGCTGACGCCGGGCCAGCCACCTATGGTCCATTCTTCTTCCTTTCTTCTTGCTTCTCACTGAAGACTGGGAACCTGTGAGTGAGGAAAGGAAGAGTGTGGTAGATTCCGCGCAAGGCTAGTATCACTTGAAAGTAATCCGCACGCAAGCAGATAGCAGTTCTAAAAGAGCGAATGATTATGATTTGATCACCGGAACATAAAGTATGGAAAATAAATGGTTGTTAAAGTAATGTCATCAGTGTGTGAATGCGCAAATGCGACGAAAACCACATTAAACTGATCTTAAATTTTGCCAAATGGTCACGCATGCAAAGGTGGTCTATGAGGCCACCAGATGCATTCACACATACAGGCCTGCGAGTCCTGCAAACAACTTTAATGACGAAATTTATCTTGGTAGTTTTGCATATATCTGAACAGGTATTGTTGATTAACCGAGTAGATTTAATTATAAAAAGGGTTTTGGTTTGGGAAACTAACCCTTAGTTAAAGTTATCGGGGAAAATAGGCACTCATTTTAACTAAATCAAGAGTAAATTTATATTCAAGAAATTTCTTATGCTATAAGGAAAGACAGAACCAAACTTTTTTCTCATATACATTGTGCTGTCAAAGAGTTTCATAAATAGAAAAAAAGGTAGAATAATAATCCATTCCAGAACTGGAAAATTTTGTGCTGTCACGAAAAAAGTGTCACAGCTTTGTCTATAACTGTCAAAAGATACCTTATAGCAAGAAGACAAAGTCTTTATTTCAAGGAACAACTGGTAACACACATGCAATGCATGCGTTGGGTAGGATTCATGCTTTTTCATTCAGTTGAACAGTTTAATTAGAGCAGTCCGTGGAAAACCAAGGCCCACTTCAACAACACCCAACAAACCTATCTGCATTCTGAGCGCATGTGCTGCGTCCTCATTGCTACGAATGAACAACTTAGCCGTTATTCGTGCAAAATTAATTTTCCCTCGACGGCCTATCTGGACACCGTTGAGATTCACTGCAGAAAACGATCCAGCAGCAAACAATTTAATCAGGCAATTCGGCCCTTTCTATCCTCATTAATCGATTGTTGCGTAAAAAAAGGCAGCTTTCTGTTTACCCAGCATGACACACGAGTCCACGCGCCATACTGAAATTTTGTCTTAAACGTTTATTATACCAGCTTGGCAGGAATTCGAAGCACTTACTGTTCCTAATACATGTGGCATTGCGCTAAATTCCACGAAACTTCGGGTAGGGGTAGAGGTTAAGGTTAAACCGGGGTTAGAGGTTAGTTATAACCAGAATTAAACAGCTAAGCAATTACGTTTTGCTGCTAAAATCTTTCATGCTCTTCGATATTAAATCTGCATATATTCTAAGTATAAAAAGGCATAACTTTCGATAGGCCTATAAATGTGTCATTAACGCTTCATAAAAGTGTGAAGTGGGTATGTATCATATTGCACAATTAGTAAGCATAGTTAATTATTGAACAACTAAAATGTTCTGTATTTAAATGTTCCCCGAGCTTAAAAACTTGGTTAACTGAAAAATTTAAAAACCGAAAGATGCCCTTTCTTCGGGCATAAACTATGAAAAAACGATATTTTCGATAAAATATGCAACGTAAATAATAGATTTGGGAATTTTTGCATGAAAATTATTAAAATATACAGTGTAACCTAGGTCAACGAGTTTAGTACGCCCCGGCACGGAGCTTTTCATGTGAAACTCTCCTCTTGTGAAACTTAACCAATCAGACTGCATCAGTTAACTAATTGGCTGCAGATGACCGGTTCTCCACGCCCTGGGAGCACGACTCAAAGGGAGGCACAAGCACGTACGCGCATTGACAATTCGCTTACTTAATGGTGACTCGTCAATCTAAACGATATTTCTGCTAGTGGCTCGCTCGTTACCTGAAATGCTCGCACGTGGGGCTGCTCGTCACCCGAGGCTCTGGTGTGTAAGAACATAAAAAACAATGGGAATATTTCGGAAGAATTCGGTGGTAATGTTTTGCAGAATGCAGATATTTCGGGCGGGCGACAAAAGTGCATTTAAAGTCGGCATTTTAAAATTATTGAAAGGTTTGGAGATACTGTTGTATTGTAACTAAGTATTGCAACAATAATTTCGTTTTTCCTCAGCTACAGTCCTACGAGTCCTGCAAACAACTAAAAAATGTCCACTTTTAAGTTGAGAGTCTAGCGTTTACCTGGACAGGTTATTTTGATCAACCGAGTAGATTTAATAATAAGAAGGGTTTCGGTTTGGAAAACTGCCCTCCTCGTTAAAGTTACAGGGGAAATAGGCCCTCATTTCGACTAAATCATGAGTTAGTTTATATTAAAGAAATTCTCTATGCTATCAGGGAAAACAGAACCAAACTTTCTTCTCATATACATAGTGCTGTGGTAGAATTCCATAATTAGTAAAAAAGGTGGAATAATAATCCCTTCCATAACTGGAGAATGTTGTGCTAAGTTGATCAAATGGAAGAGAATCGAAATTCAAGAAATCGCATTTATTTTCAAAAAAAGCAGTGATACAAGTTTAAGATATTATATTAAGCTTTTCTGTCAAGTTTTTTTTGCACAAAAAGCAGTATCAAAAACGGTTTTGGTAGAAAATTTTCTTTTACCGCACTGCTTGCCTTTCACGTAAGCAAAGTGTACATATGTTACCGTGAAGACGACCTAAAGAAGCCCATATTACATGAAAGTCATGTAGAATTGTAGTTTTTTGCAAAAAATACGTTCCGCTCAATTGTTTTTAAAAGTAGAATAGACAGAAGAATAATAAGTACTTCAAAAAATGGTCATAAATGAAAACTCTTTCTTTTGCATTCGCAACTTCATAAAAGATCGTGGAATTAATCCCCTTAAGCGGAAAATAATCCCTTATAAATTAAAAGAATGTTCTTTCATCTCCAGTCAAATTAAATCGTTTTTCTTCAGGTTAATTAAAGAAATTGTTTGGTCTCCAATTTCACTATGACATTACCTTGGAAAAAGTTAATTTACAAAGAATTTTGTCTGCTAAATATCCAATAGAGGCACTTTTTAAGGAGGTAACCTATTATGAAATGTTTTTTATTAATCTTAGGAATAACAAGATGCGTGGTATCTAGCAGACATTTTGCATGCTTAAAAACGTGGTTTGGTGTTTTGAAGCATTTCCACATTTGAACTACATGGCCATCTTAATGAGAACTTATATCCAAAAGCTGTTTTTTTCGGTAAAAGCCGCTTAGTTTTATCTTATTATCAAAGTCTTGATGTAGACGTTGAACAGAAGCGCAATTTTTTAACTTATTAATGAAGACAGTGAAAACCAGCGAAAATATGAGACTTTATTCCACGATATTCAATAAATAGTTATTCACTAATTACCATATGTTCAAAATATTTTGACTAAAGCAAAGTTTTTGTTATCTGAAGAAAGTGGTTGCATTAAGTTTTATACGTAACAAAATATTCAAATTGATTGTTTTAATTTATAGCTATTTTTACGTCTCCAGAACCTGGGAATTATCGAGAAAATTTTATTTTTCTAGCAAACACTTAATACTTCTTATAGTTCTTTTTGATATGCCTAATGCTGCTCATTATTATTCATAAATTTTCATTAACACGTTTTCGCTGGTATGGGATAAATAATCAAACATTTCCAGACTCAAGCAAGTTGCTTGCAGGATTCGCAATACTGTACTTCGGAGTTTTTTGTTGCACACACATCCGAGGCAATCACCAAGCGCCACGTCATCAAGCCGAAGATCTTACTGCAATGGCAGAAAAAGTCCAGAGCGAGAAGAAGAAGAAGAAGACGAAGAAGAAGAAGAAGAAGAAGAAGAAGAAGAAGAAGAAGGAGAAGAAGAAGAAGAATATTCGATCACCGGGACAACACTTTTATCTGCCTGACGCTTCGACATCCATCGTGGATTCTTCATCAGAGACATGAGCAGCATATGGTAGTTGTTGGCATGCATTGGCAAAGCCCAAAGTGGTTTGCCAGATCTGGTGTGGTAAAGAACAAGTAAACTGCGTTGTAGAGTCTGCAAGCATGCTTAAGACACGACAAACCAAACATGCAACAGCAGACAAACCAGCCACACTTTCTGGTTTGACGAGGCCGCAATTATCAAAAGGGAGGATAACAGCGTGAACAGAGAGCTATTCAATTGATGGTTCTCTGGCTTGAAATCAGTTAACAAACGTAATGAACTTCTGCCTCCATATTCTTTGCTGCAATGTTGCCAAGCGTGTAGTGGGTGGATGACCAACAACTATGATGACGGTAAGGCCACTTTTCGAACATAACTCACGCCAAGAATTAACGATAAACGTAATTTGCTCAAAAACATTAACGACACTGGTGCGGACCAATAAAATATTATTGCATAAAATATGATCCCAACAATAAATGCGAGTGCTGCTAACGATGCAATGGCAGGCAGTCGCTTAACGACTACTCACATATGAGGAAATAAAACTAGCAAAGACAAAGTAAACCGAAATGGCCTGCGATTGATCCTCAACGGCTTTTTACGCATAACGAGACGATTACGTTTCTCTACCAGATACATCAGTGAGAACCCTACTTTTATCATATTATCAATAATATGATAAAAGTTGATCGATCAAAGACCAAAACTCTTTCTAATGATTGTTTCAAGTAAGAATGCAGAACATCCAGCCGATATACTTCCTGGGCCACCAGCAAGCGCAACCGACAAAAGCAACGAGCCCTTGGTGCAGATGTAGTGTTGTACGCAAGGATCAAAGGTCCCGGGTTCGAATGCTGAGTGATCTGCACCTGGAATTGTATATGACTAGCTGATAATGTTAATAAGCCAGAAACGGCCATTCCGATCTCCCTTATATATACTTACATATATGCAGAAGAAAATTATCGTCAAATACAAGGGAGACTAGGATAGCCATTTCTGGCTTTCTAGCCATCATCGGCCAATGATACCCAACCCAACATGGTCGCCTATCTGATTTTCGAATCAACGACCCTGTAAATTAGAAGTCCAACGCTCTATCTTATGCACCACAGACTCCTTTTCTTGCCAGTTCTTGATCGATCAAAGACCACAACTCTTTCTGAAGATTGTTTCAAGTAAGAATGCAGAACATCCAGCCAATATACTTCCTGGGCCATCAGCAAGTGCCTCATTTTCTTCCTCAGAATCGTGGTGGTGACGGATATTTTTTTCTTGACTACGCAGTCTGACAAACGTTCTTTTTCAAAACAACAGGATATGCATGTCATGTCAGATGGTTTCCAGTCCGTGCAAAATGTTTAATGTCTTATCTTCCCAGAGGCGTCCCTTTTGATTGATGCACAAATTACGTGTTGTTCCTCTTTTCATCGTGACTCAAAGCCTACTGTTAAAAGTTGAGCCTACTTGCTAAGTATCTGCTGGCCTACATTCAGATTGGTGCAGCTTCGTTCGCTTCCAGTTTCTTTAATTTTGCTGGAGATCTTTGCACGAGTTTCAAGTCTTGACAGCAATTGTACTATATCTGATTATGCACTTGCTATTTAAGTGTTAATCCCTGTTTGCAATAAACTATTGCCTGTATTCGACATTCGTAATGCCCCCTAAAAATTTAGTACAGACAAAATACTAAGATGAATGCACATGACCCGTATGTGGAAATCTTAGCAGCCTTTGTGTAATTCGCAACCACACAAACAGGGAGAAGGCTTTTGTTAAACCAGTGTACCAGTCGGTCAAATGAATAATTCGCATTTGTCAAGACCCAGTTACCAGCGATCGTCTCCCAAACTCCCCTTTGTTTGTACACTATGGGATGCAGACCTTAAATGAAATAATTCATTGCTCTAATCAATTTAAGTTCCATAAAGTATGTACGATTCTTATGCAGTTGTTGTCATAAAACAAAGTACAGGGAAAACCAACTGTTGACTAAAAACGAACTTCTTTCATAAGGCAAAACCTTTTATTACAGTGTCAACAAAATGCTGACATAGCAAGATGCATATTTAAGCATTCAAATGTATGGCATGGTATATTTAATGAGAAAAGAAACAGACCGGTCATTTAGTCAAAAGGCCATGATATGGTTGCTTCTGCTTGACCAGGTAATCAGTGAACAGCAAAAATAATCAGCCTTTAAGTAGATTTTGACTATTCGTCAAACTTATTTCTACCTCCTTATTGCAAAATTAATGTTTTCACCATCAAAAGGTTTATCTTATTGTTCGAATCATATGTCCTCAAACTTACGTTAGGGCTGAAATATTCCAGTTTTCTAAGACCATACTTATCTCCAAGTTCCTAAAGGCGCAACCAAAACGAAGCAGTGTTTGGCACGTTTGCCTGTAAAGTAACCGCAGTGCCTTTTTTTCCTCTACTTTTTTTTCTAAGGTTTTTCGAGCAATATAGTCTAGGACTCCTTCAATCTGCCGAACACCTGTCAAAGTTGACAGAAAGGTCCGTTAACGTCTTTTCTGCTATCCAATATATTGTCTCTCCCATCCAAAAATCAGCAGGATAAAGCGCGTTTACCTTTTCGCGAATACTTATTGCTAGAGTAAACAATATACTGCAATAGCTTCAGACATAAGTAATTTGATTACGCTTCTGGGCCGCCTAGTTTTTCGGTTTCCCAACATACACGTGCATTTTGGAAATTTATTTCGGGTAAATTATAGCTGTGTGATTCTGCATTGTAATTGGGTAGATACTTTGTGGAATTTTCTTCTTCGAAAAATATTTTTGAAAAGGTATTCTCTAAAAAATGTTCATTCACTCTTAGGAAGACAAAAGGAATATCATGTTTACAGTAATTAAGCGCACCATGGTTGACCTCGTGTTTCAGAGTACAACTCGAAGCGCTTGATGATGAGCAATTTTATATTTTTTCACAAAGACTGTTGATGACTTGCATCCAAGCAACTGGAAGTACTTGCGAAGCCCGTTCATAGAAATTGTGAGAGAAATTTATTTTATAGTGCGTGAATGTATGCGTTACTGAAAACTCGTGCTCGTGTGTATACCAATTATTCTATTGTGTCGTTGAAATTGAACTATAAATTAACATTTGAGGAATAAATGAGCGAAATAAATGAAAGTCTTCATGCATATATTGAAAATGTTTTTCGGCCTGTCTGTTAAAGAATTATAGGCAAATACATGCTTTATTATTGCGGAGGTACAGCTTTCGACATGGAGTGGAAATCAATAAAAATACATATGCTGCAAACGATCTTAAAGGAAAAATCCAAACTGAAAAAGTAGTCTTTCATGAGTGCTTTTAGTATTTATTTCTTGGATCAAAGGTAAAATTAATTATATCCAAATCTACTATGCTTTGGTTAATTCCCAGAAGAAAAATGCGAGACCTTGGAGTAATTACTGCGGCGCAAACGTTTTTAGGGTTCTGTTTGAAGGTTGATACGAATATATAAACTAACATCCGTCAGCTATATTTCAAAAGGCTGCTGGTAGATTGCCACAACTGTAGTTTATGTCAGTTTTTGTAAAGATGCAGGTGCACAGACGTTAACCGATATTTTGTACGACTCAGGAGTCCCGTTCTGCCCTAGCGCTCACTCTCAAGCCACGCCAGCATGCGCACAGCGGCTAGAATTACGGCAAATACCTAATCCCGTTTTTTAATTTAAACAGTTTGTTAGGTCTTTAGAAGGAAGCAGACGTTTTCGTAACATCAACTCATCATTCATGTTCATTTTCAGGTTCTTAAACCATATTAGGCGATATCCAACTTCAACTTAAAAGACAGTCACTTACCATTAACTTAATGAACACATTTAAAAAATTCTAGTAAATTTATGATTCATTTGGGTTTTATATACTAAGACGTGAATTGACTAGTTTTTTGTCATTAAAAGATCAGCCAAACTGGTCACATCTCTGCAAATAATTACTCTCTCTTGGATACTCTAATGATGGAACAAAATTTAGATAATTATCTAAAAGTTGGTTCAGTCGTGTAGGCGTGCGGCCATTCATGCGTTTTTCTGTCTTCAAACAGGTAATTTTTAAGGTACCTAAGTACCTCTTAAGTATTTCTGGTAGCTTTTAACTAAATTCCAAGAGGATAATACCTTTTATGCATAACAGCTTTTATACGACATCGAACCATCACCTTAATCCAATCACAACCACATATTACACTGTTAATATTTCCTTAAAGCTTCTTAATGGGGTTAAATATTAAGGAGACGACGATGCAGAGTTGCATAGCACTTGATGTTCACTGCTATTGATAGAAAAGTGACTTTGATAGGTACTTGATAGCCCAAATCTAGATGGTACTCTTAGAATCTATCCAATGACACTTCCTTTTTATGCTTTGTGCATTCGATACTTCATTTCAGACGAATAGTTAATGAGCATAAGTAGCTTTTCGAAAGTTCTCCTCGGACCATTGCATTTATATAGGTGGGGGTAAAAACTAACATGCTGACAATAATGTTCATCGTTACAGGCAAATTAGTCATGGCCAAAGGAGAGAGGGTTGGGCTGATAATACTCGGCTGGTTGCGAGGGGATGAGGGTTTTTTGAATCCGCACAGAAAAGAAAGGGGAAAAGCATAGAAAGATGCAAGCAGTTATGTAACAATAACCATGCCAAGCTGGAGGCTCCGTATATAAACGAAATGGCCTGAGGAGAGTTTATCGAAAGCTACGTAGGCTCGCCAGACATGCTTTTGAATTCTCTGATGCGATTTTTGCAACCTTTATTTGAATATGCTATAAGTGATTGTGTTTAATGGGAATCCATGACCTTAATATGAGCTATAAAATGGTGATTTCTAAGCTTAGTTTCTTGCATTTTGAATACGCAGTATTATTCAACTGTAAACAGAGAAGGATATTTCAATAAACCAGAGCGTTTGTCTTGCACTCTGAAGTTTAAGAAGAAATATAATCTCAATATAAATTAAGTCAGTGACTAATCGCCGGAAATGCAAACTAAAAGTCCGAAATTCGTTTTTAAATTAGGTGGGCTTACTTAATTTTCGTGGCAATTTTGATTAATTTGCAGCATAATCCTTGATAAATTAACCATGCCAGAGTTCTGGCTTTTGAGTGCATTTCTTTTTGGTCAAGTGGCAAAACTATATTAGTACTACATTTCTCCTTATGTAGTCGAACAAGTTTTTATTGGCATCGACGCCTTTGTAAATACAATTCTACTTGGGAGTAAAAATGCGTAAAAAGTCCATTGTTGCACGCAATGGGTAGCAAACCAATGTTTCCGATCACGTATTTACAGAAATGACATTTTTCTGTTCAAAGAGCTTTGCAATTAGGATACTTTGAAGCCCATCATATGTAACTCCAAACAGCACCGTCTCTCGTTGACAAACTTTCACCAACCGCTGACGGAACTCACTTGTGCCGCTCTGCTCGGCACCAAGCCTCATAAATCGGGCTCTGATAGCATTCGTTGTATTCAGTAGTATAGGCAGATATAATAGCCAGCACAGTACATTTTAGTGTATGCACGAACTACCCGTTTCTGTTATCATTTTGCTAGTGTCCCTGATAAATAATCTGCGATGGACTTCAAACCGTTAGGCAAATGAGGTCTTGTCTCAGTGACCATATTTGTTCTTAATTATTTCTTGGGATGCGCGTGTTTGCTTTTATTGGCATATGCAGGCTCAACTGCAACAATATTTTGGCATATGTAGATTTTTTCCACAGTTCCTGCCAAACTTGCTCATGCCATTCTGTCACTCAAAAATCTCCAAGAGGAACACTCGAGCTATTCGTATACACCATTGCTAATTTTTTAGAAAGTGAAAGTAAGCATGGCCGATGCCATTCTCTGGACTATCCTTTGTTCCGGACTATCAACGCTTCCAGTTTGGCAGTCGATGCAGTTCCGCAGCAGCACCTTGGTTGCCATTCCCAATCCACCCAAACCGTGCTATTGCATATTTTGACGGAAAATTTCACTGTTTACCTTACCTATTGACACTCCTCTGAGGATAGTAACTTCACTGCTCCAACGAATCAAAAGTCAATCCCCTCTGTCAAAAAACCCTCATGAGATCTGCCAACTCGGCTATATTTACCACCTTACTTTAAACATCTGTCATCTTGCCGGGTCATGAAATGAATTTTCTGACATACCCTCAAGACCATTTTTTGCTCGTCGACGTTCAACATTCTATTTGTTTCCATCACTTCACTGCAAGCTCTTCTACCTGCACAATCTTTTTCACTCTCGTATTGGAGCTAGCGACCAGCTGGTTTGTGACCGCTTCGACGGGCTTGGGATGCACAATGGTATGAAAGGCTAGACAGAGGTTTGCCTCGGCCCCCAGTAGATTTAGGTCAAAGGGCAACAAGTACCCTATCAGCACCTTCACGTCCATCTGAACATCGATAAATGTTTGTTTCGTTTCTACAGCTGCTCCTACTTCTTCAATCGCGTGGATAGTGTAGGCTGTTGGCCAAAAGCTATCTCCCTACCACTTGTCAAAACTCCAACTTTGATTAGAACTTTCCTTATACGTTTGATTGTTACTTTCAGTTTCTTTCCCTCATTGGCTCTGTCTATCGCAGTGCTCGCCTCTTTATCTCTTTCCTTGGTTTGACGGCTGTACTCGCATCCGTACAATAGCCTGCCACCCTGCCGTCAACGGGATGTTCGAGCAGTTTAAATTTAATCCAAAGACCCTGCTATGCGCCGCAGGCAATCCGCAGAACTAAAGGGACCATTCCTATCCCTCAACGTTCTATGATATTAACGGATCCACCTCAGAGTGTCTGTTGCTAGAGGAAGCCCTTATTCGTCTCACGTGAAATTCGCGAACGTGAACCATCTCAAGGCTCAGTCTTGTGGATGAGTCCTGTAGTCTCGTATTCCGCACTGCCTCATTGTTATTCACTATCCCAACATCCTTTTGCTTTTTAATCAATGCTATAGCTTCGTGATCCATAAGCCGTAAGCAGTGATTACTGTGCTTGCACCGTATTAATGCGAGTGCCTCCAGCGCCATAGTAAGGTAGCATTTGCTTACGCAACTTATTGCATTCCGTAGCTAAGCGCAATCCATATAATGTTGATGTTATTACATAATCTTCATTAGACCTTCGGACTCAAAATATAGTTGACAAAAATATTCATCGATTTTCCAACTTGTAGAGCTTTACCGAATCCTTTTCCCTTCTCTTCTATTTAAGTTGCTACCAGTTTTATAGTTTCACCCGAAATGCACCGTTTGTGTGTAATTATTGAAAATGAACAACGCCGAACAGATGTAGATAGCGGCCGAGTAGATTACATTATTTTTCAGCAAATGTCTTACACTGGTTCAAACATGTAAGCATAAAACGTAAAATGTGAAAGGCTTTGAAAAGAATTTGACACGATTTGCAGAATAATCCACATTTCGCATACCTTGTGTGATTTAAAATGAAACATCCCGGCTTCCACAACTACCAGTTTGAAATATGACACAAGATTTGGGCGAAAACACGTTTTAGAATAGACCGAGGGCCAAAAGCGGAGAGCCTATGATCTTATTAGTCAACAGTATTTCCTCAATTGTGTTTTGAATCAAGATTTGGCCGAGGGTCTCAAAAATGGTTTATTTTAGTCACATTTTACAAAAGACAAGGCAACCAGCAGTGCCTCCTTAACTCACAACTCATTAATCAATAAGTTGACGGAAAATATGTGCTGCTCTGTTCCCCGACATAAAAAGGCGTTACCTTGATTTTGTTCTGTTCGTTTTGATTTGACAGCTGTGCATAAACCTTTACTGGACTGGTTTCCCCTTGAGATCAGAACGCCGTTTTTACCAGTGACACTAAAATGCGTTAGCTCTGCTACTATATAAAATCGTATTGTACCCATTTTTATTAGCGCAAATATGTTAAGCTTGTGATAGATAGTATTTTTTTAATAGAGTGTATCCATATTGTATCATTGGTCATCAAATATATTTGCAACCTGCATAAACAGCATATATTGACGGATCCGTAAATATCACGAGTGCTCATCAGCTGCGTCCTCTCGTTGCATAACATGAGTAAGCTATGAGAAATACAAAATTGACTTCGTACAGAAAAGGTCAGTAAGGTCATAGAACCTGGCCACGAAGGCTGAGCAGTAACTTAAGCATATTTAAACACTGTGGAAAGTAGAAAAGACAAAAAAGTTAAAGTTAAAACGTAGGCGGTGAAATGCGTAAATCAGGGAGCCGTGTGTTATTAGGGCAAACTTATGTGAACCACATGCTCCAACTTTTAACAAGGTCGGGTTTTGACCACCGTATATAGGCTGCCTCCAGCTAGCGCAAGCTACGAGTTGCTCGTGCCCGAACAAGTAGTCAGAAATAAGTTTTGGGATCCACATACTGACCCGTACCAAGCACGCGTTCAGTACTGAATGAACGAGGAGTTCTGTTTTCCTGTTTTAATAAACAACTCAACAAGTGATCTTTAGCTCTAGCTGCCAATTGCCATTTCGTTGGCTCTATGTACTCGCCTGTGCAAATGCAGGTAAATTTGTAAACACCATTTGATGTGGCGTGCACTATTAAGACCTGCTTGTTAGATGGAATTCGTAAGGGCTTTGCTGGATTGCAGAATATGAGTTCAACAGCAAAGTATATCCTTTTTGTGGTTTTAAGTAGGCATCTCTTGATAGTATTCAAAATGGTATCGCCTTCCCAAACTAATAAACTATATTTCAGTAGCCGATTTTAAATAATTCATCTGATCTAGCTCTGAGGATATCAGTGGCTACCATGGGACTTGAAACCATGACAGAAAGTGGAGGGCTTTAGTCCATCCAACAACTTTGGGTTTCAGCATCATGACTTGATAAAAGGTACATGATGACTGAAAATAAAATTTCAAAATGCCAGTATCTTCGTCGATTTAACTTAGAATTGTTAATTCTCACAAAATTAGATTGCTCTATCTGTAGAATCTAATGTTTTTCATTTTCCTTATCTTGAAGACAAAACCGTCATATGAGATTTGGTGTCTAACCTATCCAGCTGTTGCTATAGATGGTGGTTGAAATGTAGTAGAAGGCTAAGCAATGTTGGTGAGGATTGTGGATTGTATGTGGGTACCCACTGAACTATGTGGTGATAAAGCAGACATAGCTGCTAGTGCAAACACTTAAATCGGTATCTGCACTTAAATATAAAAAAAATTTTAAACATGCCGCAAAGGCAAACGTTAATCTGGAGGTATTTATTGTTCGAACGTGAAGGTGGAGAAATAGAAAGTGGTTATTTTGGATCAGGAATGGTGTTCACATTGCAGAAAAATCAAAAATGTCCTTGCCATAGCATTTCAGCTGCCGTTTTTATTCAAAACGAGTCTGCAATTTATTTTTCAGGACGGACAAAACACGTAGGTAGATGATGATTGTGAACCGTAAATTCGTTTGCGATATTACCTTGTATTCATATGATTTATTTAATTCCTTTTCTGTTTCGAAGACTTTGAATGTTAGCATTCCAGCTACCTATGTGAAAGAAGCATGGTTGCCAATTTTGCAAGAGTAAAGTCTGTCACTATCCGTAATAGTCCGATAACCATACACGGCATGTTTAAGTGGTTGATGGTTTGTTATTCTTTTCAAATAATGAGTATACATTGAAATGAAATTCAGCTTGCGAATGTGGTTATCTATCTGATGGTTCCATGCTGATTTGATCCCCCGAGCTTTTAGTATCCAGAAGGGAAAACAACATGGGAGCGGACAAAGCTCCCCTCTATAATTAGCGAGTGGCACCATAACTATGCATTCAAAACCAATGCCATGAGATCTATAATTATACTGCCGGGAGCACTGAGCCTGTCGGATGCTCTAATAACGGCTTTAGGCTGATGGTAAGGTTTGAAAAAATGCCTCGCTAGGCAGACAAATTACTGTTTGAAATTCTTATAAATCACCATGTATATTTGACAGACATTATTCCTGCCGAATATCATATCGGGGGTAAATAATTTCAAAAGTTATGGTAATGCCTGTATTCACACGACAGAACTTGGTTAATAATACAAACAAATACCTTCATAACTTCAATCCACATTCAAATAAGATACGTTAATCGCAGTAATAATGGTTTTTGTGGTGTTTTTTTACACTTTAAGTTCAATGTTCCGTAAAACGGAAAAATTGGATAAGCGCTGAATGCATGTTTACACGTACTATACGCACAGTGACCAGACCCCCCCTTACCTTGAAAATATGGCTAGAAAGAACGTTTGGCATGTACAAAATATGCTTACATCATTGATTTAATAGAAAAGTTAAAGTTTCTCGTTCCAGCAATGAAGATTGCTGAGCAGGTATAAATCGAGGAAATTTATATCGGTAAAGATGCAAATATCAGGCAAACGTAAGTTAGAACGCAGAAAATGGACATTGCAACGAGACCAACAAGGGCACGGTCCCTTGAAATATATCAATAGGTCCACAGCATTCTAGTTTTACTCCAGTAATCGAGTACTGTAATTAACAGAAGCACTACGATGCAATAAAATTTACAGACTTAATTACAGGTTGTCTTACGCTGGCTACAATGAGGAATTATTTTAATGTTGAAATAAGAAAACAAGTGAATGTTGCCCTGTGAAGTAGTTATAAATCCTATAGAGTGAAGGATGAAAATACCTGGCATTATTGAACATTTACCTTTAAAAATTAAAAAAAAACTCTGTCTTTTTACATAACATTATGAATTCTGGCCAACGTCAGAGATAAAATCGTCAACGAAAAATAAGCAACAGTCATAGAGGCTGGGGCCAGTCAACCACCTGCGCCGTCAGTCCGGAGGTATGTGCGAAGGGTGATGTGTGCATTTAGGTAAATATCGAATAACATATGAATAGTTTATGCAACTGTTGTTCAGTAGATACGGCCGATTGTAACCTTATCCTACCACAAACATGCGTCAAACGCAAAAATGGTATTTTTAGCAGGGACAATAAATAAATCTGCACAGTGCAATGCCCGCACATTATACTGCCGCCTCTATTTTCCTTGAACCATGCGCTAGTAGGCAGCCCGCAAACTTATATGTTAGGTTTTAATAGAAAATGTACGTTAAACAACTTTTGGCCTCCTACCATGAATGAACTGCATCCATGAACAAATAGCCTCCATTTTACCCCATATGGTGCAGTACAAGTCAAAAAACCCTCAAAATATGAAGTTCCCTCAAACTGTCTTTACCTATGTTCTTCTAAGATTTAAATAATAAGTCGCTAGGACAAACAAGGTCACCTTCATATGTTGTAGCTTCAACCCGCAATCAATGTTCGTTTTTGTAACTTTCTTTTAATATCTCTATAATAGGCATTTTTTACAGGTTTGTCGCAGACAAACAAAACCCAAAACGCCGAATACCATAATGTCCTACTGCTCGTGTGTAACTACGCTGATGGCTAATTGCCTCCATAATTTTTGGTTTATTTTATCGTGTCATGCATGGACATGATAAACGACGAGTGTTATACCCTTATATGTTATCGATCGATTATCGCTTTATTTGCTTAAAATATTCAATTTTTCAGAATGGAGCTACTGCATGTTAAATCTGCGATTAATTTTCATGTACGGATTAATATGTTTAGGCGTCAAGGCGATTAATCGGATATCATACGGCAACGCAGTGTATTATGGTATTTTTCCTCCAACATGCTACTTCTAGATGACTCTTATTGGTCTCCTGTATCCGAGCTTAAGTATGTCTGTCAAGATTCGCAAATTAACAGGCATTTCCTTTAGTTAATGAGGCAGAACTCTCCTTTATAATTGTATTCATCCTAATTTTTCTGCATCAAGCCACTTTTCGAGTCAACTTCAAATCCTGTTAATGGACCTGCGTTGGTTATAAGTCAGTCGCTTGATCGAAACTTAGGCAGGATACCGCAACGTTTTTATTTTCCAATAATCTTATATCGCATGCCTTCTATGCGGACCGCATGGCTGGGGTACCGGACCGATATCTGGATTACGTTCCCTTACCAAATTTCGATTACGGGGGGCACGCGTAGATAGAGGCCAGCCACCTTCGCCCAATCCTGCCCTCGGTCTTCTTATCTCCCTCTTTTTTTCGGACACAGGAAAGTTGGGAAAGAGAGAGTTTAGTAGATGCATCGTGCTAGTTAATAACCCTGCTCTACCCTTTTGGGTCACATTTGGTGGGCCACATTGGATATGACAGTCAAACTTTCGTTTATCGCACGCGCGAAGCAAAATTAACAAATGCTTGAATCAAACAAGTTAGCCAACTTTCTGAGAGAAAACTGAATATATGAAGGTATTTCCAGAGTGAATTGCTTTTCTATGCATTCTAACAATCTGTCTTTGAACTCAATTTGTACTTTTTCCTGCTCATTACCAACCAACAATAGCAACCGCAAAGGGTGAAGTGGAATGTCTTTTGAGATTATATGCAATAATAATAAGGTTATTTCATCGAGAGTACAAATGGCCTATGTGAACAAACCCCGAATTTGTTCATATATCTGGCACTGAAACCCTGCCTCAACGCGTCCGCCTCTTAGACTGTTTAAAAGCGTTTATGACAGCATTTGTCATGCAAAACACATTTGGTGGTTTTTAGTACTCAAACCTACTACGAATAATTTGCCAGTCAAAAGGTGGGTATTTAGTTTTAATACCACCCTTGAAGTAGACTTGTTGCGTTTTTCCCTGTATTAGATTGACGGTTACGGACGCAAATAGTCATGGTTTTTGGACACTTGAAGGTCCATTGTTACTACAATACTTGTCAATATCCAGTGACGTCCCCATGCCCAGTTGGCAATTACCCGAGAAGTGAACGCAGGTTCAGCCAAGTGCCTAGCAAAGCCACCTAAGAATCAAATGCCCTATGCAAAACGAAATGGCTGAATTTCGTAGTGCCTTCTCATAAGTTCTGTCACTGGCTGGCGCACTTCCACAGCTCACACCGTATGTACGAGAGTGGGCGTTCGGAAACAAATAATTAGTTCACATTACAACAGATTCCCTTGCTCACGAAATGCGAATCTAAATTCGGAACTGGATGTTCCATTCAAAGAAAGTACCTTAGTAGATTTGAAGATAAACTATTATATAATCTTATCTAAACTTATTTCAATTTCTTAAGTATGCCGGGTTTTGATCACCTGCAGAAAGTATACCGTGGACTTTGTGCTATTTCTTTAGTATGCATTCCTCTCATTGATTTTTGTTGCCGTTTTACATTCAAATATATTCAATTGAAAACATGTATGGGAAACCTTCCACTTCTTGTACTCGTTCAATAGCAGACTACGTCTTGTTCCAGTCTTATACCTGAAGGAACTTTATCTTTTGGAACTAAAAAAATTTCTAATAATGGTACTTTTAAGACCTTGAAATGTTCGCTTACAATATATCGTATTTTTCAATTTCTTAATATTGGCTAAAAATGTACAACCTGATCCACATCCATGTCAAATACTGAATAACTTGTAAGCTCTTTCCATGGTGTAGAGGTATATTTTTGAGCTCGTTCAGAAGAAAATTTTTTGAAAGCTCGGAAAAAGTTTGAAGGCCTGTAGAGTTCCAAAGTATTTGGCAAAGTAGAACTTTACATTTTCCTCAAGAAAAAAATGAAAAGCATATATTTTGCTACCTAGCATGTAAAGAAGCAGCATTCTATGCGTGTTTTCTAGAACATATTGTTGCTATTATGGGAGTTTCGAAAATTCACGAGAAAAATGCATACCCCTTTATTATGTTGAATTAGATTCGTTTGGAAAGCGGCAGCACGACGTTTCTAAAATGGGTTACGATTACTTTAAAATAAATTTAATTTTTTGGTTTTCTTTAAAGTTTACTTACCCAGTTTCTTTTTGCATAAAGCGACCTTCTCTTTAGTAAATTTTTGTACAGATTACCCTTAGTGGATAGCTATTGATTAAATATTGCCAAATAGAGTATTGCATCATTTCCTTCGTTTAAGTGTCTTCATTGATAAATTGAAAAATTATGCTTTGCTTCGACTTTTACATCAAAACCTTTAAAATAAGATATATATGAAGAGAAGTTACCGAAAGAAAGTGTTTTTGGATATAATGTCTGGTAAAGATGGCTTTGTGAAGCATATTTACAAATGCCTAACAGCAGCAAACCACGGTGTCGAGTGTACAAAACGTCCGCAATAAAACTTTCTTGAATAGGTTACCTCTTTATAAAGTGCTTTGAATAGATATTCGGCTGACGAATTGCTGTGTATGTTACCTTTTTTCAAGATAATGTCACATTGAAATTGGAGACTTTTGATAATTGCTTTAATTCGCCTGAAGATATACGATTCAACTTGACTGCAGATGAGAGAAATTACTTTTTTTAATGGATTATATCCGCATAAGTGGATTCGTTCCACGATCCATTATAAGCTTGCAAATGCAAAAAAACAGGCCACATAAAAGGCCATTTTTTAAATACTTATTAATTTCCCATCTGTTCTGTTTCTAAAGTACGCATAAGCGGGAGGTATAGTTTCCAGAAAAACATACATCTTCATGACTTACATTCATTAAGGTCTTCTTTACATTACCTTTGCGGTAACATATGCGGACACTTTGCTTAAACGCGAGGGTCAGCGGTAAGGTTTCAGCAAAATGTGCCAAAATTGGACAGGTCAGATAAACATAATTATTAAATATAAATGTTTAATGTTTCTGAAAATAAATGCGATTCTTTCAACTTGGCTTCACTTGAATCTGAACAATTTTGGACAACATTTCTAGTACTGGAAGGGATATCTTCTATACCTATTATACTTATTTTGGAGTTTCGCCATCGCATAATAAACATCAATAAGCAGTTTGTTTCTGTCTTTCGCAATAGCATAGGAAGTTCCTTCGATATGAGAGTACTTCCAATTTTGCCAAAATTAATGGTCATTTCTCTTAATAAGCCTAACTAAAATTTTGATTTTCCTAAGTGAAAATCTTTAACAGAATTAAATCAAATCAATGAATCAAAATAGTGTTACAAAATATATGCTAAAGTACGCAGTCAAATTTCATCATAAAACATGCACGGTCTTTCGCAAATAGTGTATTTATCCACAATACAAACGTCTGATGTTGTTTTGTTAATTGAAGTGTGAAGGCGATATGATTTGGACGTTTGAGTGTGCGTTCTACGATTGACTTAAACTGGATTTGTATACTGATTATTTAAAAAAAATATGCATACGAAGGATGGAGATGAGTTTTGGAATCTCGCGTGTCCGTCCGAGGACAGGAAATGACGGATTGAAAATCGGACCCATTTTTTTTCTAGCTGGCTGAACCTTTGACGAGGAGTGGTAGTTCGTCGTCAGGGATTAGAGCACCAAATATAGGCGACAGTTATAGCGGTTGCTTGACTTCTAATAGGTGGTAATCTTGTAAGGTTCAAAGTGCACTAGTTGTTTACTTGTTTTAGTGTAATTAGGTTAAGCAGTCGTGTACAACCACAACAGTGAGTATATAAAACCGTTATTCTGTCATCCCACATGGCTGGAGCAGAAAGCCGCACTTTCCTGATGACACGCAAACGCCAAAGATGTTTACGGTTGGCACTGTATTAAGAAGAGAAAGGTAATAGATTTACGAGCATCTACTTAGCGTTCTAATAACAACAAGTAAGAAATTTTTGTTCACTATTTATTCGCTAGGCACTGTCTAAAACTTCCATTAACTTAGTTATGTATCGCGCTAGTGACTTGTGCAAGCGAAAAGCGCATTAGTGCTTGGAAACGTGTTACCAAGGTAAAGGATGTTTGCTTTATTAAGATTTTTGGCCTTTCATGCTTTTTGCCGGCAGAAAAAAGTCAGGGAACGAAAATACTGGAGGAATGTAGTTAAAACAACTAACGTTTTTCAAAAGATTGGAAGGAGTTTATCTGGCTTTTTTCCCCCAGGAACCAAAATATATTTCCCAATCATTGACAGTGGCAGAATCTTTGGTGTCTTCCTGAGGATCTCCCATTCACTGGATGAAGTTAAATACGGTCAAACATTTTGATAAACTGTAAGAAAGGTTGTTTTGCTCCGGAAGCCATCGTTCAGTAAATACCATCTCAAACATTATGATTTCACAAGAGCAAATGTCTATGTCAAAAGTGAAAATAACATTTCTGATACGTGTGTACTATCGCAAGAAGCTGCAGAGCAAATTGGGATTTTGAACTGCTCAGTTGAGCAAATCACTTTCAAAATCCCACCGTCTTTTTAAAAAAAACTTTCCACATTGTCTCGTTGGACGTTATCTTCTTCGAAATTTGCACTGTCATTCATTGTGGCCAGTACAATTGCAGGGATAATGAAAATCATACAATTTTACAGAGATTTTAAGGCTCCTTTGACTAAAACTCATCAATTTCACGGCGCTTGCATGGCGCTAGTGGCGTGTAGAAGTCCTCGCACTGGGAAAAGGGGAGGAAAAGGGGAAAAAAGGGATGAAATTAGGGGAAGTTGTGAGCGTTGGTCATGGATCGTGTACGTGAAGTGATACTTGCTGTCACTTGCGGGGTGAACGACCGTCACTAGGGGGTGGGGCGATATACGGTCACCACCTGGCGTCAGCGTTGACCACGTAAGTAAAATGGCTTGTGGTAGCGTCTTCTGACAGCACAGCACTTCATTCACTAGCCATATAGCTATTGCCTCGGCTGTTGCTAGCGTTGGCTCTTGGAAAAGTTGGCTTCCTTATTACTGGCTCGTTGATTCGTGTCGACAAGGTGTGCGGTACTAGAACTCGAAATCGATTTAGTTTCACCTTTACTTTATCAGGCTGGTATGTGTTTACGTACTCTCGTTCCCAGGTGCCCCGTTGTTCGGCCAATGTATCCGGCCTTTCAAAGATGATTCTGCACGCGATCTGATGAGGCGACGTATGAAGATCGCGATTACAAGCGTTTTCACTGCGGTGAACTTACGCGTGTTTTTCACAAATGCTCCCATCACAAGATTGGCAGGTAAAGACCGACTCCGGTTCAAACCCATATCCATGTGCATCTACTCTTTCACTTGCTCCTGTGGCGCAGGATACATTGGCCGGGTATTGAGGTGCCCGTAAAGGGAGTTACATGAAGGCATACCAGCATGGTTAATTAACTGTGAAAATAGATCGATCTCGAGTTATATTCTCGCACGAATCACCGAGTCCATACTAATTAAGAATGTAAGTTTGTCTACCGGACACCAGCAAACTTCTCCAAGGGCTAACGCCAACAGATGCTAACAACAGCCGAGGCAGCTGCTATACGGCTAGCGAATCCGGTGCTTTCTTGCCAGAAGACGGCAATGCAAGCCTTTTTACTTCCATACCTGACGTTGACGATAGGTGACGATCACATATCCCCCCACACCTTAGTGGCAGTCGTTCACGCCGTGTAAGTGACAGTTATTATCACTCCACGTGTTTGGCCATCGATTTCGATTAAGTCCACCATATACACCAGCAGCTTTGTGCAGAAGGTGATGGACCTCGGGGGGTAGTTTAAAGTGGGAGCGGAAACAGTTGGTGCCAATCGCACCCATCACCTTCGTTCAGGGTCAAGGAAACCAACCGGAACCCGGCATAGGCTGCTTTCTCCAATGCAAGCCAGAAATACCGCCTAAATTAATCTTAATTGACAGAAGAACTTGCGTGGTTACTAATACACTACCTACGCTCACTCACCCTCGGTAGGTGTTGAGAAAATTTCAAGGGGGCCGAGACTGACGTAGCTTCTACTATTGGCTAGCAAATAAGCTCAGACTTAGTAGTACTTTTACTTTCGTTAACGTTAAGAATTTTCAGCGGTGACACTTATTTAAGATCAACGCTGGAGCTCATACACTCGAAGCTGGGTTCATGTTTTTGGGTAAATGCACGTTAGAGGCCCAAACTATATCCGGGTTAGCCTTGGTCTCCCCCGTTCGACTCTAGCTACCAGGATGCGTTCGTTTTTACTAGGTTTCGACTACAGAACTATAAGTGCATGCCTATGCTTAAGTGTGAATTCTAGTGATAATGCTTACTAAGATCAATTTGCGAACATACGTTTGTTTTCGATAAATTCTCCTGAGGCCTATACATTTATATGGTAATGAAATAAATAAAGGATGCTGGTTTGTGGGCAGATGTAGCGTTATTGTTGTTAGGATCGGTGGGGAGGGGGGAGGGTTGGGAAAGATGCGGTGAGGGTGTCACTGCCTAGACGGACCGGCCTCCAAGACAGGTGATAAGGTGTGCGTGGTGGGATTCGAGACCTCCTCGTCTCTGCGGGGCCCGTTTCCGTTTCCATGGTAACTGCGGCGCCGTGACGAAATTCTTTTGGGCGTGCAGGATCGGTCAGTGAAGTCTGATGGCGGCCGCCACTACCGTGGCCAACAGTCACTATCCAAGGGATTTTGAGAAGCTTGAAGGCACCTTGTAGATCACGTGGAAGGCCTCTTTGGCATCCACGCGATGGTCTGAGTCTACCAGATGCGCTAGATTGGAGCTTTTTATACCCTTAAGTTGGCCCTTCCCTAACCATGCTGCAATGCGCTCTCTTACTCGTTTGGACAAACGCTGGCTCGTGCGACCAATATATCCTGCCCCACAGGAAAATGTAAATGAATATATGCACAAAGAGGTGGTCTGGGCTGGCAGTTTATCCTTGATCTCTCCGTATAAGATGGGAGTTGTCGAGAACAATACATGGGCGTGGGCTGCTTGGAAGGTAGTTGCTAAGGCCTGAATCAGGCGCCTCCTCAGAAGTTCGCTTGGTCCGTCCCCTTGAAATGGGACCCTGCTGAATATTCGTTTCTTCTCTGCTGTAAATACTGAGGGCTTTGGCGGTCTTTCAGTCATGTTTTTAGCGATAAATCGACTATGGTTCCCATTTTGTCGAAAAACCTCTTCAACAATCGTATGCTCCTCTTCAATGTTGTCATTCGAGCAAATCGTTTTCACCCTTTGCATCAAACATCGTACTAAAGTCCGTTTGAAGTTCAACGGTACGAAACTATCAAAATGGATGTACTGCCCGGACCACGTCTACTTGCGATATACCCTACATTGAATACTCCCATCTGCCCTTTTACTCAATAGTAAATCAACGAATGGAAGCGATCCAGATTGTTCTTCTTGTGTAAATTTTATCTACGGGTGCGCCTGATTCACTGTATGCATTAGCGCTGCTATTTTCGGATGAACAAGCTTGGAATTCTCCACATCTCTACTCCAGCGAAACTCCTGTCCGACCTGCAAAATGATTGTTTACCTCTTTCGAATGTTGTCCCTTCCCCCCTGAAATGCTGACTGCCCATGACGAACTCAAATGCACATGACTGAATACTGCTCTCCCCCGGTCCCGGCCTTTTTTCACATTTTCACATTGCAAAACTTCATGTTCACATTGCGACCATCCAGACAGTAGATGGCGGTGTTGACCCAGATGTCTGTTCCCCCCTTTTGACCCAGTGCCCGTGGCTAATCCCAGATCACTCGTAAACCAGCGATACCACCACCGCCTGACAAACCCCACCCCCCCCCCCCCTTTTTGCCAACACAACTTAATTGTTCCTTGACTAGATCGGTGAAACACCTGCATTCATCCAGCATTGTCTCTGTTCGCGTCCGTCCCCCTCCCCCTTTTTTGGACTGGTGCATTCAGACCAATGGGAGACCCCAGGAACTGCCTCCTGGAATCCTATAAAAACAGATTCATGCCCCTTGACAGACTCCCTTTGCGATTGACTTGGAATATCCATTGTTAAGGTTCGTGTATTTATTGTGTACTATTTCTCTTCATAGTACCGTACCACCTTGATAGTTGTTATCACTGATTTTGGCGTACGCGTGACTGCTGGATACGGTCGAAGAAGGCAAAGGATGAAACAAATGCTGATAGGTTAGTTTGATATGATGCAACTGCGAATATGTCGTCAACGTACCGTTTGTAGTACGTTCGATTATTTATCTGGTGGCTCAATTGCGTAGCTTCCAGTTTGCCCATGAATATATTTGCTAGAAGCGGGCCCATGGGCGAGCCCATAGCTGCTCTGTCCAATTAGCTGTACAGGTTGTTGTCAAATAGGAACTGTACATTCAAGGTACATTTTAGCAACAATTACTTCAGTGCAGTTACCGGCATTCCTATGTCCTTCTGATTCAAGTTAATGAATTCACAGATGTAGTCTACTGTTTCTGTGACCGGCACATTCGTGAACAGGAACGAAACATCCAGTGAAAACATCATCCCGTTCAGGTCGAGGTCTTTCACGCCGTACAGTAATTTGTAGGTGTCTCAGAGGCTTTGAGGTGCTATTTGACTCTGTATGGGTTTCAGCTTGTCTGCTAGCCATTTTGCTGTCGCATGGTATGGCGAGTTTCTCATTATTCAGGATGGGACGAATGGGCACGCCATCTTTGTGAATCTTAGGCAGCCCGTATAGTCTAGGTATGTGTGTGACAACGGGACGGAGACGCTCTAAGTCATATTCGATTATGACACCGTCCTTTTGAAGTTTTTTCAGACAATCGGTCAGTTGGGTTTCAACCTCATTCGTGCTATCTTTTTCCTTTTCTGTCTTGCTAAACTTTTGTTCGTCCGACAGAATGGATTGCATTCCCACAATGTAATCCGTTCTACCCATTAGAACAACGCCCGTTCCCTTATCTGGCCTCGTTTTTAGGATCTCCTTATTCAGCCGGAGCTGTTTTAGTTTCTCCATGTGGGCTTTCGTCAGCAGACCCCGATGTTTTTGGGCACTATTTAAGTACTGATATGAACAGTTAACTAGTGTAGACTTAAAGTGCTGCACACTCTTGGCTGACACTGGCTGAAGGTCATGTGTTTGATTAAGCAAGATTTCGAACTGTGTCTCCAGCTCTAGCTGGTTTTGTTTCTGGCGGGGACAGCAAAATTGGTCGCACGAGCCAGCGTTTGTCCAAAAGAGTAAGAGAGCACATTCCAGCATGGTTAGGGATGGGCCAACTTAAGGGTATAAACAGCTCCATTCTAGCGCATCTGGTAGACTCAGACCATCGCGTGGATGCCAAAGAAGCCTTGCAAGTGATCTACAAGGTTCCTTCGAGCTATTCAAAATCCCTTGGAGAGCGGCTGTTGGCCACGGTAGAGGTGGCCGCCGTCAGACTACGCCAACCGATCCTGCACGCCCAAAGAATTTCGTCGCGGCGCCGCAGTTACCATGGGCAAAACTGACCACACAAAGCGGATCACTGGCCACGGAAACGGGCCCCGCAGAGACGAGGAGGTCTCGAATCCAACCACGCACACCTTATCACCTGTTTTGGACGCCGGTCCGTCTAGGCAGTGACACCCTCACCGCATCTTTCCCAACCCTCCCCCCTCCCTACCGATCCTGACAACAATAACGCTACATCTGCGCACAAACCAGCATCCTTTATTTATTTCATTACCATATAAATGTAAAGGCCTGACGAGAATTTATCGAAAACAAACATATGTTCGCCAATTAAACTTCTGAAATTTTCAATGGGAATTTTCGCAAACTCGCTAAGATCAGTAAATAGTATATTATAATACAGCCTGTCCGTGCTTTCAGGAAATCTGAACCAAAAATGCACTCCCAATCTCTATGAGGTAGAAATAAATTGTGTATGGGTTAAGAGAGAGCGTTATTACATAATAGCACAAGTTAAACCATGCCTTTATGTCGTCACGTAATGCCGTTTGGCGTCCATAGGCTAGCTGCAGGCCTACTACCACATCTACCTTGCGATAGACAACGCATACTCAAAGTTCACCGTCTTCCTATACTGCTGTTAAGTAGCAACTTAGCAGTGTTAGTAGAACTGTTACTATACCTAATTTGAAGCAACACTGCGGCCCACGTCCGCTCTATGTCAACTAGGAATGTGAATCTGGATTTATGCTATTCCGATTAATACATGTTTGTGCCTGAAGCGCATCATGGCTAGCCTTGATTTATGCACTTTCACCTCAAGAAAGGACGATGCCATCGAGATAAACCACACTTGCCATCGGCATGGTCTGTGAGAGGGTTGGTTTATGAATCTTGGGGAGATATTAGACGCATTTATCAGAACTGAGGGGCATGGGTCAGAATTCTATATAGACCGGAGGGAGCTGATTAGCAGTCGTAGCGGTAAGTCAGTATTTTCAGAATTAATGTGACCAATTTTAGTACTTAATCGATATTTCATTAATACTGCTACAACTCGTTCTTTCCCTGTGGTGCTTTTACTGCTTGATTTATATACTGATAGTATTGGTAATGGCATTGTTATTTATAGTGGGAGAGTGTAAGTGCTATTTCAATAGAAATTTTAAAGCCAGCAAGGTGATAGCACACTGCAAGTACTATCTAAAGGACAACAGTATGACACTATGGCCGTAAGACAATACTACATTATAAAGCAGTGTAACAGGAATAGTTTGATATGATTGATTGTGGTAGGATTAGTGGTAGAAGTAGTGCTAGCGATACTAGTTCGTGTGGTCCGGAGGGAACTGTTATCATTTAGATCTGATGAGAATTTTACTTTATTCGTAGGAAGTCGGCACCTAGTATGCCGCCGCGAACTATTATTGGACAATACATGGGCCTAAGGGTTGAAGAGACGTTTCTTAATATTAGCTCGAGTTTTATCATGCCTTTATGTCGTAACGTAGTGCTATTTGCCTTTAACTTAGTACAGTCTATAGCCTGCGATAGAAACAGACCAATAACAACTGCCGTGCTCCTAACACAGCTGTTATCACGGTTTCTACTACAACTAACTAACTGGCAAATGCAGATAACTGATAATAGAACTTGAAAAGTCAATTTGTCAGGCAAAACATTCTTTTTGGCAACTCTTCTTCAGGGCCTTAACTTTGCAAACAATGAAATTTTGAACATATACAAAAATAAATAATTTCTGAGTTGTGCGCCAATTGGCCATTACAGACTTTTTCAGTCTGTGCAAATGGTCGGCATGTTAGTTAGGCGACCGCCACTCTTGGCTGGGGGTGATATGCTCCCGTCTTCTGGCGTCGGTGTTGACCACGGGAGGGACAGAACTTGTGTAAGAGTTTTCTGGCAGAAGTACTGGATTCATTAGGTGTATAGCCACTGCTTCTGCTGTTGCAAGCACCCGTTGGCGTAGGCCTTTGAAGAAGTTGGTTGATGTCCGGTAGACAACCTGAAATGCTTCACTAGGATCGACTCGGTGATTTGTATCAACCAGGTGGGCGAGAATAGCGCTCGAGATCGATTTAGTTTCGCTTTTACTCAACCAGGCCGGTACGTGTTCACGTACTCTCTTTTTCAGGCGCCTCTTTGTTCGGTCGATGTATCCCGCTCCACAGGAGCAAGTAAAGGAGTAAATACACATGGATGTAGCCTTTAACGGGAGCCCGTCTTTACCTGCTAATCGCAAGAGTGGAGAGTTCGTGAAAAGCACACGTAAGTTTGCCGCTGGGAAAGTGTTTGTGAAAGCAGTCTTAAGCCGTTGCCTTACGAGCTCGCTGGTTGCATCTCCTAAGAAAGGTAGTCTTATGAATATGTCTTTCTTTTCTGCGATTAAGAAAGAAGGCTTCTGGGCGCGTTCGTCATTATTCTTGAGGATGAACATTTCCGGGTATCCGTTTTCAAGAAGCGTGTTCTGCAGCTGTTGGAGTTCTGATTTGACAGTTTCAGGAGAGCAGATCCGTCGTACTCTAGCTGCTAATCCCTTGACTATATTTCGTTTTATATTTAGGGGAACAAAACTGTGAAATTTCCTGTATTGTCCCGTCCAGGTTTTCTTTGGGAATACCCTACGCAGGATCAATCCATCATTTTTCCTTCGCATAAGGATATCAAGGAATGCAATTTAATTATTAACCTCAGTTTTTGCAGAAAACCTGAGGGCTGAATGCACGCTGTTAAACTTCCTGACCATGGCGTCACTGTCAGTGTTGGAGTCTGTCAGACAGAAGATGTCATCCACATATCTACCGTAAAATGCAAGGGCATTGATGGTGTCTCTTAGGCTCGTTCTCTCGATGTTGCCCATAAAGACATTTGCGAGAAACGGGCCAAGTGGTGAGCCCATCGCCACACCATCTATCTGTCTGTAAAAACTGCCATTGCAGAGAAATTGCACATTTTGTGTGCAGCACTGGCATTATTATTGACATTTATATGTTTACTATCTGGGCTGGGGCATTATTCCGAACGTTGTTTGGACCGGAGGTAATTGAGTAGCAGTAATGATGGCAAAGCAATTTTTACTACTACTACTAATACTACTAATGTGACTCATACTCTCACTATATTCTTACTGCTACCAGTTCTACATACTGATCTTACTAGTAGTGACAGAGTTTTTACTCTTCAAACTGATAGTTGGAAAGTGCAAGTGCCCTTTAGATCTGAATAATAAAGATGGTAAAGTGAAAGCACACTACAGGAACGGTACTAAAGGATAACAATATGACAATATATTAGCATATGGATACAGTAAAACAACAGGAGAGCCCAATTTAGTGCAGCATGAATGATGCAAAATTAGTGATGGTGGTAATACTAGCTATGTTAGTTCATATACTCCAGAGGGAACTGTTACTGTTTTAGATCTAACGAGCGCATTAATACACAGTAAGGTGGCTCCAGATAAGGATATTAGGGATGCCTGTCAATATCTGGTGACTAATTCTAGTGTCGGGAAAGCCCGATTACCCGACATGGCATCTAGGGTTTCGGCTGTCTTGGCCAAAGGAGAATTATCTCTCGTATGCACTCGGTGTAGCCTTCGACAGGCAACGCACAGCCCTAGGATACCGTCTTTCTGCATTATTAGCTCAACTTTTGCTATGCCTCTAGATCGCAAGGTAGTGGCATTTACCGTTTTCAGGCTAACTATAGGATTACTACCGTATCTAACCATTGTTTGGCATTAACAGAACTTCTGCTGTCTAAGTAACGGCATAATATGTTGCAGAATTAGTTAAGCATGACAGCATGACATTTTCTATAGTGTATTTATATCTAAGGGGTAAGACATGCATCTTGTATTCGCAATATGCATAAATGATGAGAATATGCACCTACGAGCTTCCTTATTCTCCAAGGAAGTGATCGGGTGATCACGCTGAGTATAATGGGGTGGATTTGGTGCTGTATGGATGACGCAGACCAGCATATACAAGCAGGTGCTCATGAGTGATTTAGCCGTTGAAAGTTGCTTGATAAGGCTTTGTGTTCGCGTTCGACTTTGTGTGCAGAAGAGAACAGGGTACGCACCCGGCATGACAAACAGTTGCTTAAATGTATTCACACTTCCGTGGTCTCTTCGTGTCTCCTCCCGTTCCCTCCTGAGCTGGCTCTACCAACTCCTCCCCGCCACGTAATCAGCCGTATCTTATCTATCCTCATCACCACTCGTCCTATTCCCAGATCCTACCTGCATAGAAAGACGCATACAATTGACTGCATGTTTTAACGTGCACCTCATTCCCATAGACCTATACTGAACCGATAATAATTTATTGAAAGTTTAAGTATGCTCGCCAATTTTTCTTTGGCCTTTTGGTGGGAATATTTGCAGCTGTATTCAGCTGGGCGAAAAATACGACGCTAGTACTGCACTTCAACGATCACAGCAATCAGAGAAAGTGCCGATAGTTTACCTGCTATAAACAGGCGTGTTGACATGCATTTCAGTAAACCAGAAAACAAGGCTGTTTACTAAGAGTATTTTCGACGGTTTCTTAGAGTGAATGGTTACCCGCAAAAATTCCACAGCCGGTGCGTGTGTAGTGGCATGAGTGGATTTTAGTTTAAATGAGTTATAATATGCCTTGTTATAACCTTGACACAACTTTGAATAAAAAATGAACAGACCAAGATGTTTTTCGATTGTTAAAAACTTTCTTCTTACTTTACTGACGTATATGCTGGGAAGACCCATATCGTACATGCAAGGATAGACAGAGTCTTCACCTACATAAGCATAAATACGATGACTGCAAAAGGTCAACCGGCCCCGAATTTCGACTTAATTAGCATCTCGGAAGCCGCCGGCCACCTCACCTAGCCTCGAAGTTGGAGTTTCGCAGCCGCTAGAACCAACTATCAAACATCAGGTCATATGACCAAAAGAAGCACTGGCACAACAAGAACCATCTCAAGACGATTGCTGTCTCAGATACAGAGACTGGAAGATCATTCCGTTTGCGAGCGGCCAAGTACGCAGCAGCCTTAAGGTAAGATCACAGATAGCGGCTGATTCGACGTGACCTCGTAATACTTCAATATGTTACAATGCAAAATGCTCACAAGAAATAACAACAGCGTGAATCGCGAGCTGCTTATCTTGCGCTTCTAAAGTCCGTAGGCAAGCAACTAGCGCAATGACCTCCCGATTTCCAAATTGTGTACTGCGATTTCGCTTGGACAAGATACGTGATAGTATAACATTAGCACGTTTAAGCTGCTGGACAAATGTGCACACAAAAGACTACGTGATGGACAATCAAGTGCTTCGACCATTTAACTTCGTTTGCAAAACAGGAACAATAAATTATTTTGACTGCGAGAATTTAAGAAGCTTCGACAAATTGGTCTCGTCTCCGATACAAAAATCCAAGGAAGTAGCCCTTACGAAAAACTCGACAAGAAATCTGGAATGTTTTAAGCATGTGATTGTACATACGCCTGCAATGAAACAGACAAATTGCAGTTTCTTCTTGAAGTTCAGCATAAATGAAAGTGCGCCCATTTCCGATCAATTGTGGTTTACAAATCCTCACAACCCATTTGTAAATTAAGTTTCATTTTCAAAAGTTTTACTTGAAGGTTTTAAAATCTAACTTAGGAAAAGTCACGTAAAAACAGTAAAAAGTCAAAGTAAACCCATAAGCAATTTTAAAATGGCATCACATTCTTATCAAGTTGTTTGTATCTTTCGCAATTTTAGCACAGTCCTTGAAGCGTCAAAATTCATGAGTTGTAATCGTATTTCCTTGGAGATTCTTGAATATTTTTATAAGAAAACAGTGGAAAAATTATTGTTATGAATATAGCGAATAGGCGAATCCATGGTTATTGTTGCAAAGAAGATTAAGGCCCCGTGTGAGAGTGACAATCTCGAAACGTCTTTGGAGGTCAACAAAGGCAGGATAGATGCGGGATGGTTTGTGTACGTGAAAAGGCCAGCTTCGCGACGTCCATCTGACGGCGTGCTGATTTGTTGAACAAAGAGCTGTGCGCAGCGACCATACCACTTGGAAAGCATCAGTGCTCGTCCAATCACTGAAGTTGAATAGGTTGGGCTTGGTTAGTATTCGCATGGAGGATGGCCTGGGAATTCTGTGTGTGCTTGTAGTGGTCTCTTTGCAGCCATTTGGAACCGAAGACCAGCCACTGAAGCATGACTAATCCAGCCCTCCTGTGTGCCCACCGCCATCTGGGGCTAGGCGCTAACTGTCATTGGTCAACGCTGTCATTTGGTCCCCGCTGTCATTGGCCCACGCGAATCTACATCACCCACCTCATTGGCCATTGTAACAAAGCATGCGCCGGCGACGCTCGATGTCCACAACACTCCGGAGCCCACCCGAGTAGGGAACGGACGTACTACTCCGCGAGTCAACACTAATTCCATTCTATTCTCCTTACTGTGTACACAATAAACTCTTCCTTCTACTCGGGCCTTCGCAAGACTTCTCCTATCTCCTAAGAAACCGGGCCTCGAGGCTTTTAGGTGTTAGATTTAATCGTCTTAGCCTTAATTCCTACATGCTCTTAAACGGACTGACTGATAGGCGGGCTGGAACAATACGGAAACCAGCTAAGTGCTCGCATAACAATTTCGAACCATTGGGAGGACCTATGTTTCACATGAAGGTGCAGCCTTATACATTGACCGCCCGCGGCCTCTATGATCCTCCCAATCGGTGGCATCTGAGTCTGACTTGACCATCCGGTCTTTTAAATCTGGCATGACACCGGGCTGAGGTTGGTGGGGAGGAGAGGATGCAGTAGATACAACACATGTCTACTGGCAATAAAAGCCCATCCACGCGTAAGTCTTCCTCCCTGCATCGCCACACTGTGGGGCAAAAAGAGGAGATCATCGGAATTGACGGTTAAAGGGTAGCACAGTGCTATTTCGTGGTGTGGGACACGTCGAAAAGTCACCAGTTATCGACAACTATGTTAAGGCTTATTAGATTTAACCCCCCCCCCCCAAACACTGCGATCTTCCAGGCTTACTTCCTTAGGTGGAAGGAAGTCTTAGGAAGCCAGATTTTATTAGGAAGAGTGTATTCTTTACAGACGGAAGGGAGAATAGTCAGGACGAAATCTTGTCTGCAGGAAGACACGTCTAGCCGCGAGTCGGGCTCGGTCTGGTGTGATGTCAGGGAGCAGACATTCGAGCGGTTACCCTTGGTGGCAGCCAGGAAGGTCATTGGTTGGATCGCGCGAGTTCTCGCACCGGTCTGGGCGTGTCAGAAGGTTGCGCCAGACATAGTGCGGGCAGTCAGTATGACTGCAGCCTTGGCGTGATGAGTCAGCGATCACGGGTTCTCACAGTGGCGCTAACGCCCAATACAGTGACAACTGGCTGTGTGGGCGTAAGACATTATATCGGGAGGTAGATAGGGTGGGAGGAGTTGGTTTCACAACCTTACGGCTCTAGTCATTATTAGCCCGTTTTGTTGCCGGATTGCGCCAATATCTACGTGCTCGCACGCTTGAGGAAAACCATAGTTTCAACATTGTAGCTACACCGATACTGGCGCGGGCGGACAACTAGTTAAGACAGAAACTGCTTTAGGCATAGGTTTCTGACACTAACAGATTGAGGAGAAGATTATGCGATCACTGGAACAAGAGTTTTATTTGCCTGACGTTTGGGATTCCCTCTGGAATCCTTAATCATAGGTGATGATAACATAGTCATAGTCATGCGCAGATGGGGTGGAGACATGCACAGGTTGCATGCCCATGACGGTGCGAAAATGGTACCAAACTGTTCCAGCAGAGGAAGGCCGAACGAGCCCGAAACCACAAAGCGAAGCGGAAGGCAGCACTTGGACTAAAGTTCCGCAAGCTATCTCTTCCAAATTCATCCAAAGATGACAAATTGGTGCACAATCTGTCATCCAAGCAACTGACGGATAAACAAATGCAGGTGTTAAGGCGTGAAGCTGATGTCAGACCTGCTAACATGGCTGCTGCAGTAGAATCGATTCTCAGCCAAACAGAAGCGACCGACGAAATGCTGGAGTCATGGTTCTCAGACCCCCAGTCCATCAACAAGCGCAACGATTTGGCGTTTATATGGTGAACTGAAAAGTTTCCTGAGCAAGAGAATCAGTCACGTGGGCAGGGCCGGACGCAGCAACAACTCTGACGACAGCGGGCATAATTGTCGCGCAATTATCAGGCCCGCATCCGACGCTGACAAGGCTATTTTGGCAAGTAGTGAGTCGAACGCGCAGTGTCAAGCCAGTACCGCATCAATTAAGACCCAAGCGGTGGCTATAGAAGTGGACAATTATCACACACACGCGGATGACCACTATGAACTATAAATCCCAAGCAACCTGTGCATGTCTCCACCTCAACTGCGCATGACCAAACTCCATGCCAAAAACTCCACTACTGGTCCGAAGACCAAGCCTTCATTCTATTTGCATCATATGTTATCTTCTCTGACACTAAAATGCAGGGATTAGAAAAGCTTTATTTGAACTAGGGAAGTGGCTGTTTATGAATATAAAAAACACAAAACGTTGCCCTAGGCTGACTTGAAACCAAATGCGTTTAGGACTTCCGGCCTCCCAGTTTGTTTTGCTTTTGAAAACTGGGAGACATCTGCTTCACAAAATAGTTTATATTGTAGTCTCGTGAAGTGTTTACATCCAAAACAAATTGATGTACATTTCCAAATCGGACGAAAGCCAATGCTATTTTGTCAAAATCTTCTCAACTTTCGTCGGTACACAATATTGAAGTGGTTCACTTAAAACCAGTTAAGTCACTTATCCGCAGGTATTTTAGTGGGCGCAAGCGCCACTATTCAATCCCAGGATCGTTGGCCCACCGCGCCCCACTACGGTTGACGGCGTACCTCGGGCCAGGCAACCTGACGCGCGCCCTTCATTGGTAGCGAACGCAGGCACCGTGTCTCCCCATTTAGTTAATATTATAATGCAACTATACCATACAACCGTCAAGAAATTCGGGGATTAAATTTTTTATGATGTGATCCGTACCCTCCACTTTGACATAATGACTGCAAACTCCTCGGTTGCCATGTCAGCGTTCTCTTTTGCCATTTCTGGCATGCTAATTTACGCATTAAAAGACCGAAATGCAAAAAGTATTAGAGAAACTATCGCCATCATAGGTGGAAACTCTTAGTTTCTGCCGTATTCTGCTACCGTAATCTCTGGCCTCAGTCAATGGAGACCTTTGCTTGCTGAAACATGTTGACTTTTCTTTCAAAATAAAGTTTTTTTCTCCTAAAACGGACTATTGGTGGTTGGATCTGTCGCGGGGCAAACATTGAGTTAACTGGTGGATGGTATAGAGCTAGCAATTCAAGATTTAACCAGGCGTCTGCTTAATAGTAAGAAGGTTTGATAACGGATAAACTGACTTAGTATTTTTCAACGATCAATGAAATCTTAAACATATTGTTCAACCATACTTAAGTAACGATTTAAATGACGAGGGTAAGAAGATACTTTTGAGCTAGGGCTGTCGAGTGTTACTATGGTACTCGGCTCTCATAGATTTAGGAGCCTATATGGCTTATTTATGACTGACGGCTGAATTACACAGCATGGGTTTTGCAATAATTTTATAGCAGGTGCAATGGCCAACGACTGGTTTGATACTTACCGTCTGTTTATGTGCTTTAAAACACGGCCAGTTCTCTATCTTATTTCTAAATTAGACTCATCCGAAACAATCTTATGTAGACAAACGCCCACTACCCAACCGCATCTAGAATAACCCACCGGTGAAGGTGATTTCTGTACACGGTCTAAGGATGGTAAACAAATTAATGGAACCACGCCTGCCATCTAGGTGCCAATGAAGGACTAACCAGAATAAGTCTCTCATTAAAGCGAGAATATCGTCATCTTGTAAGGCATATTCCTTGCTGGCTTGCCGTCACTACAATTTTAGCTCATTAATATACATATGACCTTTTCCTGTTAGCGTTCGGTCTCACGGTTTAATGAGCATACACGCCTGAAGTGTGCGTTCCTAATCAGCATTATTGCAGGCAACTGAATGGCTTTTGGCCACAAGTGATAGCTCAGTCACAAGAAGAAAGGTTTTTCAGAACATGCTGATGACGACTGAGACTTCAGTTTCATTGATAGAATTCACAGAACTGTGAAATCGTGCAGCGTCCAGATGTATGCTGTGCCTTGATGGTAGCTGCGTACTCTCCAATAAAGTAGTTGATTGTTAAATTCCAGGTGTCGATAACACTGAAATCTCGTGTAGAGCACGTTCACTCTCCACACGCGGATCAACCACATTCATGGGATTCTTATCCATCATTCAAAACGTATAGATAGAGACAGAAGATGATGTCCAATTGGCGGTAGTAAGTATTTATTACGAAATAGCATCTGGAAGGTATAGCGATATATGAATGTTAGTATGTGTGATCTAGATAAATGGACGATAGAGACTGCAGATTGTAAAAGTACAAAACCATAAACCAAAATTTAGTAAGTGATACAAAGTTAGCGATAATAGGAGATGAAACGATAAAATCTAATAAAATGTGACAAACGGAGCGGACGTGGGTATGGTGGTAGGCGCCAGTCGGAACGTTATATCCTGAGTCAGTTCTGAAAAAGAGTGAAAAAGGAAGGGGTGACCATTAAAACAAGCCGATATCAGACGGCTCAGGTTCGTTTGTTACAACCTAACATATTACTGGAGAACTAACACTGCGGCGTCAGTTTAACGTTAGCCTGCTCACCATGGCACAGGCTACTGACAACCTTTGCTTCCAGCTGGACGGGAACAGGGCATGGTTGATTGTACCAAGCTTTCGAAAACTTATTTCTTGTCGCCTTTATTTATTCAATACCGTAGGTTATCGACTGAACAGATAAGTGTCTATTTAAAAATACATACCAAAAAAATTCGACCTTTAATATAATTCCTATAAAAAAATCCATTACAAAACACTTTTTCGGTATTTCGTTATCAAGTACATGGGGTGAATTGTTGTGCTGTGGACAGAGTTTATGTGTCCTGAGGGAAAGGGTTTATCACACTCGCCATGCCTACGCCGTCAGCATGTCGGAATCGGCGTGTGGTGGACGTTGGAGAGGGGGCTTGGTGAGATGCCGGGTGTGAGTATGTAGCGAGTCGTGCCTGGCTGACTAGCTCGCGTCGAAGTGCAATTTCCCAAACGCTCACCGATGTGCTTTCTCGACGTCTCGATCAGCCAATCATAAATCTCGCATCTATGAAGCGACGAATGAGGAGCTTGCACGCGTGCCCGACGCAAGCTGCCACTCTGCCCAAAATCTCCAGGCCGACCTAGCCAATGAAAGATCTCCCTCTCTCTGTCTTCTGGCCCGACTACTCTAAGACCTGATTTGGGCCCGGTCAACCTACTGATCGGACGTGTCTCTCCCGAGTCAATCTACTCTCATCTATTCTCCTCTTCCGTTGTGTACACAATAAACTCTTCCTTCTACTCTGGCCTTCGCCGTCTTCTCTTCTACACTACGTAACCATGGTCTGAAGATCGCAGTTGCACGGTTTAACTCACTTAACCCCCTGCGATAAGCACTGTCTGCATTTCAAACATGCAAAGTGCATGTGAGTCTATTCAGGGGGTTGGGGCAGCGTGCGACCACCACCTGGATTCAGCCAAGCAAGACAGACTGCCTGTATCAACGTCGTTTGGCGAAAGAGCTTTAGATTCGTCACGGCCTTAGTGGACCCGTTTGCATAGGGCCGGGCACACGGTAGGTACAGGGCCCGCTCCAGTTTCCAACCAAGGATGCACGCCGTGACGAACCATGAGGCGATGTGGCCTTAACCTTGCCACAAATTCCTCTCCCTACCCCAACCATTCCCCCTCTTTTCGCGTAGCTGAACCGTAAAAGGTCAGTTTTTGCTGCACGCTCATAGTCTCTCGAAATGGCTCCTTTTGTGAAGCCGGAAGCTGGGACAAAGTACAAGTGCCCTCCCAGTGATTGAGCCTTCCTGTAGATGTGCCCGACCAGTGTGCGAATTGTAGCATTAAGTTGCTAGATGCCCGCCTCAGAACGCTTATATAGGAGCCAATTAATCCGCTGAAGTGAAAAAGGAGTTGTCTATTCATGCTATCTATCAGAAATATTTATTTAGCAGATACATTACAGGTAATTCGCATTATATATGCCTGAAGTCTCAATCCTTCTGCTATTTGCACGCACAATAATTTTGACAATGCCCGTTTTTTTAAAATGTATACCATGCGGAAAGCTAACGAATGGCAGCTCAGATGAGCTTACGTTAAGCTAAAGGCTTTGGCACTATTACGCAAGTCTAATCGAAATTATGTAGTTAAGTGTAGGCAACCGCCTACTAATTTCAGTATACATAAAATTTACCCTAGCCCTCACCCTAACCTTTAAACTAGCACTTACCATTTAGGCACAAGCCTGGAGCTAAGCATATATAAGGTGCGCTAGCAATGATTAAAACTGATTTCTTCTTCAGTACTATAAGAAACTGCAGTTATATTAAATTTGTTTTTTCTCCTTAAAATGTCCGCAGTCATCTGAAGTTATTATCAGGAATAGTTAACGTGAGTACAATAAAAAAAATTTATAGCAAGTTATTTTATTCTTACGGGCATAAAAAGCAATAACTAAGCACACTGAAATGGCTTATTCCTGAACATACTAATTCTTTATATTAAAGTTAGCAAAATGGGCACATTCAGTGACACGGGGATTACCATTTCGATTCCATTTATTAAAGAAATTTGGGTCTAAGCTCTTATATGTAGCAATTTATCCTTTGATATGCACCGAGCACGATCAGTTATTTCCAATGTTCGAAATGTTATTTTCAACAAATAACGTTCTTTTCATTCACAACTGGGCATTCAAGACCTTCTACCAGCTACGTGTCAGCGGTTTTACCCTCCATTAATGCATCCGCACAATACTTCATGAAAACTGTTGACTAACTGTAATTTCTGTCTAATCTGGTAGAACTAACATTGTAACGACTTGGGAAGAATTCCCCGCCAACCCACGTTTGTTACTGTATTGTATGGCTTTTGACGACAATATCCAACAACTAGAGCACACTGACTCCTACCATGCACAGCAAATTGTGGGCTGAGAGGGGTGGCTAATGGTGACTCAGCCTCCTGACGGTAAATTGTCGGTTTCCAATCCATCATCGCATTTGGTTCTTACTTCCACGTTTATTCCATAGTTTGGACTCTTTGCAACTGTATGCAATAGCATGGAGTGCCTCTGTCTTTCATCATCGCCACATGCGTCCCTCTAAACAGTTGCTAAAGCCTAGCACGCAAAACATTAGTAAGTAGAAAAAATGTGTCTTATGCAAGTTGCTTCATGTAAACATACAAAAGTACTTTGATTCAATTGCGAAAAAGTAGCGGACTTGGTGGGAGTCTAACGCACACAGCAGGGAAGGATTTTGCGCAGATAACGCTCTACCATTGAGCTGCGAGGCACACCATGAGCCGTAAATTTAATCACAATTAGATCGATTTTACCCGCCCAACTAACTGCTAGTATGGGATTCACCATTACTAAACAGCAAGCTGACTGCCCAGGCAGGATTTCCTAAGAAATTTACTAGAATCGACCAAAACGAGTACTAGGCTCACCTAATTGTTAGGGGGTCAAGTAAATTAAGCAAATCTTCCGAACCCTTTTAATGATTTGACCCACTTGTGTAAACCTTGGTGGCGTCGGTGGGATTCGAGTCCAAGTCAGCAATGTAAAGGCTTTGGTTTGGCCAAAGCATTGGACCAATGAGTTACGAAATCCAAACCGGGAGTGATAATTTGAACCACACTTGGGTCAACTTACCTAAAGCTCCCTACAACGTATTATATAAACAAATTCCCATGCAGTAAGCTGGCTTTCCATGCTAGCATTCCTAAGCAATAAATATAGGCTCCACCAGATGACTACCACTTACAGTAAATTAGCAGGAGCTTTGGAAGATATAAATAATCCATTTGACTCGCTTTTGGAAAGCTCGGCCGCCTCCGTGGGATTCGAATCTGTGCCAACATTGAACAGAGGACCTCAGAGGCCGCCGAGTTTTTTACAATTGAATCAAATGGAATATTCAATTTTGCCAAAACTCTTACGAATGTTGTTGATAAGGTGAATATAATCCGGATATTTTAATCCATAATTTGTGGCAAAGCTCAAGCTTACCAGCGAATGAAGATAATATTGTGTTTGCTGCCCTGATTTTACCCGTCTGTACATGCTGCGGAAGTGGCTTCTGTGCAATCACGTTTGTGCAATAGTGTGTCACCGCTGCTGATATGCCTAGTATTTGGACAGCAGACCATTTTACTTTGAAATACCGGCCATAGTTGACACTGCCTGTTACGGAAGCGGGAACATCCGTTAAGATCAAACGCATATTTAGAACTATATTTTTCAGGACAACCGTCAGACAATAGAGGACGTTTTCCATGCCTAAAAGTCCCAATTTCATCCATTAATTTCGAACAAAACGGGCCTTTGCTAGTTTTCAGTGTGGGCGACTTTGGCAGTTACGAGACCAACGCAGGCACGAAAGGATCGGCCCGTACTCGGCTCCATTGCTAAAAAGTAATTTAGATTAGGTGCGGATAATGCTGCTTCGTGATCTGCTTCTAAAACACTAATTGTAGCTTGGATCAAGGGCGAGCTCTATGCGCTGGAGCTAAATGCTTCCGAAATTGCATTTTAAATCGTTGGCTTAGCTGCTGTTCCAACATAACTCCTCAGCGATATTTTACCAACAATTAAATTCCTCGTCCAGAAGGAGACCAAACACATACCAAACAGTGTTAATATGCATGTTATTACTTTCGGCGTTCTTCCATATATATTTAACTACATTGGTAACTTTTTAGTGCATACTACTAGCGAAGCTCAAAAACATAACTCTTATTTCTTATCATTCTTCATGCTATGTTTCAAAAAATTATCGGGGCTTGTGTTTAGTTCTTTTTGTTTGAAAATGAATGTTTTGATGCGGGAAGTCCTCATGCCGCCCTGTCGTAATAGAATCACGTACTTTTCAGAGATCTTTTAATAATGTCAAAGATGTAACCCAATGTCGTACGGGAATGGCGCTGTTTGTGATACTCACGTCTTCTTTCCTCAGTCATTTCGGGAGGCTTTCCCTTGTTCTTTCGGATAGGCGCCGACATTTTAAATCCGCCGACTTTCCCTCAATCCCCACCCTCCTTCCTTCCCATACGTTGATTAGTGCAGTGTCCTTTACGTGATCATTATTTAAACCGAATTATGATCCTTGCTGTTATGTCATCCATTCTGCAAAATTTCAAACGGTTGCATGTCCTCTTCGTTATCATCCTTATGCAGCGACAAAACAAAGCCGATAAATTCTGCCGTGTATGCATGTTTTAAATCCGAAATTGCCTGCTCCATAGGAATAGTTCAAGAATTCAGAATGTCAAGTTATGCGGACGTACGTTTTCGATTAGTAATCATCAGGCAAGTACCATAACCTAAGGAAGAGTAGAGAAAGCAAACGCTTTAGTAAATTATCAGTAGTAATTCGAGGAATGGGGGCAAAGTGCACAGGGGGATCGGTGAGATTTTGTCGTGTACTTTCCTATCTATAATAACTAACTACTTACAAATTTTCAGTAGGTTGAATTACCTATTATATTCCGTTTTAACACGCCACCCATCGATCCAGCTGGGATCTGCTTATGGCATTGAGCTGCAGAGCGGTTCTTCGAAGGCAATCGCATTCCATTATTGCCATGATCAGCAAACTAAGAAAAGTTGGCCTTGTTAACTAACCACGAAAATTATCGCTTACTTACAACTTTTAAGTAGGGTAATTTACATCATCTCGCCGCTTTTGTTCTTCTTTAACCTTTTCCTAGTTGGTGTTGGTGATACCACTGGAAAATGCCTCTCAGTTACCGCGCCCGTGGCTTGGGCACACTCACCCTCCGTATACGCGTTCGCCTTTGGTCGGGTGAGGGATTACCGATGATATTAAAGCTCAGTTCAGTGTCTTCTTCCAAGGTTCGAGTACGCGCCCCAACTTGCCCACGTAATTTTTTTATTTGCGAAACTATTGGGATCTTATTTGTTTCTTGACATGCCCCGGCCGTCTTCTCCCCGAAAATCAGGTGTACGTTAGCCTGCGGGGCACGCTTTGCACTTTCCCCAGACGACCCCACGACATAATCTTATCCTTAGTTCACGTAAGCCCATCCTCCCTGTCTCGCGACCTGTTTGGAAGCGTAAGGACGCAAGTTATCACGCTCTCGTGGTGACGTGATGGCGTGAGGATGCCGTCTTGGGGACTGGTGAAAGCGTATGGACGCACGTTGCCTTGGGCTTTGGCCACGGGAGCCTTAAGATCTGTACAAACGTACTTTGCCTGCATTAAGTCGGATAAGTTAGCCGTATGATGATTGCCTCTTCCATCACAAGTATCCACTGTAACTGGAACTTAGAGCGTTTTGCCGGCTTTTTATAAATGAATTGAAACACTAAATTGCTGCCTACCTAGTGAACCTGATTCGACAACAAACGGCACCTAGCAGCCTACGGGACACATTTGAAGGTATATCAGGCCCACGCAGCTTTAACGTTCACTTTGGAACTAGGGAGCAGACAGTGTCCCCGTTTCTGGATGTCCTAGTTAGTAGGGTGTCTGATAAATCAATAAGCAAAATGTATGTCATAAGAAAACATGGAAAGTGCAATGCAAAAATATCAATCGTTTTGTCACACTAAGTCAAGAAGCCACGCAGCCAACTAAATTGTGTTTATGTTGAATAGATGACAAACTGCGCAAGTTCGTATATTGTGCACACCAGGTTTTCTTTCGATAAACACTCCTTCGGACGCTACCATTAGGACTTCTTCTTAGGAGGACGTCTAAGAAGGAAGGCGAACCTGCTGTTTCCAAAACAATGGTTAACTTTGGGGACAGATACGCTTGACTGACAGCACTGACGACTGCATCTTCGTCACTTTATGTTGCAGCGAGGCCAAAGTTGTAATTAATGTAGCGACCGTAGTGATTAAGCTTGTTGAGCTGACCGCTAAATTAAAATTTCGCCAGCTTTTCCATGAAGTCATTGGCTCGAAAGGTTCATGAGACAAATCTATAGCATAGAAAAACCTCGTTATTTTTGCACTTTCTTCAGTTTATACCCCTTTTGTTGCTTTACGATTTGTCATGAATGGATCAGGAAATGCGGAGTCTTTGACTTACTGGATCTTAAATATTTCTGTTTTTCTATATAGGCCTGCGACTGCAATTGCTCTCAAATCAAGCCTGTGCGCAAGGCCATTTGAATAAAATATCAAACCTCATTTAGGATTCTGTTGAAAATTCGGGTGATCTCTGTAAAAAGGCCTTATGTTTTCGCAATTATGGGACAGAGTTTAAATGTCAACACTCTGGTTGTTAAGTGATAAAAACGCGATACCGGCTGTCGTCCATTTTTTTCTGATTGCAACATGGCTTTCCGGGAATTTTATGCTACCCTGTAACTTTAAGCCAGAATTTCACCGAGCGTGCGCACAGCGACGGCAAAATGGGCATTGAAAATCTTGACCGAACAACTACTATTATATTACATGCTTTTGATAGGTATTATGCACAATGTATGAAGGAAAGGTTTTAGAAAAGAGAGCATGTACCTATTTTTGATAATTCCTTTGGAACCAAAAGAGAAACAAAAACGTTTAAAAAGCAATTGATTTTACTTAAACCGATTATTTACCTTAGAGTGAAGTAAATTCGTTTGGGCAGTGAACGTTTTGTCTCCAGCCGGTTGATAGGACCATAGATTGCAAACCAGTATATCTATTTCAGGAATATCATTCCTAACTTTTTCGTCTTATACATTTGTGGTGAACTTTAATGGGAATCAGTTTATCAGAATAGTTTAAACGTGCTTCCTGGTATTCAAGGAACTCATCTCATGAAGTGGCAGCAATAAATGTTGTCTTACGATGAATGCCGACACACTCACATTTTCAAAATTCAAGCATTTTATGTAGGAATAAACCATTCGAACATACCCAATAGCATTTAAAAAACATGAATACTTCTTGTTTGTGGAAATCACTGAGTCTCATACCCAAACCAACTTGCATATGCTGTGTATCACCCACTTCCACAAGATGCCTTCTTTAGAATGCCGGAACTTTAGATAACTGGACTGCTTCACATTTCGAGAAAAGTAGATTGCTTGGTGGAACTTTCTACCCCGTCCTACCCTCCCCCTTGTCCGGATTTAACACACCCCCATCGCCTCGCAACCAGCCGATTACTATCAAGTCCACTTTCTCCCCTTTTCCCATGACTAATTAGCCTGTAATGACGAAGATAATCGCCAGCATGTTACTTTTTACCCCCTCCCTGTATAGATGTAAAGGCCTGAGGATAATTTATCGAAAGCTACATATGCTCGCCAACTATTTTTCAGAATTCTTTAAAAATAGTTCGAAGCTTTAATGTGCGAGAAAATTGGAATCGACTTACTGCCGCCATTGAACGCTGTGGATGAAAATATGGTCAATATTGAAACAGTATCTTAGTGTCAGTCTTGGCCTGAGTCGCTAGGACAGCATGCAGTTTATCGTAGACCGTCTCCACGTAATTGGAAGCGATAACTGGGGATATGAAGACAAGTACGTAGGTTTAGATTATTTTTCTGCGCAGATTGACAGCCTCGAACTCGTGTAAAGGTCGTCTTACGCAGTCATTTAGGGTGGCAAAAGCGTCTGTGGCCTGCCGTCGCTTTTCCTTGAAATGAGTTTACCTCCTCGGTTTTCTCCGTTTAGAGAAGCCTCTTCCACTGAGAGCTGCAATTGCTTTTGATTAGCGAAAGCGGTCGCGGACGAGGACAACTTTTCACCTTTGTGGTCAGTTTGCCATTAGTTTGTCTAAACGAAATCAATTATTCTGGGCTTCCAGAGTGAACAGTTTCCCTCTGACTGCCTGTCGGGAGGCAAAAGGGTGGGATCGGAGATTTTAGTTTTGCCTTCTATTAACTCACATGTTTCACGGCCAGAGGTCGTGGTTGCCTTGCTTGAAAGATTGTTGTAAGAAAGCCCTTTAGTCTTTTCTGTTCGCGACGTCATAAACAGTATATCTGTATATACGGCCGCTGAGACCCTCGGAATTCTAAGCAACCTCACAACCTTGTTAGAGTTGGAAGATTATAAGAACGTAGGTGGGCCACTCACAGCATCGCATGTCTACCTCCACGTAAATACTTTTTGCTTAGGCTGAGAATTTAGGATGATGATTATTTGAGGGAATGCTCTAGTAAACTCATCATATAAAGCATGACATCTTAGCATAAAAATATGGAAGTGGCAACCAGGCTGATCAAAAGGTTATTAATCCAGTGGGCTCAACGACGTTGGTGGTGAAGACATAGAGTGGATCGTTTAAAAGTACATCGCAACGATCGACTGGGCTTTTATATCTGGCTTAAGTGACATCAATACGCCACTCCTTTTTATCTGGCATTTGCCAGCATTGCTTCTGTGGCAGAGGGCCTTCGCCTGTCCACCCTGTGTTCCATAGCGTGGTGGCATAGGTACGGTGATTTACGTGTAGATTAGTTTTAAGCGCAACAGTAATTTAAGTAGTGCACCTCATATACCCCCTAGTCCTAGCATTTTATCCTATCGAAACGGTAGTCATAGCGGTTTTGTTGGTGGGAAATTAGGATAGGCAGTCGAATAATCTTAAATGAGTTACATAATCCCCGGAAGAGGAAGAAGAAGTAGAGGCGATTTCTAGTCCCAGAAACTGCCTCTACTTCATCTTCCTCTTCCGGGGATGATGTAAGGAATATATTATCTGGACCTCGAATTTTTTCACATATTAACTTAAATGATCGCTTAATGCGTTTTTAGTTTATAGTACAGAAGTCGCTGGTTATTAAGCCCACGGTTGATAAGCCCAGCCGGGTATTAAGCCCAAGTCAGCTTGAAACGGAATTTTGTATAGCAAAATCCGCTGGCTCATAAGCCCAGTCGCCGGGTACAAAACCCAGTTTGCCAACAGGAAAGAGTGACATTCGCATCTCTCTGCGTGCGCATCTGGTTGCGTGTCGCAAATAATTTTGTTTTTGTTATTACGTAAAATACACACAATCAGCTTTCTTTTCTTGTACATAACCAAGCTTGTCACATAATACAGTGCGTATCTAATGTATATTGCCTATCCTGTGTTTGCTAATCAAGAACTAGGACTCTCCGCTTAATGTGCCCGCCGCTTATTAAGCCCAATGTGGTCTGGGCCCGAGGTGAGCTCAATAGCCGGCAACTACTGTATACAGAAATGTTGTTGATTTATATCTGCGCATTTGACTAATCTGTATTAACGTTTAACGTATTGCGTAAAAATCCGATGATCAAAATGCAGGTCACCTTAAATTCCTGAAAAGATAGAAATTGTAATTAGGAAGTCATCTACTTCAAATTACGTGTCATCAAACTTACCTTTGTGGAGTTCGATTAGTAAAGTCCGCGGCGCGAAGCGCCGCGCATACGTCTTATCTATACGTGGAACAACTTACTCCCAGCGGCCGTGGGAAATCAATCCAACTTCATTTTTTTACTTTACACATACTTCTACAAATTTTCTTTACTGCCTTTCCTATTTCCCTAAGCCAAAATCTATATTGCCACCGGTCCCGTAAGACAGATTGCTGGGGATTGGGCTGTATAAGGTGCACCACTTAAACTATCTTTGCCTTTTAAGTGATAGCAGACTTGTGTTGCATCTACTGCACTCCTTCTCCCCTTCACCCGCCCACTTGCTGTGTCAGGGCAGAGTCAATAAAACTGGCGGCGAGATCGGGCGCAGGCAGCCCGAGCCGCCAAGCCTGACTTAGGTCCCTTTTAATGGGAGCGTCATAAAGACCACGGCACTCTACACCAGTACTCGCTCAAACTGACTTTCAGAGGTCTAGAAGGCTACATTTCGCGCTCTTTTGCTGAGCTGGACGTGCGTTCATGATACCGAGAGTTGACATTTCCTAGAAAGAAAGCGTTACATAGGTCAGTACCGTGCTGAAATAATTTATATCGAAGTACAGGAATTCGAGAAGGTATAGTTTCGCTTTTCATTTACTACTAAATACCTACTAGCGGCAACTGCGGATCAAGCCGACCAAACACTGAATGCACTGAAGTAACCGAAGTGGCACACAGCGGCTATTAGCCCTTAACCGATCGGTCAGCTTCCATTCACCAGTTCTGAAATTCTCGATCGAAACCAACAAGACAACGAGCCCATTGTGTTGGACTTCTAATCAACAGGTCGCAAGTTCGGGCCCCGGAGGTTGTATCACTTGCGGCTAAGTACGTCTGGGACATAACGGCTATAAGCCAGAAGTAGTCATACCAGTCTCCCTTATCTTCGTTGGTAATGCTTTTCTGCTTATATTACTAGCCGCTCGTGACCACTGATGGAGTTCGAGAATGAGCCCGAGTACAAAGGGACTAGTCAATCCCATTACTGAGCGGTAAGCGTCCGTCTACCAAAACGCTATAAGTTAATGAATACCAGTTAGACTCCTGTTAAATTGATGTGTCCGTGAAAATCTGATAATCACTGTGGCATATCGCACGAAACATGTTTTAACCACGACGAATCAGTTGCTGAAATTAGTGTTGAACGTTAAAGCCTTTTTTAACTTTTTTCAAAGTAAAAGCGGCCGCAGTTAGGACTGCAACTTGTACACATTAATCAAAATTCTCACCCTCCTGACTTGTCTGGTGAATCCATTTTTTTCTATTTGGCCTTGTCTAAAACTGTAGGGCGAATTTAAACTAAATCTGCAACTAACACTTGCAATACTATCGTGTCAGGCCCTTTTTATCGGTCTATAATTACAAGAGTCAGTAACTTCCAGAACATACACGTGGAGATGGGGCTTAAAAAATTATCAACCACTGTCAGGTGAACACCGTCGGATACCGTACACCATATCAGACAATCAACAGTTGTCTGTGTACAACAGCTGCATCTTTTGACCTTTGTATATGATCACGTGGGCGTCGAGAGCCTCGTCGTACGAGTACAATAATGAAAATAGAGTCTCTCTATCGGATGCCGCTGTGGCAAGCCGGGGTACGAAAAATGGTTGGAATTCAGAGCTCGGGAGGGCTAGCTTCATCAGGCAGTTAAACCCATTTAACTGGATGGATTATAGACACACACTCACGAGAGTGTTTCCATGTATAAATCAAGCATCTGGAAGCTTGAAGTACACACATTTGCGACGCGTACTTGGACTGAATGCAAACTGAAGGCTTCAAGACTCACTATCATGTTTATGAATATCAGGAACAACTATCGGATCAGTTGATGTTATGGGCAATGCTCCATTCAAAGAGTGACTAGACCGCACTTTCCAGTATGGGGAGATTCTCTAAAATTGCCGAATTACGAACAGCGCTTCATCATCTAGCACAATGACCACCTGTTCCATTCAGCTTCTATACTGCTAGAGACAATCAACTTTTTACGCGTGGAGTCCAGAGATACGTAAATTAATACCAGTCACCACGTCCTGTGATGGACATGGGACAGTTCGTAGCACACGGTGGTTGACGCGCTCAGACGCCGAAGTGGTGTTTGCAAGAGTGGAGGAAGAGCTAGGTAGACCTCGGGAATTCCGGTTCTATGTCACCTAGCGTATTCTGTACCATAAATAAATTTGCACGCATTTAAACTAGGACAATGTGACGAAGGTTTGGGCTTAGAAGTCGGCCCCCTCAGGAGGGATAGCCGGGTTGGAAAAACTCCTTTTTATATTGATTTCTATGGCACTCCCACGCATATGGAATTCAAGCTGCGCTTCTTCTTAATTATGGGATTATGGCACAGGTACACGGGCTGCTTATTCTAGTCAGACACTGCTGCTGATTCCATCTCCGGTCTTGACTTTGCCTTGCCATGAGGTTCAGGTGAACGGGACCGGAGAGCATGTAGTAGATGCAACACAAATCAGCATTCTTCTGCCTTCCGTGTTATGGGTTATGTGGTGGCCATTGTCCTTTGCGTTAGTCAACCTTTCGTGCAACAATACCAAATGCAAGCGTAAGCGATAAATGCGTAGGCTGGTAATTTAATTGATTGCTTAAGTTCCGAGCAGTTGCATCCTATAAATAGTGCTTCTATTCCACGTCCCTCATTGCTGATACTGATTTGGACTTCGTGTTCACGAACGGACCAAAAACAGCAGCTGCGTAAATTCTTCGTTAAAGCGATTGGGTTTAAATCATGGAACTGACTTATTCAGATCTTTCGGCAACAAAGAAGATATTTATAAAATTTATTCCACTCCTAAAATTATTTCAAGGAGTATACCTGATGATTAATCTGCTCTCTTTCTATAAAACTTTGCCAACATAACGTCAAATGATGTCAATTTAGTCGGGACGAAACCGCAAAATCCCTCCTGTTATTTTAATTGATAGAACGATATCATAGATGTGCCCTACTCCAGAACAGTTTAGTCTTGGACTTTGATTATACATAGGCTATTCGCGTTTTTTAGTAATATCTCAAACGAAATACAACAATCATAAAAATATTTTTTTTGGAGAAACGAGCAAGCCATTTCTATCGACAGTGATGAGTACCACCATAGCCACGCAGTGGTAAGAAGAGTTGCAATCAAGTTGAAGACGAAATCGCAGACACGGACCTCGTGACCTGTCTCCGTCTCTAAGACACATATATGATTCACACGTAGCAGGCCATAATGACGATCTCACGCTGGCGAGCGTCATTAAAATCACAGTAAGAAAGAGACGACCTATTCGTCAGTTGGATTGAGTTTTCCTATCAAGCACGACTGGTATTTCGTCATGAGAGTTTGCGAACGACTCTGATTGAGGGATTCTGAAGACTAATTAGCAAGTGTACGTAATGCTCGATAAAACCTTGTCGGGCCAGTACGAAATGCAATTTAAAACACTTGAGCAAGAATTTACCTTTCTTAGAATAAGGGTTTTTAATAGGGAGGCTGTAATGAGAAATAGGGGATTCGGTGACAAGGAGGCTTAGATGGAGCATTTGCAGGGGGCATGAGAGCGTGGGCTTAGCATTTATGCAATAAAGCGATTGTAGCCATGCTAAGTGCGGAGCTTGCAAGACGTTCTTCAATGCGTACATGAAGGATGGCATGGATAACTTCGTCATAATGCCAGGAATCAACAATATATACAAAAATAACGTCGTTTATGCTCTTAACTTGGTCGTTTTTTACCATTTCAGGCGGTGTTCCTTATTATTTCGGATAGGTTTTGACTAAAGTAATCAATATAGTATAGGCAGTAACAATGTCCGTTTTACCGGTCCCCCTTCAATATTCTTTGCAATAAATCTAGCAGAATACCCGTTCTCGCGTAGCAGGTCCTGAATATTTCACAGCTTTACCTCAGCACTGTTTGTCGAACAACTTATCATGGCTCTTTGCGCTAAATTCGAACTTGACTGTGTTTCCATTGGAGGCATACGAAACTGCCGATGTTTGTATCTTCTCCAGATGACATTCTCTTCCGATAAACGCTACTTTAAACTTTTCGGCTCAGCAGGAAATCTAAGAAAGGAATCAAACCTGCTGTTTTTCCTTTCAACTTAAAATAGTTCGAAATTTATGCTTATTTGAGGCATTTAAGGGAGCATAAATGTCAGGTTCTGTGGTTACAAGTGCAAAATTATCACTTACAGAGCGACTAAAATGTCCTGGCTTTTTGATCTGCTCTCTTAGTTGATTTTTTCCAACTTGCCCGTGAAGACATCTGTTAAGGAAGTTTCAGAGAGCAAACCTATACAAATAGCACCTATTTGTCTACTAATTTGATTGTTTAAAAGGAACTGCACATTTACTGTGCAAACTTCCCCCCCCCCTACTTTATACGCTGGTGGCCTAGTCGAGTGAAGTCATCGTTTCTCAAGCAAACGAAGTGCCATAATGGCCAGAGAGACGAAATGCTTTCTATATACTAGTCCCTAGAGGACCACATTCTCCTGTCAGTGAACTGTCATCCAAGTTGCGAAGTTTAGCGCCTCCTGATATGCAGTAATTGGTCACGCCCTGGGGAGGAAGGCCACGTTAGTTTCGCCCTCGTTGTCACCCTTCTCTCCCCACTTAGAAGTATTCCTCCACGCCGTTCGGATAACTAAAATAAGCCCTGAAAACTGAATGTTAAAACGTTCATCAACGCCCAATGCAAAATAACCAAGATGACAAGTAAAAAACGCAGCCGATAAATATCAACAGTTTTTTGGAATAGTTGCCCCCCCCCCAAAAAAGCATACACCTTTTTTTTATGCTTACATGAAAATCGTCATCTTTGAATACCCTTGCTACATTTATCAGACCATCGTTCGAACTTACGCATCCCTGTCTTCATTTGAAAGGAGTACTTCTCCCAGTGACCGCTTATCAGATTATCGAATAGTAATGACGGGTCTGTCAGATTGGACGAACTTGATGCCATTCGATAGGTTGAACTCGGAGCCAAAGGCACTTACAACGCGTCCTCGACTTCGATTATATCAACTTTAATCCGGCACTCTGTAAAACTTTCGAAATCTTTTGGACACTAAAGTGTTTATTTATATGTCAAAGAAAATCCTTAAATAGGTTAGTTAGCTAAAAATAGGTCTAGAAGTGTGATTTGAAACGTAAGCCGTAAAACGATAGGGAAGGAAAAAAATATCATAGTATCGGGGAACACTGCCTTGGCGTGAGCGTACTTTTTATGCATGCAACAAAAATCCATTTGAGGTAGTTATGTTGTGATGAAATGAATCCTAGAAAGACGCGTGAGCTTTTTGACTCATTGCATAGCCTTTAATTCCTACGGACTGGACCCGTCGTTAAAAATTACGTCCAGGCACCTTTTGTTTACTTCAAATTCGCTTCGCAAGAGGACAAAAAAGGATTTACTTCCCTTAGTTCTTCAGGAAAATTGACTGATATTTGCAGCACCCAAAACGAAAGATAGTATGGTGATGAGAGCTGTAAATGTGTGTTTAAAAGCCATTCATATTCGGTAGGCGGTGGCTAGTTTCGGTATTCTTAATTCTAATTTGGGCCTCATAGACATGAAGCCCCTCAAGAGGACGATTAATTCCAGGTCGTATTCGTGTTACTGAGATGCTTTTCAGAAAATACCGGTCTACTGTGTTCAGTATTTCACCAGATTTTTAAATGAAAGGTTCTCGGGATATTACTGGGCAATTAATTATTAGCACTAAAAATGTAATCAATACTTCGTGTTTGGAGTAGACAGGTCAGTAGTCTCTACTGAATCAGGTACTGTAGAAAAGCTGAAAAAAGCGTCAACTGACTCGCCTTCCAGCTATCTACTCGCAGAAAGTATATCTTTCTTTTTGAAAACGAAAGTTTTCAGTGAATGAGTAATGTTAAGGTCCTGTATTCTCACGTCCGTTATTTAAGCACCGTAAAAGTATAATCTGTACATTTTGTATTTCAATAAATGCACACATTTCTATTCTATAAACAATGTATCGTGTACGATAAGTCCGCTGGAATATGCTGTTAACTGCGCATAGAGCATTATTAAACAGAAATTTACTGATTTTCTTTGAAAAGGACTTTAATAGTTTTGAACAAACTTATTATAATAATCAATTTCAAGTCGTTTTTCTTAGCATAAGCTTCGTAAAAGGCGTACGTTTCTACAACATGTGCGCAAGAAATGATATTTTTGTCTGCATTTTTGAGGAAGATGTACGGATTTATAAATTTACGGACAAATTTACTATCGCTTACGTTTTATTTTTTACCCAATGTTGTTTCTGCAGGAGGGCGAAAGATCGTGCATTCAAAAGCAAGCATCCTGTCATTATTCAATTTTTTAAGTATTTTTTCACATCATAATCTGTTTTTTTATCAACCGGACTAATCCTTTCTTAATTCAAATAAAATTACTTTATAAACTCACCTGCTCAACAGCATATGTCAAAATGTACAAAATGTTTAACCAAAATTCCGGCAGTTATCGTGGCTTATTAACTGACACTGTTATGCATAAATATTTTTTCTCACCACATATATTTTTATACTTTTATGAGCATGTAGCACCCCATGTAAAGTGCATTTTTATTCTTATTTTTTATTCTTAAGTAAGTCAATGTGCATGCGCAGGCCAACCTGCCATTGATCCGTAGTGTTGTTCACACACATTAATATGTAAGGAAATGCCTGCATGAAAATCGAGTTTTCTGTTTGCGTTCATCAGACCAATCAAACGAAGGAGACGATGATGCTTGTAAGAAACCACGGTGGATCTGAAACGTAAAACAATCAAGTTAGTTTCATTTTATGTCGCGATACTATCGCTGCATAATTCTTCATTTTTAACTGTCCAGAGTTTCCTAGTTATTCGTTTTAAACGATATGTAATGTGTCTCTCTAGCTTATATGGCATTACCATCTATTATTGTATGTTTTTGTTGTTTTTCGGACCATATCTCTATTTAAGGTTCGTATGTTAATGAAGCCTCAGTAGGTGAATAATCCTTTGTCATTATTCGCTAGTAATGGTATCACTGCTACGGTTGTCTGCTTGTATGTGGTGTGTACTGGACAAAAGTTTGCAGCGCAGTAAACTTATGCGGCCTAAAGACCCAGTACCCGGTAACTAAAAGTCCGGTGTCATTTACCACATGGACTGCCTTTGTGGTTAAGCCAATTATGCTGGCGAAAACGGCAAACAGGTTCTCGCGAAAATGCACCAGCGCTAACTCGCCGTGCGATGGAGTGACAAGCTTTCTTTGGTAGCTGCTCACTCATCCATACCAGGACACGGTTTCGATTTCGAACACGTGCCAATACTGGGTCAGTTAGACGACGGAATCTCACGCCTCTTGCAGGAGACATGGCAGTCGCACGCGAATTCAATTAACAGGCATATCGATCTTCCTGGTGCTTACCTTGCGTATCGCGAAAACAATCGATAGCAGAGCTGAAGGTCATTGCTGGCAGATTTGAGCTAAATACACAATGAGCTGTACGTTATTTTATTCCTTGACAATGAGCTCGCGTGAGAGCTCGAATTGTCAGGCTAGTAAAATAAGTCCCAGAGAGCGTTTTTCTAACTTTATTCAATAACCTGGGCCTCGCATATTTTTTGACTATTCAATACTAACCCTTGTATTCAAAAATCTAGTTACCTATTTGACAATTAGCATAACTTACCTTTTCGAGATATTCCCCAGGACATAATCCGGTGTTTTGGACTACATTATTTAAACGCGAAAAATTAACAAAATAGATTACCGAACTTTGAGCTGGTATTGTTTATGGCTGCGGTGCAAATCATTCAATATTTATATTACCGTAACTGTCTTCCGTAATTTTATTGAACAAATATCTTGAATCGATAAAGTGCTTCGGAGTTGCCCCTAAAAAACGGATCATTGTAACACAAACATGTTTTTGCGAGTTAATCCGTGATGGTACTGTTTATCTTTCTCATTATTGGCAGTCGCGAGAGAACTTTGAGTAAAAAGTTCTTCCGACGACGCAAGTGGGAAAACTAGTGACTTGAACGACTGGGTACACTGCAAACTATCCCAACCTGGATTGCATAACACGAGCAATCTTAATTGCACCCTGCTACAACAAACAACTGTCATATTTCATCATCTTCAACAGTGCCTAAAGTGACTTCCAAACCAGACAGGTAAAGACAATATTACGACCGTTCCCATTTTCGCTTGAAATTTTTAGGAGTTCGCGAGTTATGAGATCTCAGGATATTCCGTTGCGATGTTAATAAAATAAATGTGGAGGTCGACTTTTTGTTAATTAGACATGTGCCTTTTCGAAGACATTATAAGAAACTGAAACTAGGCATCCCACGAAATGTTATTTGATGGAGAAATACTTTGGAAAACGGTTACAAACTTCATTCGTAAATTTTCGACACTAGCACGCTTGGTCGTCCTCAACTTTGAGAAAATAGTATGAGGAACAGTTCACATTTTTAAAAGTGTCAAAAAATCGATAATGCTAGGTCAGCTGTGGTCATTAGCCTGCTTTTGTGGTTGGTCTATTTTGCAGGCCTTTTTAAGGTTGGTGTATATTGGATCTTATACAACGTGCCTGTTGATGCAGGAATTGTCGGAATTCATAGCTTTTAAAAATTTTCGACCCTTCTTGTATGGGAAAGAGCCGAAAATGCGAGTTTTGCTCCATGAAAATTGGTGCTCAGTTTCTACTGCGTGCATGGCGACCTCGGACAACGGATATGTCCCTTTACCGCTCGCTGATGTTCACCTAAGCGTGTGGAGGCCGATCGTCCTGTTTGTCCGCAATAAACTGCATTGCAACAGCTACAAGGAATTTTGTTAACGACATCCTTTCTCTCTAAATAGCCAACCTCATCCTTAGGGTGTACAAGCTGGTTTCGTTGAGTATGTGTTGGTTTGTGCACTACTTGGATTTGATACTTTTTCAGATGTCTTTCAACGAGTTCAAACACGTTTTTAATATATAGAAGTGTTCGCCAATTTCTTGGATTAGGCGCTTCATCGGAAAATTCTAGTTCCTTTTTGTTTTGTTTAAACTTTTGCTGTTTCATGCATCGACGCACGAACTCTCTGTGGTAGCCGTTTTTTTAAAACAGTGTGAATAGGTAATTGGGTTCGGCTTGGTAGAGGTCGGGGTTAGAAGAATGCGTTTTTGCTCAATTCATTAGGGTGATAACAGTACTTCGCCTGTGAGCAATAGGGTAGTTGCTCTTATAATGAAGGATAACATCAGTATAGATCTTTTGCGGTAAACCCATGTTTGAAATGTTCCATTAGTATTACGCTGTAAGAGGATGTCAAGAAAGGGGAGTTTGTTGTCAATTTCTTTTTCGAGCGTAAATGTGATTCCAGGTATTGTTGAATTGATAATGTTGTGTATTATTTCCAGTTGGTCCTTTTTAACAATGACGAACGTGTCATCGACACAGCGTACCCACAACTTGGGGTTAGTTAGTGGTAGGGCCATGGTTTCTAATTTTGCATAGTTGGGTGCGCCCTGCTTGAACTCTTAGATCTATGTTTGGAAACGAATTTCTCGTTCGCTCAACAATACTATAAAAAAATAAAAGGAGCACCCATAGGGTTTTTAATTTCAGGCTTTTTGGCCGAAATAACTATCCAAAAATTAAAAACCATGGCCCTACCAGTACCTAACCCCAAGTTGTGGTTACGCTATGTCGATGACACGTTCGTCATTGTTAAAAAGGACCAACTGGAAATAATACACAACATTATCAATTCAACAATACCTGGAATCACATTTACGCTCGAAAAAGAAATTGACAACAAACTCCCCTTTCTTGACATCCTCTTACAGCGTAATAATAATGGAACATTAAAAACATGGGTTTACCGCAAAAGATCTATACTGATGTTATCCTTCATTATAAGAGCAACTACCCTATTGCTCACAAGCGAAGTACTGTTATCACCCTAATGAATCGAGCAAAAACGCATTCTTCTAACCACGACCTCTACTAAGCCGAACTCAATTACCTATTCACACTGTTTTAAAAAAACGGCTACCACAGAGAGTTCGTGCGTCGATGCATGAAACAGCAAAAGTTTAAACAAAACAAAAATGAACTAGAATTTTCCGATGAAGCGCCTAATCCAAGAAATTGGCGAACACTTCTATATATTAAAAACGTGTTTGAACTCGTTGAAAGACACCTGAAAAAGTATCAAATCCAAGTAGTGCACAAACCAACACATACTCAACGAAACCAGCTTGTACACCCTAAGGATGAGGTTGGCTATTTAGAGAGAAAGGATGTCGTTAACAAAATTCCTTGTAGCTGTTGCAATGCAGTTTATTGCGGACAAACAGGACGATCGGCCTCCACACGCTTAGGTGAACATCAGCGAGCGGTAAAGGGACATATCCGTTGTCCGAGGTCGCCATGCATGCAGTAGAAACTGAGCACCAATTTTCATGGAGCAAAACTCGCATTTTCGGCTCTTTCCCATACAAGAAGGGTCGAAAATTTTTAAAAGCTATGAATTCCGACAATTCCTGCATCAACAGGCACGTTGTATCAGATTCAATATACACCAACCTTAAAAAGGCCTGCAAAATAGACCAACCACCAAAGCAGGCTAATGACCACAGCTGACATAGCATTATCGATTTTTTGACACTTTTAAAAATGTTAACTGTTCCTCATACTATTTTCTCAAAGTTGAGGACGACCAAGCGTGCTAGTGTCGAAAATTTACGAATGAAGTTTGTAACCGTTTTCCAAAGTAATACTCCATCAAATTATAAGAATCACCCAAAATTAACTGGTATGCTGGCCGTCCAGTTGGAATATGGGCCTAAGGTAGCAGCGTTAGAGATGACATTCGATCAGTATGGTCGGTAGTGTTAGCTGTACGCTCCGAAAATGGGGAAGAGAAAGCGAGGAATCGTCAACAAACTGGGTAACCTTTTTAACTGACATGATCATTTTGTTGAGTCTTCTGTCATACATCTGAAGTCAGTAATAGATTTCGGGACAGGTAATAGTAAAACTATGAAATGTGTTTTCGTTTCGTAGAGATAGTATCAGTTAGGTTATAATATTACTCACTCTGCAAAAATATCGTACGACAATTTAGGAAAATAAAGCTGTCGGCTTTTAGATGTCCCTCTTTTCGTTCGTACGTAGGACTGCACTGGATAAAAGTGCATAGTAGTATGCATATTATCTGTCGATTTATGATTAAGATACAGACGCAAATATATGAAAGATAATGAATACTCCAAATAAACGTTAGTTTACTCGTTTTATAACAAAGCACGTTTCGTAAAATATCCGAATGGAAGGCTGGCTATCATTTGGTTTTAGTAAGTTTTCTAAACATGAGATATGTAATGATCGCGTAATCTTTGTTCAAAGTTGAGCGCTTCTGTCCATTTTTCAACGCCCATGAGGAGCTATACAGCACAGGTCGCAGTCAGCACACGATTGTATGAAAACTATGTGGTGCCTCCTTAACGCTATAAAGTAAAATATGCTACGACTAAAATAGAAAACATGCATCTTGTAGGCGTTAAACTCTAAACCCAAATGCAATGGCAGCTTGAGCTCATAATTACTCGGGAATCGGCAAACTCTGTGATACAATAAAAATATACCTATTTTGGGGAGGCAGAGTATAAAGAAGACGTGACTAAGAAGAAAATGACTCGATTGCTGAGACAATATTTATATGCGCCTGACGTTCCCATATCCGTCGTGAGAGATATAAGCAGAAAGCAGTAGCAGAAACGTGAATGTCTAACCAATCAGTAAAAGAAGGAATATTTTTGCTTCTTCCGCAAAACTTACTTGCATCTATGCTGGCGTCAAATATTAATTCAAAAATACATACTACCAGCAAATTTTATGGTTCCTTCTTAATGTGGCTTTAATGGTACTCTACTCTGTGGGACCTGTGCCAGGTATGGCGGCCCGCTTTGAGGCAGCTCCGGCAGTGCCAACTTCTTCCGCCATCTCCCGCCTTCAGCCTCATCAACTTCTTGCACACGGTGACTCTAGTCGAAATGGACAGTCAAACGTTCAAGTTATGCCCGAGAGGAAAATACGGTGGTATCAGCCCTATTGATTGTTCCGCGCTAAGCATATATAAGTTTATTTCGTTACAATGGCGTCTGGCACTAGCCGAGGCATGGTGTGTCCAGTAAGCTATGCTGCATTACTCCGGATTGTTTTGCCAGAACGAGCGTTTGTGTAACCCACATAGCTGAACCTGCAGGATTTGTAAGCCCCTACGCCCAAGTCAACCTCTGGCAGTCCTTGCACTGTTTTATCACCAAAGCTTAGCAGGTGGGGAATATGACAGTGCTATCAATCTGGTGCCAGTTCACCTCCCTATAAACTACTTCAGCGGCAAATCGCCAGTACCGATGCACCTCCATAGGGCTTACGGTGGCAGTTATTGTCCACAATGGCCTAAGGGTATTGGGTGAGGAAAAGCGTGCTAATTTTGGCCATCCTTGTAATTGCCGAGACGTCCGTGTGTCTGAGCTGAGTCCGGACAGGTAACCGTAGTTCAGCGCGTCTGGGATTGGATGAGGTCAGTTTGTAGCAAGTGTCTGAGTTATGAAATTGCATGAAAGTGAAAAAGGAGCACGCCGAAGAAAATAAGACAGTTATTATTTAAGTTCCGTAAGGGCTTGTGTCAGCATCTTCTGACAACACAGCACTGGATTTGCTAGCCATATAGCTACTGCTTCCGCTGTAGCGAGCATCCGATGGCGGAGGCCTTTGGAAAAGTTAGCTGGTGTCCGGTAGACAACTTGAAAGGCTTTATTTGTATCGACTCGATGATTCCTATTGACAAGGTGTGCGAAGATAGAGCTCGATATCAATTTAGTTTTACCTTTGCTTAACCAGGCTGGTACGCGTTCCCGTTATGTACATCTTTCACTTTCCTCTGCAAATGTTTGGCCTGATGACGAGTTGCTGAAAACATATGTTTGCCAGAAATTGACTTTTCTAAAGTTATTGGTTATTTTAGGTACCAGTATAATACTCTACAGTCAATATTCAATAATCAATGCCAAAAGAAAATACCTGAGAAAGCCTGCTTATCCATCCTATTCTTTGGTTGATGTCTGCTGAAATTTCTAGTTATAATTTGTTAGCCATAGTTGAAAAACAGATGTTTGCTTCTCCATGCAAAAATTCAAAATTTTATTGGTTTTATACCACCGTTGACTAACCTGCAAAATGTTTCCAAGAATTCTAATCTAAGTGACGTTACTTCTTAACTTCTATTTGAACTTTCATTGAAGGTATTAGGCCATTCTTTTTTCACCACATATCCAGTCAAGTTTCCTGTGACATTAGATTTGACCTAGTTCTGGAGATTTTGGCGTCTACTCGTCTGTTTTATTGCGTGCAGCTGACACTTCCTGCAATATGTTTAAGTCAGAAAAGACGAAGCAGTATTTTCGAGCTATTAAAATTATGAAGTTAAATAAGACAGACAGAATCATCTGTTATAGTAAAGGGCTCAATGGGTCCAATTATTTTGTGGCTAAGTATTGCTATTTTACAGCTAAAAATCCGTGTAAGAGTAGACCATAGACTTCAAGGGCATCAGCTATGAGCGTACTCACGTAGCCTGACCGCGCATTGTTTAACAACCAACTCATTGAAAATTCCGGTACGACGTATTTGATAGTTTGACTATCGATTAGGACAATGTCCGTCGTGTGTTCCACAGCGTGGTAGTGCAGGGACGGTGACTAGCGTATGTACTACTTTTCAATTATATGTGTTGCAGCTACAGCACTCTTCTTGTCCTCACCTGTATGTACGCAATGTCAAGAACCCTGAAAGTTTGGATCAGGTGCACATGAGAGCGTGGCCAATGCCGCCAACACGCACAAATAAGGCATCATGGAGTGGGAGTGCCATAGAGGCCACGCGTGTTTGGTGTCGGTGCCCGCACCTACGCGTGCCACCTCGCACTCCCACATTTTTCGCATTTATTTTGTGAGTACAACTCAACTAACGCCTGCCATGCCCTGATCTGGCTCCCATGTTGGTCCAGCGCATCGTTTACACGGTCCGTTCTGGGGGACATCACCATGGTGGCAGCGACTATGCCCGCATTGTCATTGGACTGCTTGCATCGCGTGTGCCTCAGCCTTCAATTTGCCGACACTGATTGATAATGCGATTCACAACGCCCGAAAGCAGCCGGATAGGGATCACACGCACGTTCACTTTACTCAGACAAAATATGATGAAGCGGGGGTAGTTGCACTCTCACCAGCCACCTAACGATACACATTCATCCCGTTGTATTCTGGGCTCCATATCGAGCCTTGCCAACAGCCGCTCAATAACTTGACAGGAAGCTAGTCCTGGCAAGCCACGCCTAGCTTAGTTCTTGTCAGCAGTCAACCCTGTCCAAGCATATGTATCACATCCAATTCGGCTGGAAACCTCCATCTGTTGGTTCAAATTCTAGAGCAATAACCATTAACTTACGAGTTTGTTTTCTTAGCTGCTGCAATCAGGTATATTAACTATGGCATAAGGACGCCCACCAATCAAATCAAGAACACACTGATCCTCTTGTGCATTGGAACTCAATTTCGAGCCCCATGGGTGGTCGCTGCATGGCTTGTATACCAAATAAATGACTGACTGTCGACTTGGTCCAAATCCTGCTGTTAATACCACCCGAGCCGCTTGTACTCTCACGTCACAGTAAAGGCTGTCCTACCTACTCCGCCGTTTCATTTGGCCAACTGTTCGTTGTCGATAATTGCGCCTCCGCCATTTATGTTTACATCCTTTTTTGAAATGGTTTTGAATCATCGTCGTCTCGCCAGCACACTTTTTGGGTTCCAATCCTGCATTTCCTCATCCTGAGTCTTCGTGCAGTCGTCCAAACGCTACTCCTAACCCACTTTTTGCTATTCTGAGTCCACTTTTGCGATCCCTGTCACTAAAGAGGGCCTCTCAGTTCTTGCATTACAGTTAATGGAACCAAGAATGGAAGGAATAAATAGTGCAGAGCAAATTGTTAGCTCTTAAGAATAATGAACAAGGCGCACATGAACGTACAGAACTGGAAATTTTTGTAGATTTTGATAAACGAGGTGTGCAAATTCTTATAGACATCAACTTTCTACGTTCACCAGATGTCTTTTCTTATACATGACCTATTATTTGAGGCAATAGAAATATCATATTAAAAAGGCTCATATGAATGTATTTAACCATTCATTTATAATACCGAATTCCCCAATAACACTTCCAAATTTAACTGCTAACAGCTTGATGTAAGTTATTTTTCTACATTTCGTTTAGTCCTTCGTGACGCTGCATGCAAATATTTCAACAGAAAGCTTTAAAACCCAAATTTAAAATTAGCGAAAGGCGTAAAAACATCTAATAGGAGGAATAATAAATCAAGACCTATATTAGAACACGAGCATTGGGAATATAAAGCAAATATTATATTGTTGCATTTTTTCCGACAAATACAACTAGTTGAACAAATGCCATTTTTAAGCTCAGTGTATCTATCGCGGGAGCTTCGTCATTTTTCTCATGATAGTGACGGGAAAATGAATCTTTGTCTTTCGCTTTTTGCTACTAATCGCTTATTGCTGATCAACTACAAAAGCCCGCTCACTGTCACATTATCCGTAGTCACAGGGAAGAAAACCTTTCATCTCATGTCCTGATCTAGCAACCAGTGCATCCTCTTCTATATGTCAACTGCTGCGTAATTATATTTCGAATGTTGTTGAGAAAGAAAAAGATATCCTACCTGTGACGTGAGAAGCATATTTGCAAAGAGTATTCGAACAAAAATTAAGGCATGCACTTAGAGAATCTTCTAGCTTCAGTGATAATTTCCACGTTCCGATGTTCTTCAATAATTCTCTGCTTGTTTGGAAATTCGCAGTTGAAGGGGGTACTAAACATTTGCACAGGAGATCCTGAAACTTCAGAAAGTAGATATAAGCGTTTGACAGCACATTTGTGTGCGGAGTTCCCTGGGCTAACTACGACAATTCTACTGAATGATTTTAATCCTTAGTACCCACTTCTAAGTATTTATTTCGAAAACTGTTTTGGCCAAGATAGCACCAAGTTTGGAAATTTTACACTCAAACAGTGTTAAAAGTGTGTATTATGCAATAAGACAGTCTGATTGACGGTTTTATTGAAAAAATGCGATGTACTTCTTAAGAGGTAAGAAGGCTGTTTCGAGTGCTATGTTTTGGGAGGAGAACGGAGTCTAGAAGACTATGCTAAAGATTATAATAACTGCTAATAGTTTGTTTTTAACTACGAGTGATATGCGGGAATAATGGACAGAGAAAAGTAATAATGGTAAGGGTTAAAAAATGCGTGTGGAAGGTTGCGATTTATCGACCTGCGAAAACAGTGAGCTCGAGCATTGCACGAGGATTTTTATGCTCACAAGACCGGCCGGTAGAATCTGTTAGTTGTCATTTCTGTCCTTCCTAACAGACGCTGACCCTGAGACTTGGAACATCATCAAATACGTCGACTTTTGAAGCGAAAGGTTATTGCACGTAAGTTGCTAACGATGGATGCAAAATAAATGACAGTATAGATTAATTGCGGTTGCATGGCATCTTTAGTTCGACCGTCCTGTCGGACGACGGCTATCTTATGCCCAGCAGGAACGGTGAAGTGAGTGTAGTATAGCTTAAAAAGATTTCAGACCTAGAAACATCTGCCGCACTCTCTCCTCACTTGCCTTTATAGACCTGATATTAGAACAGAGTCAAGAAAATCAGGTGCCATGGCTGAGCAGGCCAAACATTCCGTCTACGCGTACTGCACACGTCCTAGTCCGCACAACGTGGACCACATTGTATTTAGCTAGTTTATTTGTGTAGGTAGTATGTCGCATGTCGTCCATATGGCTAGACTGTTCAGCTTTGTCAGCTAATCGTGCCCAACCTCAGTATCAGAGGGCTTAATGGCTCTGACAGGGAAAAGAAGCGCGGTGTGGTAACATAAAGGCGACTCCTTATGAGGTTGTTTCATTCTCACAGCACATTACTCACTAACATAGCTCCGGCGCACTTGAATCCTTCACAACGCATTAAAATTAGTGGTCAGGAAGGCTATCGAGTGATCAGCTGATTTGATCCTCTGACATTAGAAAGCGAACGTGCAATGATTCCTTGTTAACGTATCCTGTGTGACGTTCCTATTCAAAGAGGATTTACATGAAATTAGCAAATATTCATTTCCTATGTCGGCAGCAGCTACCTGATGCTGAAAATCGATGGCTAAACTGATGGCAATGCTTTTGGTATGAGTTACGCAATTGCACTTACCGTAATTAAAATGTCAGCGCCCACTTACACCACTTTTGGACGAAGTGTATTTATTTGTCCTCGTTGTGTTTTAGCAGTTTGTGTGTATAAAGCTATTGAGGTGCTCACAAACACCTGCAAAAATAAATACCTTGAACAAGTAGGTGAAGCTGCGTGTTTCTGTTCGGTCTTGATAAAATTCAAGAAGGTTACACAGACAGAGGATTTCCAAAATGCACTACTCCTGGTGCTTGGTCTTCTTAGCGGATAATAAGCTTAAAAGCTATTTTACCAAAAATTACCTAAGAAAGATTGCTTTCGTCTGGTAGACAATATGAACGGTCGCAAATTGACATGGTTTTATGCAAATAATGACTTCCTTTTGTCAGTTAAAAAAATCTTTTAGGTCAGGGACTGTGAATACCCCTCACTCCCATCTAACTGGATCACATGACTAACTATGAGCGTCTCTTTTAGCTCCGGATCCAGAAACAACACAGACGGTCATACGGTACATTTTTTCAGCTAGCCTGGTATATTACGTGGTGCGGAGGTCAGCTATGATAAGTGCAGGAACACTCTTCATTTTTTCACTCACTGTACTCAATCCTAAAATCAGTTGTGTTACACACTAAACAGTCGACTTGTGCATGAGTGAGAGGCGAAACAGTGAGCCCAACACATAAAATTCTATCTAAAAGGCACATCGGCGCATTCACCATTTTATTAAATCTCACATGCCTGTATCTATGCGCTCGGAGTGTTGGCTGTGATTATTTCTTGCACACACATTAAAGTTATCCTCATTGATATATATTAAAATGACTGAAAGATTGAAGGCCAGGCAAAACTGCTTGCCGATTATTGTGATATTAATGGTATTTTTATTGATGCATGCTCGCACCCACTTCATTGTTGTACGACCATCGATTTCAATTAGGTCCACCATGTGCTCAAGAGCAGAGACGATGATAGGAGCTAAGTATGAGATTGTAATGCAATAGACGCGCAACTGTCTGCCTCATTCTAACCATCCTTCCCTTAATCCGGTGACAAGACCGAAGTCAAGATGATCGAGCAGGATTCGGAAGGAAGCCGCTTTCTCAAATGCAGCCACAAACACCACCTTACTAAGTCTTTAGTGGCAGTAGACTTAGCACGGGTGCTACAGCACTGTACACCCTCACTCGCCAATATTAGGTGTAGAGCCAAACTGTAGGAATCATGGTTGGCACTGCTCCTACCGCTTATGCTATTTCTAATACTAATATTAGGGCGTAGATGAGTGATAGGATTTGCTGGTACTCTTTCGGACTGTATTGTTAGCCAGAAATGACTTTGATTACAGTCAGCACTGGGTTCATATCCCCTCAATCTCAACAACGTGTGAAGTAGTACTGGTGCTAGGAAGGACGCTACCAATTGCTGGTAGTGTAAATCTGGGTTTCAACTATTTCGAGTAAGTACGTGTTTGGGGCCCTGAGCGCAGCAGAGTTTACCCTTGCTTCCACCCTTCCAGTTCTATCCATCAGACCGTATCCGTTTCTACTCGGTTTGGACTACGATACTGCTGCTAGAAGTTCCTATGTTAAAGTGCTAGTTCTAGTAATCATGCTTACTAAGGCCAGTAATTTGTATACTTAATATGGCCTGTTTATGCTTTTTAAGAACTCGCATCCAGTATGCACACCCAATTTGCGTGATGTAAAGAAATTATAATTTAGAAAAGAATAGAGCGTTTGTAAATAATACGCAAGTTGTACCGTGTGGTTTTGTCTTGAAGTCTTTCATCTTTAGACTAACACTTAGGCCTACTACAGTATCTGTCTGTAGTTTGTACTTAACAGAAGTGTGAACCTTGAATTACACTTATTCCAGTAAGTACATGTTTGAAACACGGAGCACAATGATGCTTTCCATGAGACCGTAGCAGATTCCACTCAGTTTGGACTACGAAGGCTAGAATACTGCTGCCAGCAGCAGTTAATATTTACTAATGGTGTTACATCTAGCGATAATTTGTCCTAAGACCAACAAGTGGTGTGCTTGTAAAAAGCCGGCGCCTAGTATCCAGTATAAGGTAAATAACAATAAGTTTTCTAGTTGAGAACAAAGTATTTAAATGGTAACTTAAGTTTTTTCCATGACTTTACGTAGCAAAGTAGCGCCATTTACTGTCTATATTCTAGCTGCTGGCATGCTAAAATTTCTGTTTTGTGATGTGCAATGCATAGTCACAGGGTGCTGTCTTTCGTCATGATTTGGACGAGCGGGGGCGGCCAGGGAAAATTTAGCCAGCGCAATAGCCTTCCTATAGATCATGTCGTCTTACCTCATTTTTTGCTATGTCTGACAGCTTGCGATGGAGACAGTTCTATAATGATTGCCGTGCTATTATTTGTGTGGCTTATGCTACTATTACTTTTTAAAACTCCTGAATAACAATGTAGCTGAATGTTTGTAATACTGACTATTCTGAATAAGTACTTGTTTTTGAGGCCCGGGACACATCAGGACTTGCCGCGGTTTTCGCCCTCGCAACTCCTTCCATCAGACTGTGTCATGTCAAGGGTTAGCGCAACGCTAGTAAGTAACATTTCAAGTTTAATCAAGCCCTTACGTCGCATGGAGCTATCGCTCTTGACCAAATATTGGCTAACTTCAGTAATTAACTCCTTTGGTGGTTTTGGGGACGTCTCTTTTCTATTAGGAGGGAAATTTGCTCCATTTAAAAAAAAACACTGCTTTATCCTATAACTATGCCAGTAGCTCGGTAATAAAGAATGAGCAGAGGAGATGGGAATATGGTGTCGATTCAGACTCTAGGAAGCCAGGGATGGTACTACTAATACCGCTAATGCTAGTTCGTCTACAACTAGTGAGGGTATAGGTGAGTGATATTATTTACTGGTGCCATTTATGACTGTGGGGTTAGCCAGAAATGACTTTGATTAAAGTCAGCACTGGGTTCATATCCCCTCAATCACAACAAGGTGTGAAGTAGTACTGGTGCTAGAATTGACGCTACCAATTACTGGAGGTGACGCTTAGTAAGCCAACGCTACAGCTCTCTCCCCCTTGATCTCAACAAGGAGTGTAAATCTGGGTTTCAACTATTCCGAGTAAGTACAAGTTTGGAGCCCTGAGCACAGCAGAGCTTGCCTTGGTTTCCACCCTCTCAACTCTATACGTCGGGCTGTGTACATTTCGACTCGGTTTGACTAAGATACTGCTGCTTTAGGTACGTGCCTATGCGAAAGTGCTAATGCCAGTAATTATGCTTTGCTAGACCAGTTTATATTATACTATAATACGGCTTATGTGATTTTTAAGAAGTCGACACGCAGCATACACTTTCAATCCAAGTGAGATAAAGTAATTATCATTTGGATTATAATAGGACAAGATCAAACATGCCCTTATGTCGTGCAGTTTGCCGTCTATAGAACTACCTATAGGCCTACTAAAGTATCTATCTGTAGCTTGGCTATGCAGAGCGTCTGCTCATATCCCCTTGATTACATAAAATAGTTGGAATGTCCGTTACAGCTATTCCTAGTGGATATTAACCTTCAGTAGTTCTCAAGCCAGAGTTCTGGAAACCAAGGCTGATATTCCTACTGATATTTCTAATACTACTAACTATGGATGCAGTGAAGTGATAATATTGCTCTTACTATTTCTGGCTGTACTGGTGTTAGCACTGACGCTACCATTTGTAACAGATCAGACCACCACCTTTCTAAATAGGTGCGCTAAAAGCACAGTACTAGAGGACAACAGTGTTTCTGAGACTGCAATAGACTTAAAGCTTACACTAGGCTTTAAAGACACGTCTACACTATCAAAGCTAAGCAACTTTAAACTATGAGGCTCGAGTCCGTAAACTAAGAGGTACATTTGTATCTAAAATTAGTACTGAAGTTACAGCCAGCTATATTTTAAAGTAAGCTAGATGAGAATTATGCGTAGCTACTAAAGCAACTTAACTGCATCTGTCATATTTAAGGAAGTTTGTGCTAGGATATTGCTGCAAGATGTAACATTTCACTGTCAAGAGTGCTTATTCTAGTAATCATGCTCAATAAAACCAGCAGATAGTATATTCCAGTTATATTATCCTATAGTTGTATGAATAGCTGACATGCATCTTATTTTTGCAACTAGCATAGCAAATAGGAGTATGAGCTTACGCGCGTCATTAACTTCATCCGGGCTGATTTGAAGGACAACCGGCGAGCGTTCACTTCCGGTTGGTAATTAAGACTTTTAGCAATCAGTAAGGATGACTTGCATGGCTGCTTAAATAGGAAACAGGAATAAGACCGCCCATCCCACCTAAAATAGGTGACCTTGCAATATATTTCAGGAAGGCTTAATATTTTCGCAACTTAACCTTGCCAAAAAACAATACATGATACTTAATTGTTACCTTAATCCTAACCCTAGCCCTACCCTCAGTCTAAACCCTAGAGTAAACACGAACCCAAACCTTTACCCTTACTTTGCTCTGGACTTCAATCCAAACCTTAAACCTAACCCTTAACTTAACCTGAACCCATAACTAAAATCTAAACCTTATTTTCCTGGATCTCTATGCAAAGCCAATATTTATTGTGGGTGGTTCCTCGCTCCATGCCCTGTTTGCGCAGCCATACAAATCGTCGGTACTACCATCTTTCCGGAAGCTTGGTACATCTTCTGGAAACCAGTTTATTTGTGGCACACATAGATGGACTCTTGAGCTCTGGTAACCAGTGCAATCGCGTTCGCCTCACATCCTCTTGGACTTGTCTTTCTATTGGGACCATGTGTAGGGCTTAATCGTTAGAGACAGCGGGATTGTCAGAGGGAAGCTGCATAAGTCTGCCTCATCACAGCGTACTCACAATCCATGTGACGCTCAGTTCGCTTGGCTCGTCGTGTGCGTCATCGGCTTCAGTGGTCGAATTGTCATTAGGTAAACTTGCCAGTATCATTTAACGTATGGAATACAGCATTAACCGTACTAAAGTCTCCCTTTTGGTGGCGTGGGTACGAATCCCACGGAGGCTGCCGAGGCTTTCACAAGTGGCTCAAATGAATTGTTAAATTTAAAGCAACGTTTCCCTGGTGCAAATTTAAATATGGCAATAGCAGCAAAATGATTTCTTGGATCCATATCATTTCGAGAGAGCTCGTCAGTTGCCGCCTCTCATTACTTGAAGTGAATCACAAAGGAGAAGATACACAATGAATTCGTACAGAAAAATCGATATAAACACAAGGTCATAAGGAGTGGCCAAGTGGCTAATCAATAACATGAGAAGTTCAAACGCTATGGTCAGCAAAAATAACAGGGAAAAACACCCGAGGTGACAACTTAGGAGGAAAAATGAATAAACAGGGAGCCAATTTTACCAAGGCAAAGTTAGATTCACTACATGCTCCAACTGTTTACATAGGTCGAGTTTGACCCGCCGTATGTAGGCTGCCTCCAGGTAGCGTAAAGTGCGAGTTGTTCGTGCTCGAACAAGTACTCGGAAGGACGTTTTGGGGTCAACAGAATGGCCCGAGTCTAACAGATGTTCAGTAATTGAAGACCGGGGAATTCTCTTTTCTTGTTTTATTAGCTAACTAGGTAAATGTTCCTAAGCTCTGGTGGCCAATTGCCTCTGCGTTTGCCCTATGTACTTGCATACGCGAGTACATGTAAATTCATAAATGCAGTTTGAAGTGGCATGCAACGGCATGGCATCCTTCGCATGAGGAACTGGTAAAGGCTTTGTCGGATTGCAAATTATCAGATCAGCAGCATAGAACGTCCTTTTAATGGCATTGATAAAGCGTCTTTTGATGGTCTTTAGTATGTTGTCGCCCTTAAATGGTAAGGAAATGTAGACGGGCTTTTTTGGTACTAATTGTTGAGTCAATTTAGGATCCAATAAATTATTTTGCTGCTATTGCCATATTTTAATTGTTAAAATCTGCCAAAAATCCCTCTTAAAGACTAAGTCATAAGTAGTTGCCGAGGTAACGCCCACTTCGTTCGGACTGTCATATGCGTCGCTGCCTGCAGCAAGCAAACGTTTCTTAGTCCATAATTTAGAAATGCTTCTGGCAAACACAGCAACCACCAGAAGCATTATTTCAGTTCAGTTAATCGTCACTAGCCGCTCATACCTCAAACTCTCATCACGTGCCTGTAGTAACAATACACATCCATCAACCATGAAGTCAAAAATTTCCCCCCTGGGACACAAGGTCACGTCTTGTCAGTTGCTTTTGGGAGTAGCATTTAAATTATTCCTAGTGGTTGCATGGAATGGATTAAGGTGAATCTAAACCCAGTCAAATAAAATTTTAGGATAATTCAAGTTTCAGAAATACGCGATAATCATTTGAGAAATACAAAAAGCCTAGCTGAATATATTATTTGAGCTCCTGACGGCTCGGGGAGTTTGGTCGGCTGAACATTGTAGAAGCGTTAACTGCACAAAATCAAACAGAAATAGGAGTGTACTGATCTACACGGCCATGAGCTGATCAGATTTTTTTCTTATTTCGTTATCTCGGCAATCCGTCGGACAGTTAGTCTGCGGATCATACATCACCACCTCGATGGAGGCTGCTTGAGTTCTTGTCAATTTTTTTAGGGATTGTGGCTTCTTTTGCCCCTTGTTGAATGATTACGTCATCGGGCCATAACTGACTGACTTTCTTAAGTTCTGTGTGGATGTCTTTTTCTAGTATTTCTGTTTGCAATGACACATGGCTTTTAGAACTGTTAGTAGGTATATCTGCCTTTCGAGGACATCTGAAGGCCCTAATTCTACAGCTCGTCGTTCTGACATTGATTTGCCCTGGTCTGAGATGCTCACCCCCTGAAGGCCAAAATTATGGTTAATTTCTCAAATGTGCGCCATCAGAACTAAACGTTTAGCTCATGGGTTGATCAGCAGAAGCAACTGTCTATGCTGAGCATTCGACCAGAAGATTTAGTCGAGTAAACATGAATTTTGCCAAACTATAGATAGAAACGACAAGTAGGGAGACGATGGGTCTGTGCGGTAAGTTTGTATTCTTTAGGCTGGGTAATTTGGATCCGGCAACGATGCCTTATAAGTTACACCACAATAAGAGTCATCTTCATGAATAGAAGTAAATATGCGTGCCCCAGGTTCTTGTTGTAAAGAAGAGAAGGACGCAATCTCTGGAAAGATAGTTTTATTCTGAGCTTTCGGCTCCACACGAAAAGCCATCCTCAGAGTAAATGAGAACAGCAAATATCAGCTACGCATAAATGGGTTTGGTAGGGGAGGGGGGAGTGGTGGCAACCCAGGTGCTCAGCTTTCATAGCAACCACCCAATAAAGCATAAACGTGGCTGTATTTGACCACTATTTCAGAGGGTGAAGACACACTGCAGTGAACCGGAAGGACGAGTGCAAGAATTCCGACATCTTTGGGACCAACTGGCCAGGAATGGATACCCGAACAACTTCATCCACCGCTGCCTCCGAACGCGCCCACAGGGAACAAACGAAAGGGGACTAACAACGCTCTGGCACCCTCTACCATACATAAAAAACGTGTCAGAAGCAACCGAGCGCATCGCTGCAGAGCTCGGCGTTTGTATTGCGTATCGCCCGATAGCTACCATGCGTGCACGAGTCATGCAAATCAAAGACCCGCTGGATGTAGGTGAGCAGCCTGGCGTCATTTATCAGGTGGCATGTCACGACTGTTCTTGCCATTATACCGGGCGACAACTTAGCTCGCGAATAGCGGAGCACAAACGGGCAGTGCAGAAAGGCGACCCACAGTCCCAAATCGCTACCCACACTCTGGAAGAAGGCCACGAATTCGACTTTTCGAATACACGGATAATGGCACGAGCCAGTAATAAGACGGGACGCGAACTGCTGAGGCCTGGGTGTCAGATCCTAAGTCCATAAACAGGCATGTGGATATACAGCCCTGTTATTTTGCCATCCGTGCCCGTGACCAGAAACCAGGGCCCAGCTCCTCTACAAACATGCAGGCCAACACGTCAAGGTCACACGCCGTTACTCCAGGGATGCGCGTCGGAGACACGATAAGGTAGCGTGAGAATGGATGTGTCGTGGACAGGGATCAATTAATAGTTGCCACCACTCCACTCCACATTAACGACCCCATTTGTGCGTAGCTCACATTTTCTGTTCTCATTTTCCCTGAAAATGGCTTCTCGTGTGGAGCCGAAAGCTCAGAATAAAATTATCGTTCCAGAGCTCACGTCTTCCTCTTCTTTACAGACGTCTACACGTTTCTGTAAAACGCAACCGGTAGTAAAAGAGATGGGTAAAATCAGAGGAAGCAGAACAATGAAAAAGTACAGCGTGTACAAGTAGAAAATAAAAGGAATAATTATTTAAGTAACCAAACTTTTGACGCTCAATTATTAAAAAGAGAAATACAACCAATAGGGAATAATAAGTCCGCAGCGCAAGCCTGTCTTCCTCTTAGGACCGTTTAGGCTAGTGATGCAGTCATCTTCCACTTATCCCATCGACAAAAGCAGTTGAACAGATCAGAACCCCAGACCTATCCCCGCGTTCATCTGAACCACAGCCGGCTGCGATTACGACCGTGAGCAACAAATAGATTGATACAAGGGTCGCTTCTTGCTCGGCCGTCGGCATTAGCCCTTTGATATCGAGCGAGCGCGCGTGTGTGTGTGCGTGTATGCGAGTGACGCGCAAGCAGGGTGCAGAGTGCACGCACGCGTGCTAGGAATGGGGAAGTGAGGAAGGAGTTGGCGCTGCGAAGCACAGTAAACTTGGTTGACCACCGTCAATCAACCAGCTGGTCGTAATTGCCAGGAACACACACTACTAATAAAACTAAAAGAAACCACAGGACGATAAAAGTTTCCATGTGAGGAGTGCCCTGGATGGGTACAGGCTGAATACGTACAAAAGAAAATAGGCTTACTACAACGAAAGACATAGTTAGTAATGCATAGAAAACTACATAGTTTTACACATAAGAAACCATTACCTTGAGGTCTTCCCGCCAACCCTTTCTGCCAACTTCAATGTGAAGGATTGTGTTCCAACCTTTACAGTAATTGTCATCCTGGGCTACGAGGCTCTTGGCAGCTCACTGCCGATTTTTATGACTTAGCATGAACGTATACAGATAAGCAGAACTACATTGCCAGCAAAGATAGGAGAGATTAGGGTGGCCATTTCTGGCTTAATGGCCGGCATCAGCTGGTCATACTTAGCCCCAGATGTTGCCGCAGCCGCGGCTTAAAACCCGATATGGTTGGCTAGACCTCGAACACACTTAATATTCAGCTGGAGTAAATCGACCTATTTAAAAGTTTGTAATCGTAGGCTGAAAGTATATATTAATATTTCGGTAAATTTTATCAGCCACAGCGCGATAAGCATGTAATATTCATTGACTTGTCAACATACAAGCTCATTTGCTTCGAGTTATTGATTAATTTCTGCAAAAATAAAAAACAAAATTTTTGGAACTGTCGTATCTACAAAAAAGTACCCAGGAAACTCATAGAGATTTCGCGATGAGCTGCATCCCCACAACTGTGTCAAATAGTGAAAAAAAATGCTGATAAAACTTGTGTCTAAGCTTTTAACTTGTAATTTTGCTGTCAATATGGTGCACTCTGTAACTAATTTATGTCCTATTGCCTGTCTGTTGGCATGTAAGTGGCTCTTACGTGGTTATCCCGCTGCATCAGTTAGACCTTGAACCTACTTTGAATAGGAACTTTCAGTCAACGCATATAAATCCTCAAGTAGAGTAATTATCGATTTATTTGTGATGAAATGAAAAAGCAACAATGTATGCATATCAGACTAGGCAAATTGATTTTGGACGCACTTAGAATTATAAGTCTGACAAAGACCTGGGAAGTAGCGTCAAAAATTAGGCATAATAAAACATATTACAATATTTAAATGAACTTTTTCTTGTAAAATATCTTGCAAATATCCCAGAGGTAAAAAAACTGCGCATGACAGCAGATTGAATCACAACTGCTTAAGAATTAGCCTGGAGGTTCCCCATCAGAAATGCAGACAAATCGAACTGGCAGAACGATAGTTTATATTTTCCAGGAACCTATAAGCAGCCCAGAAATCACTTGCAGCTGCTTGTCAGTAAAAGTGCTTTTTTGTATACTTTTTTCAACTGTGGATTAATTCCCAGAATTGTTGCGTTGCTAGCGTTCAGTGAATGTCCCAATCGATCTTTTGTAACGAAGACAACTGTGCAGTCTTAATCTCGCTGCAACACTTTAGGGTTAATTAACGGAAACTTCATAGCCGTCAGATTCTATTTATTGACGTTCACGAGAAATCCAGGGTTACATGGTTCCATAAGATTTTCTTCAGTTGTTGATAGTATTATTAGTCGAATGAAGAGTCAATTTCAAAATATCGGATTGGGAGATCAAGTGAGGCATTTTCGCAATCTTCACAGGTTTCTCTATGTACTTTTTTACTATAAGTAGTGATCAGAGAGACGGCATCGAAGAAAGCCATTGTCTCTTTGATCTTAATCATAAGTCAATACCAGATTCCCAAAGAGATCACAATACATAGATTGCAATCTTAAACTCTTGCAGTAATTTACCCTAAATTAGGACATTCCTGAGTAGGCAAAGTATTTTTGTTATTCTCGTTTCTACTGCGTGCAACTCAAATCATTTTTAACGAAACCTCACCACGGATTAAACATAGACTTTGAGATAGGCTTGATGAGAATCAACTTTCTGTAGATGTGTCCAAATTTTTGAAAATTAGACAGAAATTGCACACATATTTTTCGTGACGATGTATTAACTCGGATTAAAATCTCAAAAGAAAATAAGTGCAAAATGTATTATGCATGATGATAATTATCATCCTATCCTTATAATATGATCCAGTTTCAATGTCCTACGCAATCGAATGAAAACGCGCTGCCCTGATAACGAAAGTAGATTTGAATTTCTTATTCAGGTAATGTACTCACTACTGGCACTCAACTCTGCATAGCATGAAATTTTCCGAACGGTATTTTTTTAAATTCCAAGGGACAATGCGGATGCAGACTGAAGTTATTTGTATTGCGTCGCGTGTTCGAAGTTTAGAAATATGTTCTTTGACGAGTTCAGACACATTCGTACTCCTCATAAGGGTTAAACAACCCGCTATTCTTAGCGTCAAATTGGATAACTTTAGTCATATTTTAGCTCGTATCATATTAGTCAGCGATATGCCGAAACTCCAAGATGTCACGTAAAGATCCAGAATCCGCTTCTATGCGCATACATTAAAGTGTAGAAGGCTCTGAATACTGTACGTTTGCAGCATCCAAACATATACGGAACACTGGACACACCTTTGCTTGAAACAGAAGTCGAATTCATGGCGCCTGTCTCTTCAATTAAAGCCGAAACCTTTTCGTGTGCGTCAACTGACGCATCAATCATCTCGTCGAACAGTGTGCGACGTAGGAAAATTCAAGGAAGAAATGGAGCAGATGACAGACACATCGGACAGGACAGCGGCACACAGCGAACGCTTTTTTCAACGAATACTGCGCAGATGTGGATTCTCTAAACATTTCATAAGAAGATAACTGATTTTGCAAGTAAAAAGTTGGCTTCACGATGACAATGACCTGCGCAACACGCCAAAAACTGTTTCCTAGTTCAAGGTATTCATTTCGCAGGTGAACCATTTGGGTTTGGCATACCTCACAAATGGTCTCCCGTCTGATAGAACACCTACAACTATAGGCCGAAGAAGATTATAGACAAATAGCAGAGGGACAAGAGCAAATATTTCTGACTATTTAGCCGTTATCAGTTCGCCATTCCGGAGCCCAAGTGTTGCGGCACCTGAGGCTGGGACCCACGAACTTTTGGTTGGAAGTCCAGCGCTCTGACCACTTGTCAGCCTGAAATACTAACCACTGTATGGTTGCTAACGGGACTCGAGAGTGAGCTCCAAGTCAAAACGAAATGGCGAGCATCTATGCACCAATCTCAATATATTTTTGACGCGCAGCTCTTAATGGGGAGTTTAGCCTACCGCCTGAGAGTTATTTTTCTTTGGTCAACTTATTAAGTTTAAGGGTTAAGGTCTTTAAATAATTGTAGGTCCCCGAGTGAAGAATGCAGCCATGAATTGCAAAACGGGAGTGAAAGTGAACGGAATTCTCTGTTAAAGGAAACACCTTCAGACGGATGGCACACAAATTCTTGAATAAGATATTGTGCTAAGCTGCATCCCCGCTTTCATTCTTGAGACTGGATTGGCGAAAGGACCAACCAGCATATTGACCTGGATATTCATAGAGGCCTATGCTAGCACATGGGTCAAGCGCGCTATGCACGTAAAGAACTGAGTCCTCCAGCTGGCATAGTGAGCCAAAAGGGCTCTTCATGCATGAGAGTTGACCGCAAACGATATGCAGCAGGCTAGTACTCACACATGCACCACTAGATCCTAACGTATAATTCAAAACTGGTACCAGCAATGACCGCTAGGACTGATAATTTATCAATTGATTACCACTAGGTCATTAACGGCTATTTTTCCAATGTCACACCAAAAGCCGAGATTTCAAGTGATCACACTTCCGTTAGTGGAAGTGAATTCCGTCAAGCCTAAACTGGGGATAAATAAACCCGCACTTCCTCAATGTTACTAAGTCGATAGCAGACCCACGTTTCCTACAAACCAGATGGCGGAAAGATAGCCTTGCAAGTTTATATATTAGTTTTTGAGTTATTTTTAGAGAGTGGCGTTATTTTTTTTTTGAAGGAAGAGGTGATGGTTTAGAGTCTGACGTAGGTCTGCTCAGATACGCCGTAAAGGGACAGGTCGGAGAATCAAAAATGGAGTTTATTTGCGTCTAGACGCCACTTGAATTCTCTATTAGGCACATTTCTTACCAATCGGATGAATGGCAGTTTGCCCTGTAGCGTAAGATATACTTTACTCACCAATATCAAGCCTTTTAGAAATAAACTAAAAGTGCTCAGCAGAAAATATGTCTTATTTAAATGGATTATAAAATTTCGCTTGTTGAAGACGCAAGTAAGTTGCCAGAAAGACTATAAGGGAACTACACATAACTTTGGAATTTTAAAAGAAAGTTTTTTAAGAATTATATATCAAACATACTGGCAAAAAGTTGAAAAAAAAACAAGTAAAAGCATGAATGAAATAGACGCATGACAGTTTTAAGTCAGAGTTAAATTCATTTACTTATTGAGGGAGAAATAACTTCAAGCATGATATCAGCCAAGTGCATGAAATTTGTATCATTTCAAAATGATGAGGCCGGTGCAAAGATGGCCAGTGTCATATACAATAAAAAACTTTATGTATTCTAATAAAGAATTTTCAAAAAGATCTGAAGGATTAAGAGTCGAGATATTTGTGGCTCGCACTATTCTAGAATGAGTTACTTTCTAGGAATATGTGCTTTGAATTTAACCTGCAAGGTTAAGTTGATTTATAAAATGTGGATAAAATTCGAAAACAAAAGAAAACTGTAGTTTTGTTAAGATTATAACTCATTATACGATATACCGACTTGCAATGGATTTAGGAATATCCATAGCCTGAAAAAAGGATTTCATTCGTTTCCAACTACTGCAGGGAAGACCATATTTTGATGACACTCATCAATAAACTTGCTACTCCACTTAAAATGTGTAGATCAAAACAACGGCCGGAAAAAGGTAGCAGACTTAGCCTGAAGCGAAACGATGTGAAGATGAGAGACATTTCGGGGGCCAGACTAACCAAATTTAGCCTGACAAAGGGCAGTCGAGCCTGAAGAGCTACAGTTCAATATTTTTAACAAAAAATGCTAGTGCGTGTGCACGATAGGCTATGTCCAAGCCTTTGAAGGTAAGGTAGGTCGCAAGAGAAACGGGCATCCAATGTACTGCACCGGAATTTGCATGCATAGCGTTTAAGCCCTACCACGAGCCGCGAGTGATATTCGTTCTGCCAACCTGGTCGCTAGCTCTCGGCACGATACACTTATAACAAATGCCGCACACGAAAATTTGATGGCCTATGTAGGCGCCGGTTCACATAGTGCCGGACACCTGCTCCTAATCTCCGCATCAAATGGCGAATTGGCTCGGAAAGTGGCCTGATGCTTGGGGGAAGGAGGTATCAACACACGGGACTCACTCTGCACCACAAAAAGCTTATATTCCTTACAGTTAAAAATCCGATGAGCCCTTTAACTATCATGGCATGCTAAACGACATGGTATGGTGGACTGCTACCTGTCGGAATACCTCGGTCTCCTTAGGACGGCGAGTCAAACTGCAATGCTCCCTTCTCACTTTTACTATTTTGGTATTCCCGCACAGTTGGTATAAAAACCGTTTTTTTATAAAAACATGACCCGCCATACGGGTTTGTAGCATTGTAGGTGTGGCATTCGTAGATGTGCTAGTTAGCTTTGCAACCCCTGTGCCTGATTCTGCCTTATGGTTTCTCAATCCTGCCATGGCAGACTGGAGCCTATTGCGGACGAGACAAGAAATTACAGTAGCTGCCGTACAATAGCACTCTCAATGCAAGCTAATTTCCGTTCAATTTATCGTGTCTGTATTTACCGTGCTGTGCAATAAATAAGAAACATCATCCTTTCTGATATTCGAACAATTTAATAGTGTTAAATGTTGTAGAAATTAGAGGTAACCTCGCCGTACTATGTTTACAGTATGTTATTTTTGCATAAAAAAGTTGTTAGATGAAGAACACAAAGCTAAAGATATTACGAATTTTAGAATTTTTATATACTTTCACATATTCTTTCGTTAAAGCTCAGAATTAGGCAAAATGCACGAAAGACAGATCCTAACTCACCATGTGGTCAAACCCATACTTTTTCAAAGTTCATCCACTTAAGAAGTAGCAGCAAACAACAGATGACACTTGATTGTGGTAAGGAATTGCTTAACTAAAAAGTTGGACTCCGTTGTTTATGCGATTACTCCTTAGGTATTGCGCATAAATCGACATGATTATTTAACCTTGCGACTTCGGGACAATTCACGTTTCGCTTTAATGTAAAATATTCGAGGAGAACGTAGAAGGAAAGAAGTATGAAGAAAAACCAGAAGGAAAACCAGAAGGAAAGCAGACTGATAAACAAACTTTTCAGCAAATCAATTAAGTTAACGCTTTAAAACTCATATCTAAATGTAATTTGAGCATCTTTTGAGTCAGTGTTTTTACGTTTGAGGAGGTTAACATGTTCTTAGCAAGCTACTGTGCATCCAAAAAACCTTGTTTTCCGGATTAAATTTGTCGAAATCTATATTAACCGTATATACCATATTAGAATACCAGTGAATTTTTAGCAACCTGTAAATAGCGGGGTAACGCAAGGAATGAACGCATGAAACGACTGCATATGCTGTTGCCGTTAAGCAACGAATGCTGCATTTCTGTTTGTTTAGCGTTATCTGCCTCTTAACGGTGGTCGATCTGTGAGAACCCAGTTACATAAATTCTCCCAGCCGGCTTGTGAATGAAAACGCAAATGGACAGAACTTTGTGATATTTCTAAGGATGGTGAAGGAAAGAATCACGCGATATTCCAAAAAGACGTATAGATTTGACTATTAGCAGAAAAGGGAGGAGAAGAAGAAGTAAATGCTAACCAACATAGGTGAAGTCGTTGAATACAAACTAAGAAACTAAGGACGTAATTAAATGTTTCCGGACCATAATAATATGTTCATGTTACTATGTATGCAAAAGAATTTCTCACATATAAAAGGCACAAAAGTTTCAAAGAACATTCAATGTTTAAAGGCGCCATGTCTAATCATCAAAATACTTTATTAAATCTCTACAGTTAATGAATTTTTGTGTCGCCTATCGGCTACATAAGAAGAAAAATTTTCTCCCATATCGGCATGCTATCAAAATCAATTAAGGTTAAATCTGTAATGCCCTTTGAGCAACTGGTAGGCGTCTTTCATTTTCTCCGTATTAACAACATAATTTTCAAACATGTCAGTGTTAAACCGTACTTAACATCTTCTCGTTGGCAACTTTATAAAGGTAATAATTTAAATGGTAAAATCACGAAACGGTTGTTACTAAGAGGCAGAATGCAAAATATTTAACTGGCTGGCAGAGTTATTGGGCCAGTTGAAGGTAATAATCTGGGTTTTTCTTGCATCACGACATCACACCAAATTGTTATTAAAGCCACACGATGTTTTATGACTTTTTGGTCATTTTATTACACTTGATTTTACGTGCCTAAAAACATTTGTAAGCATTTGTCCCTGTAACGTTTACTTAGATGTAGATGACTGTCTCTGGAATTAAGAACTGCGAGGATGTCACACGCTTTGGTTCAAAGCATTACCGCTCAGCAAATATAAGCTAATTACCACAGTTTAAGACGCCTGAGCACAAACGTTTTGTGCAATTTCTTCGCCTGTCTGACGGTAATGCCTTCAGGCAGGATGGTTTTACCTCACTGTGATCACCAGCGTTAGTGTATTCAAAAAAATGTACTTCAAATATACCCAAAAACTCAGTGACTTTCATTATTGCAATAATTGAAAAGCTAATAGTTATGAGACTGTCAGCTAGTACTCCAGACAGCCATTAATATGCATTTGGCGCGACAATAAGTAATCATTTTATGTCCTCGATATCTTAGTTGATCAAAATTTATAGCTGTACTTGACTTACTTTCTGTCAACGACGGTTTTATAACGGTTTTTATGATAAATAGTTAGAAGGCCTTTTTTAAATGTCCTGGTTATCTAAAGAGAAAGGGCAGACAAGTAAAGCATTCACTTGGTTTCTATTTCTTCGGAGTGTATGCAAATAACGTTGACTTGTGCTTCCTCTTCATCCGCTTTTGTAATCAATCATTAGTTCGGCAAAAATTCCCATTTCGTTTACGATTGAAAAGTCGTGTTGGCAAACAGCTGTATTCGGTCATTCACTTCAGGCCGTTACAGTGACATGGAAAAATAGACGACTAAAGCAGGCACTTCTGTACAGTGCTAATATAATTCTTGAGGTGGGGGGGGGCTAATTAGTCATCTCGTGGTTCCCTCGTCTCCTGCGCGCCGGACTCAGCATGCCGAGGACGTTGGGTTGTCACGCGTGTGGAACGGGGGAGGGACGTTCCCACGATCTACGTCATACGCGCAGCGGGCTCTCTGTGACTGTGAGCTGCATGGTCGCACTGCGTGTTCTCTGCGGCTGTGGGTAGTATGGTTTCGGGCTGCGTAGCTTCTGACGTCGTGAGTTCTGACGTAGTGGCTTCTGGCGGTGCGGGATCTTTGTATGCGGTCGGCCACGGGAGGGAGACGGCATGTACCAGCGTCTTTTGACAGCAGAGAGCGGGTTTTGCTAAACGAATTGCCACTGCCTCAGCTGTGGCTAGCACCCGTTTACGCAGGCCTTTAGAGTAGAGCGTGGGTGCCTGGTATATGACCTGAAAAGCCTCTCTCGCGTCAACTTGGTGATTTGTATCGATCAGAGGTGCGAGGATTGAGCTTGAGATCGATCGATTTCCCCCTTTACCTAACCAGGCTGGTATGTGTTCGCGTATCCTCTTCTCCAGACGTCTCGTTGTTTGGCCGATATATCCCGCCCCACAGGAGCAGGTGAAGGAATAAATGCACATGGAAATGGCCTGTAGCGGTAGTCTGTCTTTACCCCCCATCCGCAGAAGGGGAGAGTTTGTGAAGAGTACGCGTAAGTTAGTCACCGGGAAAGCACTCGTGACTGCTGTCCTTAGACGTCGTTTTACTAGTTCGCTTGCTGCGTCTCCTAGGAAGGGCAGTCTTATGAAAAGGTCTTTCTTTTTTTGCCGTTGCTACGGCAGGCTTTGCGACACGCTCCTTAATGTTACGAACGTATTGAACGTATGAACTACGCCATCTATATCGGTAGTCTGCTTCGTCAGGCGTAGTTCATACGTTCATACGTTCAATAAGGCCCACGCAGCACTAAAGTTCACTGTGGAAACGGAGGTGAACAACGAAATCGTGTTCCTAGATGTGCTCCTGCACAGACAAAAAGACGGTTCAATACAACGCCGGGTATACAGAAAGAAAACCTGGACGGGGCAATACATTAATTTCAACAGTTTTGTTCCCCTTCATCTTAAAAGAAACTTAGTCCAGGGATTGGCAGCCAGAACACGATGCATCTGCTCTCCTGAAGTAGTTGAAAGAGAACTGCAACAGCTACAGAAAACACTTCGTGAAAATGGTTATCCAGAATGGTTCATCCTTCGTAACATTAAGGAGCGTGTCGCAAAGCCTGCCGTAGCAACGGCAAAAAAAAGAAAGACCTTTTCATAAGACTGCCCTTCCTAGGAGACGCAGCAAGCGAACTAGTAAGACGACGTCTAAGGACAGCAGTCACGAGTGCTTTCCCGGTGACTAACTTACGCGTACTCTTCACAAACTCTCCCCTTCTGCGGGTGGGGGGTAAAGACAGACTACCGCTACAGGCCATTTCCATGTGCATTTATTCCTTCATCTGCTCCTGTGGGGTGGGATATATCGGCCAAACAACGAGACGTCTGGAGAAGAGGATACGCGAACACATACCAGCCTGGTTAGGTAAAGGGGGAAATCGATCGATTTCAAGCTCAATCCTCGCACCTCTGATCGATACAAATCACCAAGTTGACGCGAGAGAGGCTTTTCAGGTCATATACCAGACACCCACGCTCTACTCTAAAGGCCTGCGTAAACGGGTGCTAGCCACAGCTGAGGCAGTGGCAATTCGTTTAGCAAAACCCGCTCTCTGCTGTCAAAAGACGCTGGTACATGCCGTCTCCCTCCCGTGGCCGACCGCATACAAAGATCCCGCACCGCCAGAAGCCACTACGTCAGAACTCACGACGTCAGAAGCTACGCAGCCCGAAACCATACTACCCACAGCCGCAGAGAACACGCAGTGCGACCATGCAGCTCACAGTCACAGAGAGCCCGCTGCGCGTATGACGTAGATCGTGGGAACGTCCCTCCCCCGTTCCACACGCGTGACAACCCAACGTCCTCGGCATGCTGAGTCCGGCGCGCAGGAGACGAGGGAACCACGAGATGACTAATTAGCCCCCCCCACCTCAAGAATTATATTAGCACTGTACAGAAGTGCCTGCTTTAGTCGTCTATTTTTCCATGTCACTGTAACGGCCTGAAGTGAATGACCGAATACAGCTGTTTGCCAACATGACTTTTCATTTAATCATTAGTCATTTTACATTTAAGCTTAACAAATTCTATTCTTAATGTCTCAGCATCCTGTGTTACATCCCATTTTGGCGAAATCTGTGTGCGTTGGCTAGATGGAAAACCAACTATGTTTAATTCATTCATCGACTCTTAACTCCTTTACACAAGTCACCTACCAGAATAAGCATTGCTCGAATATGTTTGCATTCGCTGCACTGTCTAGCGTCCGTCGCACATTTGTCTTTCATTTTTAAACTGCACCATATTTAAAAAATCATCTCATTTTTTAAATTAATAGTAACATTTCTTGTCACGACTATTCGTAGTCGTCTTCTCCGGGTCAGGTTAGGATTATTTTTCTGTTGCCTGTGTATAAGAACGCTCTCTGCAACATCTATGGCTATTCATACACCTCCATCAGGTCAGTTTGCTGCAGTCGAAGAATTCTGCCTGCGTTCGAAGGATACATGTTCACAGATTGATGTACCAAAGTCAGTTTCGAGGAATAGAAAATTAGTTTCTGTACTAAGGCACACCAGGCACATCCAGATCTTTTCCGGCGCCCCCGCACCACAGATGCTGGTGGTCCAACAGTAAAGATCCGTAAAGAGACATCCCGCGGCAGCCAATGGTTGGGAGGTTCACACCGAAATTGATGTCCAGAAGTTAAGCATGTGTAGACGTAACAAAAAACCAATACAAGCGAAAATCCGTGTCCCAGGAAGCAATTGAGAAGCAGAAGAAGAAGAAGAAGAAGAAGAAGAAGAAGAAGAAGAAAAAGACTCGAATCTTCTTCTTCTTTTCAATAACAAAAAAACCTCACAATAACCACTTTATCTATGTTTGTGTTAGTCTGCCCGCTACGTTGACGCTGGCAGCTTGAAGTCATGCTCATGTATGCCGTTGTTCTACCGATGTCAAACCTTCCTTGATTTAAACCCCTATTTCTTTGAACCAGTTATTGCATGACATGACAATCTTCAAATTTTTGGATTGCTCTCATTAACTGACACCTACAACGACAAAGAAAAGCGGTAATATTATTCCTGTCGTTCCAGCGAAATGAACTATTCTCAAAAAGTTTTAAAATCTCAACAATTCTGCAGAAAACTGGAGGGCGGAGTTTACAAAAATTTAAAACGGCAATCCACCACCAGTTTGACGTAGACTTTTCAAAGGGAAATTATACTTCCTGGTTGTTAAAAGTACTGCAGATATTTTGCATGAGGATGGGGCCTGTCCTCTATGGTGCTGTGAAGGAGGTTTTATTTAAAAACTATCATAAATTTATGCGTATACCTTAGCCCTTACTTTATTAATATGCTAAACACCTGCATTAAGATGGAAGGACCGCCCCTCGTAAGCCTTAGCAGAGGTACTGTTCCAGAATGTAGTCTTCGATCGCACGTGATTTGACTTCAAATTACGAATTCAGTTTTTTTCAATTGATTTCAGAAAGGCTTGTTGAATGCAGGTTCGCTTTTAAATGAAAGCACATGAGATTTCCCAAAAGGCATGATAATTCCACTCATGGAAAGTTTACTACTCATATGATGTTTACATTGAAATAAACCTACCGACTAAAAGTTTCTTCAATGCCAGGATATGATAAACAGTTGTTAAACTTTCAAAATTTGCTAAAATAGAAAACTGCCCGTCTCACGTCTGGTTGAAGTTTTGAACTTATTTCTCGCTTGCCATTTGAAAAGTCTGTGATTATAAACCTCGACACATTTTCCGTATGCACTACTCTCCACCCATTAATATCCCGTTATCTTGAAGCACCAAAAACGTTAAATTATTTCACACAAATCGTTTAAGATAACCTGAAGGAGCACGAAAAATCATAACTCACCTAAATGTTTTTTTAACTTACAAACTACAGCTTTGTGGGCTCGTCTTCGTCTTCTTATAAGTGCTGCGATCGAAAAATGTCTCTTATAGTAGCCTATTGGTCCTATATGTTTGACACTTAGAACCTTCTTAAAACACATTGCATAAGAATGGCTTCGATATCCCTGTAAAAGAGAGATTGTCCGTAATATTCTTGGCATTCCGCTAGATTTCAAGGAGTCAGTGTTCGGGGTAAGGTAAGGTAAAGACTCAGCCCAGAGGTATAGGAAGATTGAAGTTATGGTTAGGATTTGGATTTGGACTCAGACTGATTTGCTCTTCTTGGAATTTTCTGCAACTCCACTTCTATTGCGTAGGGCCTTCCTATCTTCATGACATGTCGGAGTAATAGCGGCATTTCAAAAATTCCTATGCACATTACTAGCCAGTGCATTTGTCGTAGACCTAGCAAAGTTGTTTGTTTTCGTGTAGATAAACTGATGAAGCGTTCTGGAAGACGCAAAACTACGATACCAATAAATTAGTTTATGTTTACAAATCTAATAACGCCGGAAAGTTGGCAGGGTTTATTCTTTGTACAACTGAAAGTAAAAAGATGTCTTTCAGACAAAAAGTAGCGCTCGTTAACAAGTTTAAAGCATTTAACTTAGTAATCTGGAGCTGCAATGTGCCAATTAGGCAAAGGAGACGACCCATATACAAAATTCCTCCTAGACCCTCTAAGCTTTCGCATTTGGTCTCAAGTTCAAATTTTACTATAGATATGAACGAAATGATATAAGATTCTATCCCAAGTCATTGTAGGAAAATGGGAGCTTAATCACCATTCCTGCAATAAAAGGGTTGAATTCCGTAGTGATAGGATAGTTGAAGCAAGCAAATATGGCAGAATTTATTCGATCAAATAAATTTCGTGACGGCTCGTCAGCTGCGGCCCGTCTTTGCATGAATGAATAACAAGTGGGTTACAGCACAATTTGAATATCAACAAAATCGATAAATGCAAGGTCAAATTTACGCGTAAGCGAACATTCATATTGTCAACGTAACTCGGGAAAGGGCGGAAATTTATGGGGGAAAACAACACAAAACAAAAAAAGGTGACTAAATGTACGCCTATGGACCCCAAGGCAGCTGTAGGTTAGCCATATGTTCTAATTGCTTACATAGGTCGGGTTTCTCCGCCGTATGTAGGCTGCTTCCATGTAGCGTAATGTCCGGTTTGTTCGTGCTCGAACAAGAACTCGGAAAGATTTTTTCGGGTCGACAGAGTGACCACTGTCCAATAGATGTTTTGTAATAGAGGACCGAGGTACTTTGTTTTCCTGTTTAAAAAGCCAAGAGGGTAAATGTTCAGCTGCCCTGGTCGCCAATTGCCTTTGCGTTCGCCCGATGTACTTGCATCCGCAAGTGCATGTAAATTCATAGACGCAGTTTGGAGTGGCGTGCAAAGGCAAGGCATCTTTTGTCCCGTTAACGGGAAGGCCTTTAATAGGGCTGAGGAACACCAATGCAGCTGCATTGTACGTTCTCTCTATGGTGCATCGCAAACGTCGTTTGATTGTATTTGATACATTGTCACTTTTGAAGGGTAGAGATATAAAAACGGGCTTTTTTGGAACAAACTGTTCCGTAATTTTCAGCCATAAAGGTTTACTGTATTTCTGAATGAAACGTGAAGGATATCCACGTTTAAGTAGGGCGTGTTTGATGCTGGAAATTTCTGTTGGTAATGTTTCATTGCTGCAAATTTTCTCAGCTCGCTGGAAGAGAGTTAGTACCAAGTTTCGTTTCCACTGGATTGGCACAAAACTAGTAAAGTGTAGGTACTGGCCCTTCCAGGTAGCCTTGTGATAAACACTTCGCCTTATTGAACCATCAGCCTCTCTAAACAGGAGGACGTCAAGAAAAGGCAATTTGTTGTTTTGCTCCATTTCCATCGTGAACTTTATTTTTGGATGCATTTTATTCATGAATCGAAGAAGGTTTTCAGCGTCTTGTTTGGTTTCAACTATAGTGAAGATATCATCGACGACATTTCTGTATAAAGTTGTCTTGTTTAGTTGTGATGACACGTTTTCTTCTAAATGACCCATGAATATGTCAGCAAAAGTAGGTTCAAGTGGACTTCTCATTGCGACTCCATCGATTTGTCTATACCGATGCCCATTAAAGAGGAGTTGCACATTTTTTGTACATAGTGTAAGCAATTCCCTTAGTATATCAGGTGGTAGACGATTATAGGATGCATGAGTACATATAACGTCGATTGTTTCGTCTAATGGTACGTTTGTAAATAAGGATTCAACGTCTAAAGAAATCATAAATTTTTTTTGCAATATTTTGGAGCTTAATATCTTCAACAAATTGAAAGACATCCTTTGTCACGTAAGTGGAGAACTGGCTCCTAATCGGCTTTAATTCCTTGACAAGCCATTGTGCTAGCTTGTGTTGAGGAGAGTTAATCATAGACAAAATTGGCCGCAAAGGTATGTCCATCTTATGTGTTTTGGGCAGACCATATAGTCTGGGGATGTGTGTTCCTTTAGGCTTTAAAGATAATGCAGTTTCAGTATCAATCAGGTTTTTGTTCCGCAACTTTTTAATAGCTTTCCATACTAAATATTCTTTTGTTTTGGTTTGATCTTTGCCTGACACCTCTAGACGAAATTTGCTCTGGTCACCCAAAATAGCTTCCATTTTTCTTACATAATCCTTCCGGTTGAGAATGACAACTCCATGGCCTTTGTCTGGATTAGAAATTATTATTTCCTCGTGGTGTTTCAAAGTGGTAAGGGCAGCCATGTGTTCTTTTGTCAGAGGAGTTGTTTGTGTTACAGGAGCATTGCGATATTGGTGAGCAATGTCCGCAAATTTTGCTTTAAGCCACCCCACATCGTCAGTTGACCTACAGCTAACCTACAGCTGCCTTGGGGTCCATAGGCCTACATTTAATCACCTTTTGTTTGTTTTTGTTTTGTTTCCCCCAAAAATTCCGCCCTTTCCCGAGTTACGTTGACAATATGAATGTTCGCTTACGCGTAAATTTGACCTTGCATTTATCGATTTTGTTGATATTCAAATTGTGCTGTAACCCACTTGTTATTCATTCATGCAAAGACGGGCCACAGCTGACGAGCCGTCACGAAATTTATTTGATCGAATAAATTCTGCCATATTTGCTTGCTTCAAATTTCTTCCTGGGAAAAGATGCTTCACATTTCTCGATAGGATATTTGGTACCACTTATGATTTGAATATGCTTAAGTTGGCTTCCTTTCCCTTTAGTCCATTCCATGTCTTGTGTCCTATAAATATTAATATTACGAGTAGATATTACATTAGGATTAGGCCTGGAGTTAGCATTTAGGGTTAGGATTAGAAGTTGGTGTAAAGGATAGACTAGTCCGTTGAGTTTATGGTTATAAGTTAATTTTGGAGGTTAGGTCTAGGGGCCTAGATTTAGGGGTTCGGCTGTTAATGCAGCCCATTTCAGTCGCCGTAACACCGAGAATAATTTTTTATGTTCTTAGGGTCTGGGATCAGTTCGTTGAGACTATCTAATCAATACGCTTGGCTTTCATTTTTTTGTACAGCTCCTAATTTCTAGTATAACAAATTGTGTGCTCACCTTTTTAATGCTCTCATGGTTTATCTGAATAATTTAATATTGTTTATGTTCAACCCACAGAGATAAATTACTTCTACCACCACCTCTTATTAAAGAGATCCTTAGCTCCTGTCTTCTAAGCGGGGCCACATATCCAATCGTTGCCAAAAATCCTGCATTGCTATTTACTGGCCTCTAATTTTATCTTGCGATAAGAGGCAGAACCTTCCTCTGCTTTATATTTCCTGTGCAAAATTCTGCCAAACGTAGCAGAAGAGCAAAATCAACCGGCTTATTAGTCGTTGCAACCTAAACGGGCCCCCAAATCATATAGATTATGCACAAAGCGTTTGCTGGATAGGAAATACCTTCAAGGCAGTTGGTACTGGGGAAAAATTCGAAGAAGAGTAGGATTAGAGTTGAGGATAGATTTGAAATAGCGTTGTGTTGAATTTAGAGTTATTGCAAAGGTCAAGGTTAGTTTATAGTTTGGGTTAGGTTTAGAATTTGGTAATATCTGCCCGTTTCTGCGATTCAGCGCAAGGTAGCATGTAAAGTTATAAGTTTTCTGACACTCTTTCCTTACTTGCCAGTTTTCAACCTGGTCCAAAAACATATGCTTTTTCAGTTATATTTTTTCCTATGCGTAGCCATTCCAATCCCATTGCTCACTTTCAACAGCAACTTTCAGTTCTTTTTGGTGATTAACCTTTACTCGTCTGTGGGAACTCTGAACTGGAGTTTACTTCGCTTTTTTTTACTTTGCCAGGGGAATACACTCTATTTTCATGGCATGGTAATCACTAGTGTCTACCAAAAATATATATCATTTGGTTAAATAGAAGTAGACCGTAAGCTCGGCAAAACCTGCACGTTCATTCAAGTTGTGGTAAATGGTATTTATCAGCACCGCTTTAAGGCACACATAATTAAAACACTAGCTACCAAGTTGGCTCAAAGCAATGGCTTCTGTTTTCCAAGGCTTATCCAGCCGAGTTAAAAACTTATCCTTCTTTCCTTCTGTCATGGTCATCTAGATGTTTTTTTATGTAAACGATTAATGTCTATGCCATTTAAAGGATTGTTATGCATAAAAAACATGTCTTGTTTAATTTTAGAGGACTTGGAGTAAATCCTGCTGAACAGCCCATTTTGGGCTCGGCCAAGAACTTCATATGCAAATTTGAAAGTAAATTCATCAGCTACTGTGGGATTACCGCGCAGCATTCACTGGCCACCTTTTAGTTATTATCTGTGCAGTTTGTATGGTAAATAATTGTTTAGTGTACATTACTGCAATGGTTGTACCGCCGTAGTTTATGCAATGCAATTTTAATATCCATATCCGGTTCCAAACCAAGCCTTGAAGTTTTTTTCTGAAGGCCTTGCCCCACATTTTCAAACAACTTCCCTTGGTAATTAAGCAAGGCAGACTAAAACAGAAATTCATTTACCAGAAAGCACAGAGCAAACACTGTGGTACCCCAATTGATGAGCCGAAATTCTCTCAGCTGCATCTGTCAGCGGTCCAAGCTCGGCAATAAACACCTGTCTGGGCTTTTACTCATGACCTGTGTTGGTGATTAATTGTGTGCTGTAAAGATCCACTGGAAATGGAGGTCTGTCTAGGTGCTACCAGCGCCACTGGCACGTAGAGTAGTAAGATACGTGACCACTTGGAGTGCTGTTTGCCTGCACCAACGTGTCTTTCAGCACACGCCTGTGCAATGTACTAGAAGGAGCATGGTGAGCACTTTGACAGACAGACGACTTCATTCAGACTGAGTAATGAGAGGAAAACTAGGAGCACTGGGAATTTCCTTCTTCTGTTACCTGGCGTCAATGTTTCAAGGTAAACTAAATGCGTGTTCCCTTTAAATGCTATAAATTATCTTGGTCATCTCCTACTCCTGTTTTACATTTATATTGTTCATTTTCTCGGACGCATACATTGTGTCAACCAAGGGATCACCTAGAGTCGACTTTTTGAAAGGTCGAGCTGAACAGTCACTCACTATTTCCAAATTAAAAGATAAGTTGTGAAGACTGGATGTATCCTCAGCGGTTTCATTGATTTATGAAACAGAGCAAAACGCAATTATACCATTACCTGCTGCTGTTTACCTCCATACCAACTAAGTGATTCGACGTCGCGGTGCGCAAAAACTGCCTAACATCATCGTGAGGTAGGTAGAAGCATCCTCGGAAATTAGGAGTACAAATATGTTGACTGTCATTTAATCGACAATGAAGGTGCGTTCGTTGCTTCTCTTTGTGAATTGCTGGCTTCGTTAGATCTCTACGGATGACTCGTATGGCCGCATAAACAGGACACGGGAACAGGAACCGCCCACATTACATGTGGTTTTGTGACCAATTCCGTGAAAATTCCCTTCAGGATTAAGTTGGGGTAAGAGAAAGGGTAAGGACTAGCTTTAACAGTGCGGTTAGGGTCAAGACTGTGATAAGGGTTGAGGTTTCGGTTTATGTTAACTGTAAGGTCTAGAGTAAAGTTAGGGTTGATATTATATTAGCGTTTTGGTTTTATATTAAGGTAAACACACGGAAATAGTGATCCTTCCATATAATTTGTCACAGGGCCACATATCTTAAATGGATGGGGCTTTCCTACTCCCATGTGCTGTTTAGGCGGCCACACAAGTCATCCTTAGCAACATTTCGTCCACATTTATAGGATAAGGCAGTATAATATGTTCTTTTTTAATTATTTTCCCAAAAATAATTTCATAAATTAAATATCTGCTGCCTATAGAGGCAGATTTTGCGCTGAACTCATCGGTACAAATATAGAATAAGTACATTAATCCGCCTCCCAGCACGACATGCTGACGTAACTGCATTAATTTCTGCATTCAGGTTGGAATCGGTACAAAAGTCTCACTGTTTTTAAAGAACTTAATATCTGTGGCACTATCGTCTTATGTGCATGTCTTTACTTCAGGTACAACAGAGGCCAAACATCTTTGTCAAAGCTTCTGCAACATGAAACTAACGATAGGTAGAAAAACAGTACAGGTGAGTTGTAATTCTTTTGCCCCGGTGAATATCAGTAAGAATCGTGTCTGAGCTTTGAGCTAGTACCGAAAATTTCAGCAATGTAAATCGTGTAATAAGTAAGACCTAAGAATTCGCCAAACGTAATAATTAATGTTTCATAAGCTTGATTTTTCTCCGAGAAGTTTTGGCTTTTCGTGTGACCCCTCCACAACTAACTTTTCAGTCGAATGAGTGCATTTCAAGATTTTGACAAGAGCCCCAGCCTCCACTTTTCTTTTGCATCCTGCTATTTTCAAGAACACACAGCACGTTGTTTGATGGATTCAAGGGAACTTAAGACTTCCAGTGTCAATAGGGAGAAGATGAGTCATATAGTTTGTCCAATACCTCTATGCCTGAACATTAAGAACAATGACTAGGGAGCTTGGGATTAACAGTTCTCATTTTTTAGTCGTCATCAGCCAGCCATATCCAACCGCATGTAGTGCACAACCGGAAACTCGACCTTTGGACCAGGTGGTCAGAGGTTCAACGCTCTAACCCACTGCACTAAAGGCTCATTGTCATATCAATTTTGCTCGGAAATACAGAAATTGGTGGTGAACTCTCGACTATCGGTGTCCGGATGCACGTGTGCCAGTCTGCCTTGGGAATCACTATTGTGCTTTTTGGCCTTTAGGTCCACTGATTTATGGTCAACGATACCACAGGACACACTAGGACTGAACGTTAGAAGAATTCGTCTCTTTGTGACTAATCAGCACGTACAAAATTAATTCTGCTTCGCACGCTCTGTAAACCATTAAAGGCACAGCCAGAGAGACCAGGCGCACAGACTGGTTAAGTGCGGCCTATTAACAGGCTGCAACAAGGGTGAAGGTTAGGTGCTGCACCACATAATCGCAGGTACCAATGAACACTTCCATTCAGGCAAGAGCTTCACTCGCGAACGGACCACATGCAAATGTCCTTACAGTACTGAGTCATTGCAAGGCCATTCGCAGAATGGTTGGAGCACGGCAGTCTCCTTAAGTGAACTTGCTTGTTCGTTCCTGTAAACAGGGGTTTCGCTGACAAAAAACAGACAGCCAGAGGCAGTCGTCGCCGGCAAAACACTTTTAGAGATACTGCACAAATTCAATGCTGCTTATCAAAGTCTATAATAATATTTGATGGTTTTTATAGGTTATATGGCCTCCGGTGATAGAACAAGGAGGCCAGCTAGTCCCCTTATCCTAGGCCTAACACTTATCCTAATACCGAACCATAACCCTATTCCGCACCGTAAAACTAGACTAAGCTGGACTCTAAGTCTAATATTTTATCTTTACCCTAATTTTCTTGGTATTTGGGGCAAAGCCACCAAAATTACGGCCGGTTTCTGTTTCACTATCCTACAAAGGGGCAATAAAAGTAAGCTCTATATTTATCTGGGTATTTATTTCTTGAGAAATTGGGTAGAATATCCGGCTGGAACAAGGTGGTTCCTCGCAGTAATAGGCTACAGGCTATGTTAAGGACTAAATCAGATGTAAGAATGTAGGAGTAGAAGCTGATTGTCTTAGTTTCCTTATATACAATTTCTCTGTGACATCTTTGGTGGCTCTGAAACAGGTTTAAGTAAAAAACCGTGGAGGTCTCGTAGACCATATACAAAAAGTACAAGAAAAAGCAGGAGGAGCTTCAGAAATCCGATATACTTCGTTGCGAGCAAGCGGGCTACTAACGTTAAATCCTCTGGTAATCGAGGTAAAGAACCTGACGTTGAGTAGTCCACCTTTATTGATTCCTAGATACGCGAAAGAATAGTAAGAAAGGCATAACTAATCATCCGAAAAGGGTGTGCTGTAACTAATAGAAGCTAGCATCACTTCGTGATATCCATATTGTGGACGGTTTTGGCAGTATTTTTCTTTATAAACTCGTTCTTCATTACAAATTACAAGTTTTATAGCCCCTCAATCACAGTGAAAATGTTCGATCAACAACAACAAGCCAGCCTAGGCTCTTTTAACTGTATAGCACGCCACAAAGTATGGAACGCCAACCATCACCGTTTATTATAATTTTAAATGCTTCCTAGGAAAGTAGCAATGTTTTATTTTATAAATTGCCCCAAGACCTGCGCTGCGGCTTTCATCAACATCGTTGTTTTAAAGAACCTCAATAATTATCATGCATAGAGTTGAATGATTCTGTGCCGCTGCTTTCACCCTAGATCCCCTGCGATCATCCTTTTCTAATGTCTCGACTGCAACCGGAGCTCCTCTCCTGGCAACCCAGTGGATTTCTTGGACTTTGTTTGTGCCAACAGCACTGTTGCTCAGGAGATTACTGTAGTGGATCTGAGAGAACCTTACCCCGAACGTGGCTCTTACCTTTATGGACTCTTTGTTTCTTCACTAAGGCATACATCCGGCCTTTCGCTTTCAACTTTTGAGCCTTGATAATACCAGACTTTTGCATTTATCAGCATAAGTCGTACCCAACACGAATCACCTATCAGCGTGTAAATACAAAAACTCGTTTTTACAAGCTGAAATTACAAAAAATTTGATTAGCGACGAGCAAGTTCCCAGTATCTGTACTTGTTTAAGAAACACATTTTTTTACTTAACGGTATTTTTACTTCCATTTCCTGTTCTCTAGTCACTAGTCCTTAGAAATGTTCGCGTCATCCTGAGGTCTCCTCTATATTTTACAATTCGTCCATATACATGAAGAACTGGTAGCTATCTCTGTGACTCTGGTGAGAAACCATTTGAAATGCATTGATCAGAGTGCCCTCGTATCTCAGGTATTGTGCTACTGTCAAAACAGGAAGAGACTAGGGGTCTGTTAGTTAACTCAAATAGACGTCCTGGTGGTAAAACCTTAAGGCAGATTTTGCATTCTACCGAAGAGCAATAAAGCGTCTAATTTCACGATTATTCATGCTGAAACAATAGCACAGAATGTTTCCCTGGGGTCTACCGGCTTAATATACATACGTATGTCAAGAGTAAGTTGTTCAGCTTTGTTTACATTTACTTTTAATGTTACTTTTACGATTGCCTGGGAAGATGCATAATCTACTGACTCCCCTCTTATCAGTCCATCCTTATTTTTAATAGCTTTGTTTGAAAAGGTTTTGTCTTTTTCGCTTACTCTCATGAAGCATGCATGTAGATTAATCAAAACGCTCTCGTTTACTCAAAACGTACTACGACGCACTTACCGCGTTTGTTATAGTACAAACGCAGTTTGTGCAGATTAGCATTCATTTATGCGATTTAGCTAGTAGAGATCTGACCACAAAATTGCACTATTTTTGAAACTCTAGGCCTTCTCTGACTCACTTAGAGCATCAGTATAGCGTGAAGCATTTTGCAGTTCACCACAGAAGATTGCACAGCTCCAATGTTTCACATGGAATGACCTCGGCTTTGTTCTTTATACTCCCTTGATTTACGTCTGATTCTGTACTGGTTAAGACCCCAAGCTATGCAAATAACTTTAGATGACTTACCTCTATTAAACTGAATGCTGGCAATTTTTTAAACTTGTTCCTGAGGGAGATGGTGCACAATTTACACAAATCAGCCAACTCTTAATAAAACATCATCATTATTATTATGTCTTACAGTGAAGCCCACATATTAGACATTTTGTGAGAATAATGAATAAGCATTCTGTTTTCAAGGAAATTGAAACTTTGAAAATATGACACCATGCTAGATGACAGATTTCTGATATAATCATACTTTTCAAAACGTATGTGTTTTAATGCTGTCGAAGTACGGTAGTAACTTGTAACTCACTAACTTTAGAGAAGAATATAACTAAAAGTCAACTTTTGCGAATTTAATCTTCCAATTATTCATCATAAGCCCTTTACAGTTATAAAAGGGAGGGTAGAGGAACAAAGGTGTAAACATTCAAGAAACAACCCTCAACCTTTCCTCGTGCTTATGGGGGATAGGGTTAAGGGCATTCAGAAGTCAGAGGTTATAGTCCTGTCCAATCAGGGGCTGAGGGTGGTGAGGAGAAGGAGGGGGAGGGATGTCAGACACTTGGCTGCGTTGGTGTTTTGCCCCTGTAGCGTGGCGTGGGAGGGCAGGTGGTCTGAATACACATGTCTTTGGGGGAAACAAAGAAAAGCCCTGATGGGCTCTGGGCCTCAACCATGTAGTTACTCGGATTAGTATAAATCCAGATTCGTACTCTCTGCTGGGATCAAGGGGATATGAGTATACTTTGTGTAAACTCGAAGCTATGAATGGATACTGTAGTAGGCCTATACGAAGCCTACAGATGGTGTTATCTGGCTTGCATTACAAAAAGCAGCCACTGCTGGATCTAATGTGGTTTTTTCGGCCAATGGTGAAGATGAAGAGTGTGGTTGGCGCTAAGTACGTCCGTCATCACTTTAATCTACCCTCTGTAGTCAGTCACCATCACTGTACCGACCTGTTAGCGCAAAGGGTCAACGTCCTCGGAATCTAGGGTCGACCTATCACGTCGGTATCGTTGCTAAAAATATATAAAGGTATAAATTTATGTTAATTAAAATGAGCCATTGTGGTACCAATCGTATAAACGTAGCATTCTTTCTGTTTGTCAAGAGAGAGAATATCTATTAGTATTATTCATACGATGTGAAGACATTTTAAAAATCAATTCGTCTCGGTAGGAAATTGATCAAGCGTGTAATTTCAATGACACCACTTTGCTGAATTTGGACGGGGAAAAACTCCAGAAGATTTTTTACAATAATCACAGAAAGGTATATGTGGGCTTCATAGACTTCGGGTCTGAGGCAGAATCTGAGATGTAACGCTGTTTTGTTTTGATAATTTATTCCATTAAGCGCGCATGCAATGCAACAACAGTTGTCCACCTTCTTCTAATGCTCGGACCACAAGGGCGTTTCCTTTGCTTTAGCTTCACAAAATCTACCCTTCTTCACTTTATTTGTCATTAAGGGGGCATTTTGCTTGCACGTCCCTCTACGCACTTACGGATGGCCGTGCTGATACATGACTTCTTAAAATCCCGGGATCTATTACTTAACAGAGTTTCATGCCATAGCCGCAAGCATACATAAAAGAGACATAAACTTCAGAGAAGCCGATACGCGGCAGTACGCAGTGTCTCTTGTTGGCCAAAGCATGAGACGCAATCTCACGAAAAAAACTACATTGGAACGCTATTCAGCCATCGCTAATTTAGCTGACTGAGAAAAAGTGGTTACGGACGAAACTACATGGTCTTTCGTTAGAATGAGATGGATGGCGGGCTTCTTGACTAATTAGGGACTTTTAAGTACCTTACCTCGGTTAACTGACAATAAATTATACGTAACTTGAGAAATGGTGCTGTATAACAGTTAGTCGTGAAGCGAGACGATACGAAAACTAACATGCGTGGCCAACCAGGTGAACAGTAAAAGAATAGCTCGTACTGTTGAATTGGCGAAGATCTGTTTCGGACGTTTTAATCAGTACCTTTAACGCCAGTTTACCGGGTGTTTGATTTCGGGGTTAAATTGCCTTTGTTTTAAATACCAATAAGTTTTAAACTGTTGAATAGGATGAAGTTATCAAAATAGGTGTTTATTCACCTGACATTCAAAACTGTCCTGCAGTTCTGATTTCAGAGCTAAAAGAGCCGCGTACTTCAGTTCGTATTTAGATCACTCCTGTGGAGAAACGCCGCCAACCGCATTAACAATTTGGTACGCAATGTCCGATATGCATATGAATAATCAATATGCCTCTGGGCTGATTAATAGACCAATCTTACATTGATTCCAGTCAGCTCAAACTGCAGCCCTTTATAACAAGCAAACTTAAACAATTGTGAGAACGAATGAGCACCAATTATGTTGCTCTCCGTTTCTCGTCTACCAGCCAAGTTTTGTTTCATGTATTAATGAATAGGACTAGGAAACACTTCGGTAATAGTGTGCTTTTAATCAAGAAAATATTTCACGAAGTTCGTTGAGGCAATTTCTCATTTTCTTGACTTGCATTTTTATCTTCCGAAAAATATATCTCCCAGTGTTTTTCAGTGGTCTAAACAGTCGTTCGTCCTTCCTCGACTATGTAACTTTTTAATTCCGCTGGAATCCAGTTGGGGACATCAGCATCCGTATTTCTTGGTGCATTTATTCTGTTCCTTTCAGGTTACTTGGATGAAAAAGGATTAAGGATTTCAACGAATTTCGGAAGCTATCTGTATCACTTTTTTACATTTCGCTCTAACGAATTTGAGTGGTGCGATCTAAACGCACAATAGCGTGAATTCATTAATGTCAACCGGTTTTATTTGGTTGCTGCATTAATTTTAGACGATTATATGACACCTACTTTTGCATTGTTTGCAGGTTTATAATGGAAGTTTATCAGGCATTCTTTCTCAAAACATTTATTATCCTGACTCACTCGTTCACCCACAGTCAGATGACTTTGTTATAACTAAAACGAAATGTTGACTTCTCTTTGAAATATAGGTAAGATGTGGTAATATAACCACGCCATAACATACTTTTAACCCTGAACCTGAAGTTAACATTGGTCCTGATCCAATTTTCACTTGAATATAGCGCAAAGCCACCTTTCCCGTTTTCTGCTGAAATATGTTCTACAAAAGCTGATTAATTAGCAGTTTTATAATTTTGGGGGCTTCTGTGTGTGTTTGACACCGCTTGAAGTCAATTTCGCCGGATGTCCTTCAGTTTTTCCAGTACCATAAGTTAACTTGACTTATCACTCAGTCTAAACGCGCTTCTCTGCCTGAAAGAAATTATATTGCTCGCTTTTTAAAACTTTGCCTTAGCTTACAAATATCAATAAACCAGATGGATAAATATATAATGTTTTCTGAAAGAAAACGTTAGCTTCACTGCTAATACCTGCATGTTACTTTTTTATCTTGCTAAAACAACCTATTCCAAATTAAAAATGTCCATACCTGTGGTCTTAGACTCGCTTTTGGTCTGTTACTGGCGTCTGCTTCATTATCCACTGCACTCACGGCAACCTTTTGTAAAAGTCAATCGCAATGTTTGCTCACACTTTTATTGGATAGTGTAAATGGCCTAGTAGACATTTTATGGGTTAACAGCCAGGTTTGGCTTTCTTCCCACCAGTTGATAACCTAACACCCGTTAATTGGTTGCTATTTTCACCTCCATTTGTCACAGATCCTCAATCTCAATCATCTGTTAGCTATAATAAGTTTTGGTATTCCTTTAAATAAGCCTACAATTTCCAAGTCCTTAGCAGACTAAAATCTTTCAATAATCAGATCGGACATCAATATTTATAAGCCCACTAGTTCTTTGTTCTCGTCACACCCCTCAATTTCCAAGTTAACTTCCAACTAATTTATTTACGGTTACTACTTCGTAATGTTTTAAATTTACACCTTTGCATTTTTCCACTTAATACATTCCCTTTTTTCACTTCTACCATATGCACTATCGAAGTAATAACATTCCTGAGACTACATGTAATCATGCTAGTGTTAACCCCCTATTTAACCCTAATTACTTCCTAATAATTATTGCGAACTTTGTGGACCCTAGTCCTCTCCTCCGGACGACGTTGCAAAGCAGGCCACCAAACACAGGGGGAGGAAGAGGGAGTATGCGAGTTCTTTATCGTTTAGGCAAAAGGTATAAACGGAACTCAGTGCTGGATTCCTACCCTACATTTTGACTAGTTCCTGTTCAAGTCAAAGACATATTCTGCCATCACAATTAATAAGAGGAACCTGGAAGTGCTTACCTTGGCTTATAATTTATCCTGTCTGATTTTTTCTTATCCAGGTCAAACTCTGCGTTCTTGCTTTGAAAACGTTACCTTTGCATTGGAAAGTTTTGCGTCATTTTGCAACTGGACTGTTAAAAGCAATAACTTACTAGATGAGAACAGCCTTGGACAATTTAAAAATTCCAACAACACAATTTTGAGGTGGCTAGCGTGCGAATTCATTAAAGAGGCAATGAGGGCAGCTGTCAGACCCAACCGTCAGTCCTCAATTTGTTAACTGAGACCTTCAAGTCGGCTTAAACGCTAGGACGTGAACTCAATGCACAAAAAACAATTGCTTTCAATGAGCCGAGAAAATTGAGCATAAATCTTCCTTCGCACGTCTTTCGCCAAGAAGGGTCGTTGCTTGCTGACTTGATTGATGAAATCAAGAACTATTTTCTCAATTATGTTGACAACATGGAACTGTCTACCGTTTTTTCTTTCTCGTCTCTTAATTCGTTCGCCTTCTTCATGCAGAAACAAACAACGTCTTTAATCAACTTTAACTGTTCCGTACTCAATAGATTTTCCGAATTACTTCTCAAAATTTTCTGGACTTTTCGCATATCCTTCGTTTCATTTTCTATTGGCGTCTTTTCTGAAGCAAGGAACATCCACTTTCCTTCTTTACATTGAGACGATTTCGCCTGGCTGGTTTACTGTATCTTAACGCACGCATAAAGCTCAGTCTCTTAGGAATTTTCAATTGCTCTAAAAATCTGTTAGGCCAGTCAACTCCTTGACACTACTGACTTCGCATTTGCAATGTCAGACCCAGTATAGCTGAAAACCATAGCCATATGTTGTGCACTTTCCATTTTCATTAAGCTTGCTAATGCTACCGCTCACAAATTACTGTTAATGACTTCCAAAGCTGATACCCTCACTTGATAAAAAACGGGAGATATAAAGGCATTCATTTAACAACCTGGAATGCACAAGCGTTTATTTCTCTTAATTATCGTTAGTGTGCTCATTCTTTTCTAGGAATTCGACAGACGACGGATCTTAAAACACCAAATCAGATTCCTATTTCTCCTCGAAGTTTAGATTTCAAACAACCTTAATTCATTAGTTTTTGATTGGTGATAATCTGATTATAGGTTAAGCAGATGTATAAACTGTCCTGTAGATAACACATCTGACAAATCATAGAAGATAACCCAAATTCTTATCGCATTGTTGTTCTTCCTTTTCTCTGATATTGCCATCGTTCTTTGGTCTATCGGACGTATCAGGTGGTAGAAGCTCTTAACCAAAAGGCTTTTTTGTGATGTTGAATGTTCGGTCTCTTCTATTTAGAGTTGTTAATTAACCCATAAGACCTAGGTAATCGCCTCTGTAGCAGTTTGAATTTCCGGTTTCTTATATTTTCTTTTTTTAACTTGAAGATTAGTTTATTTTTAGATCTGATCAGTATTTTAGGAAAGGTTACGAATGAATCTAAATTAAGACGCAGCTAAATCTAATTATTTAGCCTGTGTCAAATGTCTGAACTGTAGAAATTGTGCTCTCGGGATTTGGGCTTTGCCTATTTTTGCGGAATAGTTCAAGTGATTTTCAAACCTGTTCCGCTCCTCCATTTAATCTGAAAACTCTCCCTATGTGTTTGTAGCAATGAATCCACTGATAATAATTTTCTTGGAATATAGATTTCCCTTCTGTCTCCAAGACAGTCTTGGTACTGTTTGCCATTTGCCTCGTATACAGTAATAGCATCGGACAGCTGAGATCTTCGCCAGGTCTAGTGATTAATTTTTGCCTTTTCTACACGTAACTACTTTTGTGTCAAACAAGAAACGTTGGGTACAGCGATATTTATAATGCCGAGCTGATCCTGTCTTTCTCTTTCTTGTGCATCCCCTGAACCCGCCCGCAATTTGCACACATGCCGACGATATCCGGCTGCTCAACCGTCAAATTCAACGACTCCCACTTCGTGGTGGGCTCAGCCCCGTTGATCTGAGCGTGGGGCTGCTTAAAGTGATTGCCTAACTGATGAAATATGAAGATTTAAATTTAAAGGGGATGGTTCAACACAGACTTATGTTCGTTTATTTTATTTATTAAATTGACCCGAAGAGCAAAATACGGTTAACGCTAAAATATATCATTTCAGACCAGTATATTGAAGGAAAATAGGCGCAGAATTCGGCAGAATCAAAAATTTGTCAATATCCAAGGAATTTTCTACGCGATTAAATGCTACGGACTAAAATGTTTTGCTTATGCATGTTGTACTATAAAAGAATATTAATCAAAACTAATAATGCTTAAAGGAAATCTTTCTCAGAGAACCGACATTTTCTTCTGGGTTTCATAAAAATTGAGATAGGTGCAAGTATTACGTTACGCATCGTTTTCAGAAAATGGGCAGCGATTTCAGTTCACAAAATTCTGTTTTGCAAATCTACCACGTGTTGTGCCATAAAATCTAACAATAAACTTTTAAGATTGTTAGTTGTTATACCGCCCCGATAATAACGGTGGTAAACAAGCATATATAATATGGCGAGTGCTGCAAGCAACATTCCGCAATTTAAAAAAAGTCTGGTTATCAGTAGCAAACCAAAATTGAGAAGGGTTGCAATAAGATTTGTCATGCAGTCCAATTTAAATTATTTTCAGTCCCGCCAGGATGCTGACTCTGTGATAAGTTTCTTTCTGACCACTGCGAAAATTTGATTCTGTAAAAAATGGCTACTTAAATAGTATGCATTTTTATCATTGATCTTGACTGCATTAATAGCTTCAAATATATTTTATGGAAAGCATAAACGAAAAAATCGTATCTTGCACTTATCTGATAGCAAATTACGCCTTCTTTCAATTTTATTCTTAAAGGAATGGTTATCTTCGGTTTTAAAAGAGTTTTTTAATTGTTGAATGATGTTGGAACCTGCGGACTGCTAGAACTGAATTCAAGTTTTAAAAACTTAGTGCTTTGTTCATCCTGTTTAAGGAAAAGTACGTTCTTGCCTACAGTTCGAGAGAGTGGTTGCATATCTCTCATAGAATTTCGGAATAGACATGGACGATGCTATATATAAAGGGTGTCCAAAAAAATGTATACACATTTTAAATTATTGTTCAATGTGTATATATGATAAGCGCATTATTTCAAAAATAAGAAAAGAGATATTAACAGGTATCATTATAGTGTTTCTTAACTGCATTTTGACTATTGCAACAGTGGTTGAATTTAGAGAAGTCATTAAACATGAATGCACCCCAGTACCAAGGAAATTTTTTCTTGGTGTGTGCGATTGCATTGCTTCGTGTTGTCAGCAGGGCCACAATCAACATGGACGTGAGTTTGAGTACATTCGGTAAAAAAAACCAATAAAAGGATACTTGTGAATATGGTTACTTTTTTGAAATGATAAAATTATGATATACACCAAATTAACAATTATGTAAACTGTGTATGCATTTTTAAGGACGCCCTGTATATCAGGAGAAGCATTAATAAATTGACGAATACGATTTTTTATGAATGAACACCGCACAATCGTAAAAACTCAAGATGAGACATTTTTCTAAACCGAAGGAAACCCTTCATTAAAGGATGAAATTTAAAGAAGGCTTAATTTGCCACCAAATAAGTACAAATGGGAATTTTTGTGCATGCTTTCCATAAAATACATTTGAATTTTTAAAGGCAGTCACAATCAATGATAAAAATACGTATTATTTAAGTAGCTATTGTTTACAGAATCAACTTTTTCGCAGCGGTCAGAAAGAAGCTTATCACAGAGTCGGCATCCTCGTGTGACTAAAAATAATTAAAATTAGACTGCATGACAAATTTTATTGCAACCCTAGTCAATTTTGGTTTGCAAGTGCTAACCAGACTTTTTCAAATTGGGGAATTTTGCTTGCAGAACTCGCCGTTTTGTACATTAGTACCCGGGTATGTCGTCTCTTTCCTCTGTAAAGCCGTACGCAAGATATATCCAAACACTTTTCATCTATATTTAAGTATGAACGAATAAGCAAACTTAAACCGGAATGAATAGAAGGTTCCCAGTTTTCACATAATTGCAGTACCTATTGTTGCACTTTAACGTGCAACCCTCATCGGAGAGACTGACCACATATTCGATATTCGAGGTACCACCATTGTAGGCCAGAGAACCTAAAAAGAGTAAAGACTAACGTTTGAGGCATGGTTATCAGATGCCAACGCTTTCAGCAGGCATCTGGACCTCCCGGCGTCATACAAAGTCCTATGGCATTACGTAAGTAAAGGACAGGACCTGGTCAAACCGAACCTAGGATTTGCAAACAAAGACGGCCCCGTGACGAAATCACCGGAAGAGGGAGCAGGAGTACCAGCATCCTCTACCGTATAGGACGGGACACAACGCTTATTATCGCCAAATTATGCCAAAATTCACGCGCAGGTTCAAACAGAGAGCGTAAAAAAATCGATCAGCCCATGGCCAAAATGTTGAATTGCTGATCGATGAAGTCAGTTATCGCTTTGATAAAGGGCGGCTGGCCCAGCTGCCGGAATTGTCAGCAGACAAAGAACCACATTCCGGTGAGCAGAAATTCATCTATGAGCCTAAGCTCGGAACTCTTACTTTTTTAAACTATATATATTTTTAGCATGAAAATAATTAATCCCCATTAAAAATTCAAATCTCATATGATAACTATATTCAAAATCACTCAGCTGAAACTTACTTTCAAAGGGTGCATTAAAAAGGATAAATAATGAAAAGTACTAACATTCACTAAAATTTAGTCCTTTTTTGAATCTCCACTAACATTCAAAACAGCATAAATGCGATTCCTTGGTAGTATGTCAAAGGAAAAATGAAAGACGTTCGCCAGGAATGGTTTATTAGGTGTCTGATGTTGCGAGTAGTAAGTTCATCAACACATATTCACAGACTGGAGAGCCGGGATTGTTAGGCATTAAAATAGTCAGATTCCGTTAAGTAATTGTTTAAGTGTCATTATCTAGCAAACAAATTAAGTTTTTTCTTGCAAGGGAAACACTCTTCCTTGCCATTTGTCAGTTTATTTTGGTAAGTGTAAAAACATTTTTAATGTCATTGGCATAAAGGTTGTTGACAGTAACAAAATAGATTGGAGGACGCATGCAGAGGGACTTATTAGATTAAAGATAACGTTTTATTAAATTCAGGCCTATATAGAGTGATAAAAAGGAGCATGATGGTACCCATTCTACGTATTTGGATGGCGTTTTAGTCGAAGATATACCTTAAGGGAACAGTGAACACCTCGTTTTTACTAGAGTTCATAGTTGACTGGCAGATTAGCAACTTTCTAAATATTTACAGCCATCCAAACCACCAACGGTTGCTAGTTCTCGAATATTGCCATCATTGCAGTGTCCTCTTCTGGGAAGTCAGTGCCCCTCCAGATTGACGGCCTGTTATCAGTGCAGTTCTCAACGAGTAAAAAGCCTCCTCCTGGAAGCCGCTGGATCTTGGCCTTTTGTTGATAAAATTTGAGGCACTACATCCTTTTCGGTATTATATTCGCAAAGAACCTAGCCAGACTTTCTCTATTAACGGTCTTAGTGCTATTTTGTCAGTGTATTGAGTAACTTTCCCGGCAGCTCAAAACATACCTACAAAATGTCTGGACACAATAATGAACAAACGCAACCGTGCTACTTTGGAGAAAATGATACCGCAAAAATCCCAGCTATAAGTCTGCCAATACGAACGAAAATGATTTTATGTGTAAAATGCGCTTATACTAAGCCCGCCACGGACAATTCAGTGTCTGCTGTGAGTGTAGAGTGATTGTTGAAGATATTGTATGAAACATGCTCAGGAGTCTACCTGGGACAGGCGCTGCAAGCCCTTGCCATAAGTAAAAGCGACAGAACTAGAAGAATAGGTATTCATTGCGATTAATTGGAAAATGTGTTCCTAATTCCTACAGCACAAGCAGACCCTTCACATGGCCAGTCACCTGTCAGACTGTTGCGTTTTTCGGGACTTCTCTACTGTTATGAACCGGTAGTTTTGAAAAATCCTCCTTTGAAAGGATTCAATCGGTGGGACAACACATTTATTCGTCTGGCGTTTCAATAGCCCTCGCAGATTCTTCATCACAGACATGAGCAGAAAGAAGAAACAGAAGCGTGTAACCCGTACGCAGGAAATTGCAGTATTTATAGGACAGAGTCATTACTGCACACATATGCCAACTTACAAAAATTAACGATAATTGCCCGCTTGTGTGTTGCTTGCTTGATCACGGGCATGCGGGCCCCGACTTGGTGAACTTTCATCACGCTTGGTGGAATTGGACGTGATGATTGCTCGCTCATCTGTTTCCCTGATGTTGATGTAAGACGACGTGGCGGCCCGTGCAATTCCAAGCGGTGACTTATTTTGGCCAACTTGAGCCTCAGCACCGAATATGTATTGGACAAATCATTACACTTTTTCATGGACTGCGGGACCGTGAACCATAACTCAAGTAATTCTTGGCTCATGCGATTGTCACCTCTTGCTAGAATTTCGGCCTCATCAAATTCAAATGTGTGGTCGGGTTTCGTCGAATGAACCGTAACTTGAGAATTGGCGTCATTTCCCTGCACTGCTCCCGCGAGTTCGGTAATTCACGTCTTGAAAAGTTTGCCAGTTTTTCCGATGTGGTTTCTTTGTCCGCAACTGCACCACATCCTATAAAGGACTCCAGATGTTTCTTGCCGTGGCAGTGGGTCTTTTCGTTTAATTATCCGATGCCTTATGGTTAAATCCGGCCTGTGCGCGACTCCAACTCTAGGTGATGCGAGAAGGCGGCCGACTGCCTCCGAAAAGTACGGGACCGCTCGCAAAAATGTGCGCCTATATCATTTGCGCAAGCAGTGGTTGACGAAGTTGCACGGGTGGCCATTTTATCTGAACACTCGTTGAAGATATTGTACATCGAAAAATGCGTCTTCTGATTAACCGTAATGCGTCCCAACACGCCGATAAAGCGTCCTCAAACAACTACCTTTGTGGCTGATTGGGTGGTTGCTGTTAAACTTCAGTACTTGCACCGCCTTTGTTCCTTTCCTGAATACTTAGCCACCACAACCTTCGTGACAGACGAGAACATCGAGGAAGGCCAGCTGATGCTTCTCTTCCTCTTCTATCGTAATTTGTTGTTGTTTTTGGAAAGACCCTGTTGGAACATTCCTTGAACGTGAGCACCTGATCCTGTTAAGTAATCCTACTTTGACACTCGTTGATGAACTTTCACCGATCCTACTTGGGCGAAATACATCAGTTTTTATTCTACATATAAAGCACTCTGCTCAGCAAACTTTGCCTCCTATAATGTGGACTCTGAAACCCACGTCAGCCACGTCTGATACTTCTAATGAGTTACTACAAGGGAGTTGTTGTTTCTGGCTTGCTTTCTATCATCCATCAGTGAGGATTCAGCCCCAGACTGCTTGCCTTAGAATTTAAACGAAATCAGTGGGTCATAAAAGACCTTTAAGTCAAACGTCCGCCTACTTTTACTATGCACCCAAGTCTTGTTAGCAAATGTCGATAAAGTGCAGTCACGTAGGCGTAGTGTTTGCCAACTTGTTCTTTATTACAAGCAAGGGAATGTTTTGCTGGCTATTTTCATGACTCAACCGACTTGGGATCGGGTCGCAGATGCACGGCTGAGGTTAATGTCTACTGCCTGCATAATTTTAGCAGAAAGACAACACAGCGTGCTTTTTAGGAATAGGGACGAGGCAAGCGGTCTTTGTACTGAAGGGGAATGCATATCAATGGAATGAGTAGTTAGATTCTTGGTTAGCAGAAGGATGTGGAATGCATTCGGGGTTCTGCAATGTAAACTGTGCCTTTGCTTACTAGGATATCTTATAAAAAGTATCATACTCTAAGACTTTATCGAGCTAATCAGCAGTTTTTGAATTTTTAATTAAAGAGCAATATGTAGAAGTACATTTCAATCATGTTTTTACAATCCTAAACTATGAAACTTAGTCGCCATGATATCATATATGGTTCCACACATAGGAAGACATGCATGGAAGCCTTTATTGCGGTACTAGTGGTAATAGGACCTTTAAGAGTGGTGCAAAGGTAAATTGCGTAAATAATGCTCTACGAAGAAGAAACACCAAACATTGACAGTTAAGCTACTACGATGTTTACGTTCAACACCGGCTTTTGAAAACTCAAGGGGATAAATTAAAAAAGCTTAATCCTAAAACCCCAACCCTAACGTTAATACCGAATTTTAACTTTAAAATTTACGTTAACTCTAAAAACCCATCTCCTTACTCCTACCTTAAAAGCTTAGGCCAAATCGTCTGACCCTTATACAAACCTTAAACCTTACTCTATCTTTAAGGCCTTAACATTTGCCCTTATCTTAAAGCCTATCCCCTAACCTTGACCTCAAAGACTTGTATCTTAAATTATTTAACGCTAACTTCAACCTTAACTGTCATTAACATCCTTACGATGGTGCTAACCTTCACGAAATATTGCATGAGTTGCAAAGTTTACCACAAGGACTAGGATGATACCGTCACCAATCTGGCTTAAGAACTGCAAACTACGAGTATCAATAAATGTACATATGTCTGTCCCCTGCCTGACTGGACATTCAAAAGAGATGAGGAGATTTGCTGTCTTACCCTGCGTTATGTGACGTCATTCTATACGTACATTCGAAATTTCCGTCTATCGGAAGACGCACTTCAGGTGAGGCATTCAGTTTCTAGTTATTTAAATCTAATAATTTTAGTCACACATTCAAAACGGACTGGCAGGATGAATTATTTTCAGCCATAACTGGGAGGTTGAAATTATTAGTGATTAGTTTGGTTTTGGCCAACAAAAAAAATGAGACATTCTTAATGTTTTATACTTTATTTTCAGTGTAAATTAGCGAAAATATTGTAAAAAAAATTGGGTCGTCAAATACAAATACGGATAACTAGTGCTTGCAGGTGACATTCAAACTTGATAACAGACTCAGGATCGTGTCGGTCTACAAGCTCTGCCGGCAAGCGCCACGTCCTTTCACGCCTTGCTAAATGTGGCAAGACGTGGCGATGACATGGCACGATGTTGCGTTCAATACGGTCGAGTCATTTGGCCATACCATTCGAAAATCTGCGCATACAGGCTTCTCCTTCGGTCATTTTCACGCTTATGGCCTCGATTTTATAGCCGCGAGTACAGTCTTTTAGGTCATCCGCTAACATAGTATGCTTTCATATATCACATTGTATTCTTATGCATTAATGAGCGTAGACTAAAGCGATAAGCAGTCCATTTGGATGCAGAGGCGACTGTGTATTTACTTGCACTTACTTTCTTGCGTAAAAAGTAAGTAGACAGCAATTTAAGCAAATAAATGTTTTTGAGCGTGTGTGAGTTCAACCATCGCAAGCGAGGATGTCCACCATTGGGCTGAGAGCAGGGACGGTGACTGTTGTCAAGTATAGTGAAAGTAGACGCACCGCCATCTACTTCAGTCTAAACTCTCTCAACTGCATCAAACGGTGACAAGACAAAGTCGAGATGACCAAGCAAGGAGAAGGCATAGGCCACAGCCAGAAACACCGCCTAAATTAGTATAAAGTGACAGTAGACTTTGTGCGGGTACTACTGCACTGTCTAACCTTACTCACCTGTAGTAGTTGTCTAGCCAGACTTTATTCAGCCAAGACTGGTACTGCTAGTACCACTTCTGCTATTTCTACTACTAATAACTAGGGTGTAGCTAGGTGACAGTCTTTACTAGTACTTTTGCTGACTGTTTTGTAAGTCAAAAGTGACGCTGATTAAAGTCAGCATTGGGTTAATATCCCTTCAATCACTACAAGAAGTGTATTAGTACTGATGCTAGCACTAACGCTACCATTTGTCAGAGGTGGTGCTGACTAAGCCAAAACTAGGGCTCATATCCCCCTGGTCTCAACAAGGAATGTGAATCTGGGGTTAACTATTTCGGGTAAGTACATGCTTGGGGTCCGGAGCAAAGTTGCGTTTGCCTTGGGTTCCGCACTCTCAACTCGATCAATTGAGCTGTACGGACTAAGACGATGTTTATAAAGCTACGTGCCTATGCTGGAAGTGCTAATTCTAGCAATCGTGCTTAGTAAGGTTAGTACTTAGTATACTATATGTACTGCCTGTGTATGCTTTTTAAGGAGTCGCACCCAGTATGCACTCTCAATCTGTTTGATGTAACAGTGATTAGCATTTGGATAATAAAAGAGCGGTTTAGGGTAGTGCACAAGTTCTACCATGCCTTTTTGCTGAGCATTTTGCCGTTTTTAGACTGCATTTAGGCCTAATACAGTGTATGCCTGAAGTAGCAGTAGTATAGTAGTAGTAGTAGTAGTAGTAGTAGATGTAGTAGTAGTAGTAGTA
>JAYGXS010000002.1:56613704-56670902 GCA_036362985.1 Ligula intestinalis
AGTAGTAGTAGTAGTAGTAGTAGTAGTAGTAGTAGTAGTAGTAGTAGTAGTAGTAGTAGTAGTAGTAGTAGTAGTAGTAATAGTAGTAGTAGTAGTAGTTGTAGTAGTAGTAGTAGTATTGTTTTTGCGTGTAGCAGCCTTACATACGTCTACCTCGAATAATGTGTGCAGCACAATTTTATGTTTAAAAGGCTATTCAGCCGTATATTTTTTTATAAAGACTGCCCAGTATCAACGGTTGTTCTCAAAAATATAAAAAGTGAACTGACTGTCAAAAGGATATTCAAAGTAAACTCATTCCAGAGTTAAAAGCAGAAGCCCTTGGGAGGAGTGAACGCACCTCTGTGGATAGTTTCAATGTGCGCATTCAAGGCATAGTTCCTTCAAAATACTTTGCCAAAAATATGACATTCATGGGATCGCGGCTTTTCACAACAATCGTCACCAGTCAGGGACATTGATACAGTTTTCGAATCACTGAATGCAGCACATTTCCACTGGCCGCTGGCAATTCCTGCAGAGGAAAAAAACTTTATACAACAAAATTCCTGTGAGGAAAACAGAAGTAAGTAATAATGCATAGTAATGAAGGCCTATTATAGTAACTCATTAATACATAAAGCTTATATAAGCCGTACTGCCAATAGAAGAGAATATACGAGTTCCAGGCAACAGTTCAGAAGAAGAAGATGCGATCACTGGAACAGGGCCCTTTTTTTCCTGACGTTTCGGATTCCCTCGGGAATCCTTAATCATAGGTGATGATAAAACAGTCATGGTCATGCGCAGATACGGTGGAGACATGCACAGGCTGCATGGTATTTATAGTTCATAGTGGTCATCCGCGTGCGTGCTAATTGCTCATTCTGTAGCCACCGGTTGGGTCTTAATTGATGCGGTGCTGGCTTGACACTTCGCGTTCGACTCACTAATTGCCACAGTTTGCTCATCAGCGTCGGATGCGGGCTTGATAATTGCAGGGCAATTATGCTCGCTGTCGTCAGAGTTGATGCTGCGCCCAGTCCTTCCCACGTGACCGATTCTGTTGCTCAGGAAATGTCTCAGTACACCGTATGGGAACGCCAAATCGTAGCGTTTGTTGATGGACTGGGGGCCTGAGAACCATGACTCGAGCAGCTCGCGGCTCATGCGGTTGTCGCCTTTTGCTAGGATTTCGGCCTCGTCAAACTTGAAAATATGGCCAGGTCCCGTCGAGTGATCTGCAACCTGAGAGTTGGCATCTTTCTTTCTCACCACCGCTGCATGCTCGGCTATTCGTGTCCGGAGTAATTTCCCGGTTTCTCTGACGTAGTTGCTTTGTCCGCAACTGCATTTGATCCGGTAAACGAATCCAGCCGTTTCCTACCGTAGCAGTGGGTCTTTCGGTCTCATGACCCGGCGCCTGATGGTTGCTTCTGGCCTGTGCGCAACTTCAACTCCAAGTGGGGTGAGTAGACGGCTAACCGCTTCCGATACATTCTTCACGTATGGAAGAGCTCGCAAAACTTTTGGGCCAGTTGGATGTGGCTTCTTCTCTCGTTTGCGTATGCATTGGTTGACAAAGTTGCACGGGATCCATTCGCTCTCAGTACCCTTCGAAGATGTTGTAATTCAGCAACTTACTTCAGTAAAAGGCCAGATAGGTAAGCGCATTTTGTTGAATGCCTTATATATCACGCTCTGGCGACGTGGACCCTAATGCATTTTAGTCAATAGCAACTACTCCACAATTAACACGTAGAACTGGCGGATTGTGGATCGGAAGTCAATACATGCTATCTATCTACGCTTTTTTTTCCTTTACCGGTTACAGACGGGATTTTGCACTTTTCCGTGTGTATTGGATGTGTATTGAATAAGACGTCGGAAGACGAACTTTCCAGGTAATAGAAGTGGCCTGGAGTCATAAATCTTATCCTCAAAACTAAGCTTCACTGAAACCCTAACGCTGATCATAAACTTTACCCTAAACTTAACCTTACCATTTGTTTTAATTCAAACATCAACTTAACCCTAGGCTTAACACTAACCCTTGTGTTCTTGAAACGTTCCCGTGTCTTGCCGTTTGCTGTCTGACCTCTGCCGACTTCGTACTGTTCCTTGCTCACCATTTTGCGCAAAGGGCATTGGCGTGCACCCACCAATCCTACATTGAGGGATACATATGCTCCATTCCTTTCAGTAGTCAGGATGGCCAGCTGTACGCACACATTACATGAGATTGTGGCGAAGTAGCTGAGGTCTGAGATTTCAAGTAGAGTGTGAGGTTGATTGCTCAGCGCATTTTCCTTACTTAAAACGAACTGATGCACTTGCAGCTATCATGATGAGCTAAAGATTGTGGCTTGGAAGGTTGCCAATTGACGGGATAACTCGTACTGCGCAGTTAGCCCAGTACCGTTTTGTGTGGTTTTAATAACTGGCGGACTTCGAGTCGGGCTAAAATTTCGTTCTTATTGTGGCATATATAACTCCCCGATTCCGTACAATTTGAACCAGGTGCACGACACGCCTAGGGCAGCTACAGATGTGCCAACTACCATCCTTGACCACCGCCTCCACCTTTTTACTTGGTCATGACACGGAGCCCAGTTGCGGGAGGAGGAGAGAAGGCGAAATAGACAGCGCAAGTCTACTTTCGCCATGTTCTAGCTCATGCACAAATCACTGTTCCTGTGCCAGATTGCTGCAGGGCACACGGTGGACCTCATAGGATATGACGGTCGAACTGTCACTGATGATCCTGATTGATCATAAGTTTGCTTCAGTTTGAACGCCGGTAAATCAGTCGCGATTTTTTATAACTGACTGATAGCGGCAAATTGGAAAGAAATAGCTATTCCAGGATGCGAAGACCAAATTCCGTTCATATCATTTCGGCCGAAATCTTACGGGCTGAGGAAACCATCATGCTCACTCTGGCAGTCCGGAATGCTCGATTTTTTTTCCACGCAACACTCTGAAAAAACGTCTAGTTGTTCGAGCCCTGGTGCACCATAAAATATGCATCGTTCATTTCGTTTCGATACAACTTCCAGAATACGGTCAATTGGAAAACGTTGGTGACAGCCAAATCTTCTTCTGGAGAGACCACCCCAGTAAGTAGCAACGTAGTGTTTATGTCACCTTTTCCATCCGGAACGACATCGTGTGATGACTTCCTGTCTGCCACAGAGCATCCAAAACCGTGTGTCTGCCTATTTTTTCTAGAACCAAATCGCCGCCAATATATGTAAACTGTCCCAGCAACATCTACAAATTTGGTCCAGCTAACCGTCCTTGACAATTTCAATCTCCGCGTTGGAACAAACTATACTGTCTGAAAGGAATTATTGGGTCTAGGCGGTTTCGGTAAATCCAACGACAACAGCTTCCTCCTATGCACCTATACAGAACAGCATACCTCCTGACAAATATCTTTTCTCGCTTTCTAGCGCGGAAAATGTAACGTGGATACGGGTCCGATCGCGCTGCCGGCTGCTACTAAACTATGTTCCAGTCCAGAGATGAGACCACTACCACATACTGGTCACAAAGGCTGTCTGGGATTCAGACAGCTGGAAAAACTTCCACCTCGCCGTCTCCAGGACGAGGCCGCAAATCCACCACGCAGGTGACTAAAATTCAAGTGACTGCCGATAGAAGTGAATATGTGAGCTTCAAAAAGCAGTTCATAAATAGACGGTGCGATCGCCGGAACAAGAAGTTTAATTGCCCGACGTTTCGGTGTGGTGGTGTGGATAAAACGCCACTGTTGAGACAGAATTGTGTCAACTGCCAAAACAATATATTCCATTACCATGCATACCCTTGATCGAGCACATCAGGATTGGCTCGGCCACAACGATTAGAAAATTTGGACCCCTGCCCTCTGGGCGGAATAGGCTACAAAAAGTCTGCATCAACAGCAAGACAAGCATAAAGAAAGTAACCTTCAGAAGGAGAAGATTTTTCCTGGAACTCTCTTGTTCTTTTCTATCAGCAAAGCTGCTTTCTTCTACTCCGGACGCCTGCTGTAAGAAGAAAGGCTTGAATGGGTCGCAAGCCCAAATAACAAATTCATGAGGACCGCAAGAAACGAAAGATTCCTTCACCTCAATTTAAGTGGTCTACGGCACCCACGCCAAAGAGACCATAACGCTACCCAGCTCTGACAGAGCGATGTTGCCTATAGAGAAATGACAGAATGTTAAACGTTGGTCTATAAACGTCAGATAAGTAAGAAATTAGTCATATATAATTGCTGATGACGCCATCAACACAATCGCAGGGGAAAGAAAAGAATGACATGGGCTTCCTACCTTCCCTTCAGACACAAAGAATGCAGAACATTACTTGACAACAATAAACTTGCCCGCGGTACTTGGATATCCCTTAACCCCGGGATTACGTACGTGAGTGGCGTTAATAGGGGTTTTATTATTAGGTTATACCACAGGAAAGTAAAAATGAATGAAAAAGGAGTGTATAAAACCAGAAAAGAATAAGAAACACTTATTTAAATAGCCACAATTTCGCGCGTGATAATTAAAAGGGCAAACACAACCATTAGGAAACAAGAGCTGCGCAAAATTGCTTGCAAATAGGCATGCAAATAAGTCAAAATTTTGAGATTAAAATGCAACCATGAAAGATTGGCTTTTCCCCATTTTTTAAATCACAATAGTTTCTAAAACATCTAGAGAAATTTTGAGTACGATCAGCCGAAACTCAACCGTGTCGCTTAAAAAAGTAAACTATCTAAAACTCTGACAAAAGTAAACCAATAAACAATCCAATCAACTGAAAACTAAACAAATCTACAAATAATCAACATGAAGGTCACCACAGGCGACTAAAGATTGACGAGTTTTCGTGTACAGTAGTAAACATAACTAAGCCCACAAAATTACATAATATAGTAGGTATGTAAGTATGTATATTTCTGGACTCCAAGCAACTTTATTGTTACCCATTATTCTTTCAGTACGTAATCACCTGGTACTGATGCAACCTCTGTAGAAGTTTCAAGCATGGCGGTCCTCGACTGATAGACAAAATAGCAGCAATGTTCCAAGAACTGCAGGATTTCAATCATACCACAGTCACATACACCTGCCAGTGCAAGCGCAAGTGATTCTGTAAATTCTGTGATAAGTTGTGTAAGACGCACTTTTAATGAAAGATCTGATTAAATAACATTGATTTGTATCCTTTGAATTATAGGCAATTGCGTGAATATTCAATATAACCTTGTCATACTGTGCGCGGCTTTAATTTTTCGATCCGTTGTGATGAATCTTTTCACTCGAAACTACAACTAACCTCCGGATATTTATGTATGCATTGGTTACTAGTTCAAAGGCAAGATCAAAAGAGATTTAGAGTAAACGATCGGGCTGACAGTGAAAAAACGCCTGGTCATTGTCTCAGGAGAAAAAAACTGCAGCTCGTTGAATTATTGAAATTCTGTATGGAAAGGGTTCGGCACAGGTGCAAGGTATATACAGTTTCTCATCTGTGTTGTGCATCCAGCATTCCGCACCAGATAAGCAGATAGTCTTAAACGGTTGGTCGCTGTCGGCTGAATAATTAGCAGATTGCGGCCTGCAGAGTCAACTCCATTGCCCTCAGCATGAAGCCTGGCACAGGATACAAAGTCTGCGAACGCCATCAGAGCGGAAGAGAGGTTGCATCCGGTCAACACTCAAAATTCGTGAAAGGTATCTTGAATTTAGGAAACTAGTCATAGCACTCTGAAACAGAGGATAATTTATCTGAATTTTGATATTTCTGGGTTGCTTATTCCGGATTTCTATGGCATTTACTGAAGAAAAAATCTGGCGATATCTAACTGTTTTTGTCAGATGAAGATATCAGAAAGTATCTCGATGGCTGGTGCGTCGAGGTGGTCGAGCTGCCTCAGATTACTAAAGAGATTAAAGATACGACTGGTTTAAAGTTCAAACAGATAAAATAGTCCCTTCTGTAGTTGGCAAAGCCACAACGGATCAAAGTTAGTAAGTTCACAGCGTTGTTGGTAAAACAGGTTAGGGTGTTCTGGAGATAAAGGTATTTTAGTCAAGAAATTATGGACTGGTTCTATTTGCTTCCGTTCACTGGCGTGCAGAAGACTAAATGGAAATGAGCAATATACCAGACTAGGTCTGCAGTATTTTTTATGAAGGCTGGTTCTAACATTGATGGTTTTAAAATTTCCGAGAATAAATGCTGGAGTTTGACTTGCTTTTGTAACGATCAGTGCGCAGTGGTCTGACAGATTAGTACTATTAAAATATGATATGCCCAGATCCTTAATAATTCTCGGCACACGAAGCTTGTGACGGTCTATGCTTAGTTGAGACTGATGAACATCGCAAAAAACCATAGCGAAACATTTGTGCCAAGAAAGGGAAATGCGCCATGTGCAACACCACTGAGCAAAAGCCTGAAGAGCCTTTTCTAAGAGCTCAAGCACAATGTTGTGATCTGTTGGTTCATATTGATTGGCAACTTTTAAATCGTTGGCATATATAAAGGGCCTATCATACTGATATCAATCAGGAACATCGATGTCAAGAATGCAAAATAAGAGCGGGCCAAACATACTACCCTGAATAACGTCACTTCTCACATATGTGGGATTGGAGATAACATTCGAAATTTTAACGAGTTGTGTTCGAACACCCAATGAATTCAAAAGCTTGCTTATTATGCTGAAAGAAGCAAGTTTCGGGAATATGAAGAGGAGACCATGGTCAATACAATCCAAAGCCTCACTTAAATCGAAATAAACTGCATAAAGTGCAAATTCGCTGTCTTCAAATCGTAGCACATTATCAAAGGAAAAGAGCTGGCAGGTTTCACGAGATCGTTTTCCGAAAAACCTAAGCTGTACCGCATTAAGTGGGTTGTTCTCTGTCAGGTGACGCATTACTTTGTCTTTGATCAAGCTTTGCAATTCCTCCGAGGCCGTAGGAAATGTATTTATTGACCTAAATTCATCAAATTACGTCGATCGGTCGTGCTTGGGTATAGGCAGGATGTGCAATTCCTTCATAAAATAGGAAAGGTTTCGCTTGCAACAGCAACATTACATATCTTACGCAGAAGGAACAAAAGATATCGTTTGCATTAGCCTGTAGAGAGATTTAAGGATGAAGGTAAATCCTTCTTGGCCCAGACTTATTTTGGAACATATATCTGTCAAGATTTCTTTTTAAGCATTCCAGCTATGATGAAATCACAATGTCTGCGGAGAGAGCATTTCATGGGTTGACCAATCTGACAGAAACGGAGAACCTGTCAACATTAAGCCTTGTCTGCTGAACGTGCAATTTGAATAAATTACCTCGGATTTTAGTCATAGTAACGAATTCAAAAAATTTCTTGGGCCTCAGACAATGGCCTAATCTCTTCATTCTGAGAAACGCCTGTAATAGCTATCCGAGTTTGCCTCTAACACGAACAAAACAGATTATGGTTTTTTATCGGGTTGCACATGGTAAGTAGATTTGGCTCTCCTTTGATTTTTTCACGATACTATTCTCATCTTAAGTACTTCAGATTCTCTGGGCTTCTAAAGGATACTTCAAATGCGGCTTCAGGAATGTTTCGAAAGTCTTGGGGAAGAGCTTTTCGGCAACAGTAGCTTATGTAGCCCTGCTCATTTATCCCTACAACCTGCATGTTTTCCTACGAAAACGGTGGTTTTAGGGTTTTGTGGGTGGGGAATCAGGACACGCAGTGGAATATACTTAAATAAATGCTGTATGCATTTTGATTTTACTGTATTTATAAGTGTTGTTGATTTATATCTGTAGATTTTCATAATCTGTATTATCATTTAACTTATTGCGGAAAAATCCGATTACCACACTGCAGGTTCCTTGAATTTCCCGAAAACTTGTAATGGTGGTTAGGAGGTCGTCTACTCCAACTTGCTTGTGGTCCAACTTACCGTTCTACAGTTTGATTAGTAAAGTCCGCGGCGCGAAGTGCCGCGCACACCTTCAATTTACATGTGGAACAACTTGCTCTCTGTGGCCGTGGGAAGCAACTTCGACTACATTTTTTTCACTTTACACTTACTTTCGAAAATTCCCTTCTCAGCCTATCCTATTTCCCCACCCCACAAAACTCTATTACCAACGTTTTTGTAGGAAAAAATGCTTGGACTAGGGGTATATGAGTAAAGCTACAAAAGCTACTTTTGCCGAGCTTTTCGTCGAAACCCAAAAAGGCTCCCCTGGTGCCGTCCAACACGGACGAATAATGAAATGACGTTTTTTGGAATTTGTCTACTTAACGATATCCCTTTGGATTTCCAGGTTTACCAGAGCGTCACCGACGAGGGAATAGCTTTTGATGAAGTTGGATCTGTCTGGATTGCCTTGGCAGAGTATTGTACATTTATCGACGTTATACCGCAGTATTCAATGGGTTGACCACTTTTCCAACAATGTTAAGTTAATATGCAGCTCATCAGCTTCAACGGTCCCCGCATTACAATCTAGATTTTCACCTTCTCGGCAGGTAGCTATGTTACAGGCCAAATATCAGACACATTCGCCTACATAGCCCTTGTCGGCTAAAAACCGGGGGTAAATAAAAGTACATATGCTCAGATAGCCTTGGCCAGTAAACCTGAAACTCGCATATCATCTACCGAACCAAGTAAACCAGAGGACGTCTCGCTCGATCGCAAAGAAACTCAAATAAATCAGCAGTCCACGCCATCGTTACTCGGCTCAGGCAGCATTAGCAATGATCTGGATTTGCGGCCAAGCGTCACCTCGTTGCTCGATGCTGCACTAGAAAGCGATGATACAGAGATCATTAAGCCAAAAAAGCATAGGGCTAGAAAGGCTAGAAAGTCTAAACGGGCCAGGGGTGAACATTCAGCTAACCCAAAAATCAGCACATCAGGACCCATTGAACCTAAAGTACTGGATACAGATGCCCGCTTGGTCAATACTCGTGAGCTCGCAACAGATGCACCAGTGAGTCACAAGCAGTATATAATTGTAAAAGGGACTCCAGAGATAGCGTCAACAAGTACACAAGAACGAGTTAGCATTGATATGGACTTGATTTGGACATTTCTGATGGCACACCTGAAACCTGCATATCAGATCATGTGTCAAGCCCACGGACTACACCATCGTCACTCGGCTTAAGCAACATTAGCAATTATCGGGATTTTCATCCTAGCACCACATCGTTGCTCGACTCTGCACAAGAAAGCGATGAGCAAGAGGTTGACAAGATCATAACTCAAAAGAGGCATAAGCCTAAGAAGGCCAAACGGTTCACGGGTTTGCACTCAGCTAACCCAATAGCCAGTACATCAGACCCGAATGTACCGGATACAAGTGCTCGCAACATATGCTCCATTGAGTCGCAAGCAGAAAATACTTGTAAAGGGTGCCCCAGAGTCAGAGTCGTCAATTGCACAAGAACGAATTGACCATGACGTGAGTCTTTGGAGAGTTTACCCCAAACCGTTGCTAAAACCAGGCGAGTCTTTCCGCATTCCTAAGGCATTTCGAATAGGGAGGGCTCCAACTGCTCCAGAATCAATTGCTCGGCCATGACCTCTTAAAGTTATTGTAGAAACTGAAGCATAGGCAAAAATCTTGCTGGAGCGCAAACCATCCTTACGGAGTCTGCACTCGCAAGTTTTTTTCAGCCGGATTTCAGGTTGAAAGAGCGGAGAAAGATAAGACAGCTAATAATAGAGCTGAAGAAACAAAGAACCAATGGCGATAAAATCTCAAAATAAGAGAGGGACAAAAAGTTCAAGTCAAAAGGACATATCTCTGGTCGAAGCCAGTAACAGTGACGGCCTAGCTGTCCCGCCACCGAAACCTAAGACATGCCCTCTTAAATTGGTCATATTAAATGCCAGATTACTGCTTAATAAAATGCCTCTGCTCCAGACTCTGGTCTTCGTCAACCGCCCAGACATTGTTATGGTAACTAAGACACGGGCATCGGCCTTTGAAGCTGACTCTGAACTCTCTGTTCTAGGCTATGCATGCGTTCGGAACGATCGAAACAATGGCCGTGGCGGAGAAAGCTGCATCTATGTTAAGCAGCCACTTGCATTTCTACCGTTGGACTTTCCACAATTCACAGCGGTGGAGGAGAACTGCTGGCTACGAGTTGTTCTAAAAAACAAATGCTCCTTACTTTCTGGCTGTGTTTATCGACAACCTAAAGCCAATGTGGACTACGATCTTTGTCTCTCGCAGGCATTTCATGCCACAGCTGACTTCAATCTTATGTATTGCTTGATTGCAGGCGATTTTACCCTTCCTATTGTGCAATGGTCTCCTCCATCGAGTTATTCAAAGTTCGAGAACTTTCTTGAGTCAGAAGATATCGGTATGTGGGATCAGGTAGTCGATTTTCCCACTCGAGGAGCAAACATACTTAACCTTATTTTTAAAGGGGATGCGAACCACTTTTAGTGTCATCCTTAGACGCACTTGGGAGTTCAGACCATCTCATAGTTGTTAGTGAACTAGAACTGGAGGCGAATGAAACCTTTTCCCAAAGGTATAGATTTTATCATGACTTCCGATCAGCAAACACCGCGGACCTACTACTACATCTAAACGCTCTCGATTGGTCTGAATTTTTTCAATGTTTAGATGTAAATGTTTGTACCGATGCACTGTACAAAGTGCTCGATCCGCTCATCCTTCACTTTGCCCCCATAAGAAAGTAATGCATGCCAAGGATGAAGTGTACCTTCCTCTGTATTTCCGTCGAAGGCTGCGTAAACTCTCTCGTCGTTTGCATCGGCAGAACGACACTTTTGTTCTGCCCTTGATCACACTGATCTTTGAGCAGGCTAAGAAGCTCTCTGAAGAAAAGCAGATAGCCGATGAGGCCCATTTCGCTGAAAATCCTTCCCTTAATGTTGCGAAACTCTTATCGCGTACAGTAAAAGCGCAGAGGAAAACGCAACACCCCATTCTTCAAGATGCCTTAGGAAACCCCATAGCTGACGCTTAGTTGACCGCCGATAGCTTAAATGCGTTCCTATCCAAAACGTTTAGTAAAAGCTCGTTCGCTGCACTTCCGGCTATCCGGGCTTGGAGAGTGCTGTCCTCGAAACCATAAGTTTTACTCCCTGGAATGTGACTGTAGCCATTCGTCGTTATCGTCAATCTTATAGTCCAAGACCAGATGGCGTCCCAGTTAGCCTTCTAAAAGCTGAAGCGAATGATATCTATCCGTCTATTCTTTGTAAAGTATTTAATCTTGCTCTTGAGAGCAAAACCTTTCATTCGTTCTGGAAGGAATCGCACATAATGTCTATTAGCAAGCATAGGTCAATAAACACATTTTCCGTAGCATCGAATGTCTTGGAGACCTTGATCAACGAAAAGATGATGTATCACGTGACAGAGAACAACCTGCTCAATATAGCTCAACATGGCTTTCTCGAGAAACGATCTTGTGACACCTGCCAGCTCTCTTTCTTTGATTATGTGCTGCAATCTAGAGACAGCGGTTTTGCCTTTTATAACGTCTATTTTGATTTTACTAAGGCCTTTGATCGGGTCAATCATAACCTCCTCCTCCTTCTAAAACTGGCCTTCTTCGGCATAGGTAGCAAGCCTCTGAACTTCATATCTTCCTATTTGGATGCTCTCACACAGCGAGTATAAATTTCCAATGTTATCTCCAACCCCACGCATGTGAGGAGTGGAGTTATGCAGGGTAGTGTACTGGGTCCGCCCCTATTTAGTTTGTTTGTCAACGACGTTCCAGATCTCTTTCAGTATGGTAGACCCTTCATGTACGCTGATACTTAAAAAGTCGCTTATCGATAGAAACCGACAGATCGCAACATCGTGCTCGAGCTGATAAAAAAGGACCTTCTGGCCTTCGCCCAGTGGTGTTGCACATGGCGTTTCACCCTTTCATGGCACAAATGTTCCGTTATGGTTGAAGGCGACGATCATCAATCGGAATTAAGCACTGACGGCCACGAACTAAATATCCCAGGAGTTATCAAGGATTTGGGCATATCCTACTCTAATAGTCTCAATTTGTCAGAGCACTGTGCCCTGATAGTCTCGAAAGCACACCGAATCACCTGACTTATCCTTAGAAATTTTAAGACTATAAAGGTTAGAACTAGCCTTTATAATATGTACGTGAGACCTAGTCTTCAATATTGCTCACCCCTATTCAGTATTCTGCGCACTAGTGAACGGAAGAGAATAGAATCGGTTCAGCACATCTTCACTAGAAGAGTTTTCACTACAGAAGACCGAAACTTAGCCTAACAACAAAAGTTCGAACTTATAAAGCTGGATCCCCTGTGGCTTCGTAGATTACAGAAGGGTCTATTTTTATTGTTTAAACTTTTGAATGGTCAAACCTTTAATTCTCTCAGTACAATAACGCAGCTTGAGCACTCTCGACGCGCCAGTCATCGAGACGTATTTTTATTTCTTCCTATGGCATGCACAGTTAAGTACCGGCAATTCTTTTCAGTAAACACCATATCAATCTGGCATAAGCTGCCCAAAAGTATTAAAATCCAGCAAAGCTACCTTATGTTTAAGTGAGCTATAACTAGTTTTCTAAATTCAGGACACCTTTCAAGAATTTTGGGTGCTGACTCGGTGAAATTTCTCTTTCACTTTGATGGCGTTCGTGAACACCGCCAGGCTTCATGCTGAAGATAATGCTGCTGAAGCAGCAGCCCGCAGTCTCCTAACCTTTCAGTCGATAGCGCGGAACTTTTGCCGACAACCATTAAAGGAAGACTGAGAACGCTCTGTTATTGTGCCACTCTCTCCGTATCGAGCTAATGTCCTTAAACGAATTGCAAATTTTCTCCTGCTGATGTGTCAACTCAGCTTACAACTCTACATATGTGTCGTTTGTATCATACCTTTAAAGTCAGGTTTTTCACTTAAAACAAACTCCCTTCCTCGCTCAGCATTGACAAAACACAAAACCTGAAACAAAACCAATACTGGCTGCAACATAGGGAGTTTGTTTTAGGTTTCTCGGTCTTCGAGTTTTTGGAAGGCGCCCACGAGGTGCATTACCAACTCTTTAAAATTTCCTGTAAACTGGCAATATAAACATATAATTATTATTTCATTATTATTAAAGCTCTGTAACTACCACAGACTTGACATACGAAATGAGGAGTTGTGGAGGTTCTTTTACTCCAAAAAAGATCTCAATCTGCAAGATCAGATAAAAGAAATGAAGATATTGATCCATTCAGCTATCCGGGTTGCAAAAAATGAGGAAACTAAGGTAAAGATAAAGAAGGTCCTTTAACAATGTAAAGGAGACCCTAGACGTTCCGGGCCACTTCAATCAAATGAAACTTCTGTCAGACATCCTAGCTGTTCTATATGTTCTGGGAGTTTACTGAGGGTTCCCTTGACCTTAGTCAGGACTTATCCACGTTAAGTTCCTTTATTTCTCTTAGATTTCCAAGCTGTTCTAAACACCCATTATTTGAGACCAAAGACATAAATCCATGGCGACGCGGAACGGAAAATATAAAAATGGGAATGTAAAGCCAAAAAACAACCCCCACGAAGCTCTAGCGCCTACTAAGGAAAATATGGCCGGAAGTTTATGAAAGAACATACTTTTTCGACAGGATCAGCAACGGGATTTAGTTGTTCGGGACTTCCAGAAATCAATCACAATCCGATCAGAAAACTATATTCATTTTAGGCGTTTTTTAACTGCCAATTTTCTAGTCCACTATTCGGTACGAAGCGACACCAAATTTTTTCCCTAAAAGGACATTTTCTTCTGACATTATTACAAATTTCTATATTTTGTTTGCGCACATCGTCGTAATTTGTTTTCCAAAACTCAGATTTTATAGATAGTGCCTTCCGGCGCCAACAAATACAAATTCTAAATTTTTTTCATCGTCCCCTACACCAGCTGCTTCACACAGTCTTTGAAAAGGAAATTCTGAAAACGTTTAAGATCTGCAAAATGAGAAAAGATACTTTAACAACATCGTGACAATGACCTGTCAAATGTATGCAGGAGAGAACAGAATAAATCGGGGTGATCTAGTTGAAAAAGCCAACCTTCATCACTCGCATAATGAAGCTTTCAACCGAAATACTCTCAGAATCGGTGGCAGAACGGAATATAAAACTTGCAGCTAGAGAAACCAAACTATTTTTTTCAGGGGATTTGTGATGCACAAAAAAAGATAATACTGCACTGGAACTGGCCACCTGAACTAGGCAATACTGAAATTTTTGTATACCTACCCCCGAAGTCTATTTTCGAAGTTTCACAAACTCAGAATACAGGTGGCTGAACTGCCTTCTGATGTGGCAATTACACAAACACAGCTGTTACGGAAAATAAGTTCCAGCCGGATACAAATGATTCAGGAAAGACTGGATGGGACGCCGGGGTAGCGGATGCGTTAAATTTAATGTATGTGAGAGGAATGAAAAGGTACCGATCATGTGGCGTCTACTTAGCTAGAAATTATGGGTCAGAGGTCGCAGCCCCTGGAAGCTGTGACCATCTACCAATTACCGAGGATGGAAACCCATGCAGATGTGTATTTACTTGGACGCGTAGAGGGAATCGGAAATCGACCTTATTTTGTTCCCATGGGTGACTTTGATGGACTTATCATAAGATAAAATCATTCACTTGCAAAGCATTCTAGGTAAATTTTTGATCACTATCTGCTATAGAAGAAACTTAAAGCTCTTTTCATACAACATGTCCTCGTTCCACCTTGAGCACATGGAGGGCATCATGCTAGTTTTTTAGATCTCATCCTTGCTATACACTTACCGTCCAATGTTGCCGTCCAATAGTGCCTCGTTCAAATCCTCAAAGAGAACATAACAGTAAGGGCGCATGCGCACACGTCGATTAACATGCTAGTTACGACCTATTGAAAGCAACAGAAACGTGTATAAGTATGCAGCCAGCGTTCCCTCCGTGTGAGGGTTCCTGTCTTCCTCTATTGGTTGATTGTCTTGCTGGTGGCTTTTTGCGTTTTTTGAACTCGCTAACAATCGTTGGCAAACATTGATATTCGTCAATCAACAGATTATGTACATTCGCACCTTACTCAACCTTATTCATGACGACCGCTGAGCGTGTAGGGTGGCGATATCCTTCATCTTCCGTTTTCTCAGAAGTTCACGGGATTCTAACTTGAAAATCTCCATCTTAGTTTTGCGCTAGAGGAGTAAAGAAGACATTTGTGGCTGCATGGCACTTTTGCACTGTTCGGCTGCCTCAAATTTTTGCAGTGCTTACTCGAAGGTTACAACAAAGTCTTCTGTTTGAGCATCACTTGTAATACATGTTTTGCCATAGGAAAGAAGTGCTAACTTTGGCTGGGTGGACCGATGTGAGGACAAGTTGTGAGCCAGGTTTCCGTCAGAAGCGGGTTATTTTAATGGGCAAATTTATTGAATTTCTCAAATAAGTTGGCATCGCGCAGGGTTGGAATATTAGCATCTCACCACAGAATCTTGTGCTAATCGTCGTTTTGGGTTTACTGTTTTTCATAAAACACTCATTCGCCTGAAGACGACCTGAGTAAAGTAACTCGACAAACACGCCCTAATGACAATGTTCTGGAACCAAAGGATAGAATGGTTCCAGTGGAACCAAAGGTCCCACTTTGGTCCCATTGTGCCGTGATTGCGTATATGAGCGGTATTCCGTGCACTGGCCGGGGTAGTCTACAAGCCGTCATCGAAATTGAGGGTCTAACACCCACAAACAAGCTCCCACCTCCACCTAAGAAAAACACTACGCGAACGCACGCCTCTTGCATAAACTACTGCATAAAAATTTGGCTTAACTGAACCTGCTCAGACCGCACTTGATGCACGATGTCACCCCCTACCCCTCTACTATCAGGCCCCTTCACCCTATTTGAACGCATGCACCCTGAACACGGGTTTATGCCCTAAGCATTCAACGGCAAAAGTTGCCAGAGCAAGGCATCGATCCAGGCGCCGTATTTGGGAAAGGGGAAGGTAGCGAATGCAGAAGGCTTGCGTGTGCGTAGGGTTTTTCTCAGGTGAACGTGGGAGCTTGTGTGTGGGTATTCAACCTTCGATTTCGATGACGGCTTGTAGAATACCCTGGCAGTGCATGGAATACCGCCCACATACGCAATCACAGCACAATTGGACCAAAGTGGGACCTTTGGTTCCACTGGAAACATTCTATCCTTTGGTTTCGGAGCATTGCCATTAGGGTTCTTCATGAATATTATTAAATATTTTTTCACAGGAAACACTATAAAAGTAATATGGTGAGCAGGTATATTTAAATGTATCACATCCTTCTCCGACTTCAACGTTAGCTATTTACAACATATGGTAAAACGGTTCCGCGCGAATTGAATCAGTTGCGGTGTTTACCACGCGATGGCTTCGTCTTCAACCGCTCCGACAGCGTCTGGTGACCAAACTTCAGGTTCGAGGAGTGTACTGGTAAAGGATTCACAATAATATATATTTATTGTTTCGATGAAGTGGTTGGACAAATTTAAAGCATGATCTCCCCAGTAGCAATTCCAGCGCGGTTTTTTCCTTAGTGCATTAGGGATTGCATGCTATCATAACTCTAGCCTGAAAATCAGAACGTCAGTTGTCACCGTACCTGGCTTCCCTCTATAATTGGGTGTCCGGATACTCATCATTAACACCCCCGCCCCCAGACTACTACCTGTGTATACCCTAGCTGTCGTAGTCTATTACATGTGAAAGAAGGAAGATTGCGTTCTTGAAACCCAAACAGAATTCCTTTTTAAGTTCTTCACCTTAAGAAAGCTTTCTTTCAAACTCTTTCACGGTTATAAACCTGCTGTAGACTTTTTCTAGTAATCGAGGATTTACACCACTGTTAGTACATGTTGACGGCGAATCGCCTCTTATTTAAAGTTTTGTACACATTTTTTGTAACAATATTTGTTAGAGATTCTTCTGATATAAATTTTGAGATTGCACTTAAAACCTCTTTGCTTTTGTTCCTCCGACCTCTGACGTCCTAAATCATTTCCGATAACATGTTGGTGGAGTCGCTGGCGCTATCCAATTCGGCACCTAATCTGTTGCGACAGTCTCTCTTTGATTGTATTCAACATACCGATGTCAGATGTCTGTCAGTCTCCCTGGTTAAACAGTAGCACAGAATGCATTAGTGTGGGCAGTTTTTTTAAATTAAGAGGTGTGCAATAACCGGCATAATTTTTTGAGTCGTGGAATTGAAGAGTCGTCACACACTTCCTGGTCCCCACACAACATAGTTTCTGGCGCATAATAGGGTGGGTGGCTCAGACTTCATACGCCTGCAAATGGGATAAAGTCCACCCGGAGAAGGAGCCAAAAAACACGCTTCCTACTGGATGGAGAGGCACCGATCCCTTACCTGTGGAGGGTGATAAGTGTCAGGTTCGTGTGTTGTTCTATGCGCTGGTGAGTAGATATATAGTAGTAGTTTAACCAGTGGTGTTTGATCGTAAGTTTCAATGAATGCGCTTACAGACTCTTGCAGTGCCTGGGTTTATCTCTGTAGTGTTATCAGTAGAAGCAAATACAATTGGCTATATTGGCTTTCCTGGTGCGTATTAGCCAGTTCCATGCGATGAATTCACAACTGACTGGCTCGACTGATATGGGATCGAAGGTGCGATCGCGATGCGGATAGGCTACGATCGAGTTCGTATTGCTGATTCTGGTTGAGGGGGCGTGGACAGTGTTGTCACTGGTTTCGGTATTAGTAGGTGTGATAGTCTTTATAGCTGCATGATAACGACCTATTTTCATCTGAGGTCTCGAAAATGTTCTGTCAAACTTATGTTCCATACATATTATAATACTATTATAACCTCGGGATAGGTGCTACCCATAGAGGACAGGCGACCACAAATTCCAGTCGTATAAATCATTTGTAACGTTTACTATAATCAAAAATGGCTGTGTAAACTGCAGTTCCGATCTCCTTCAGTTTTGACGTCTAACAGTTGGAAGTCGTCTGAAGTCAACGAAAGTGAACGACGCGACTGTGACCTAGAGGACAGAGGAGTCCGTGGTTTATTTGCAGTGCTTGTGATGTGTGTCACGTTAAATCATTTATGTTTCGAACGGGAGCAGTCGCGAGAAATATACTGCTTTTCGTTTGTGTTTGTGGTATTACTTTATTCCAACGTTCCTAGTGGGCTGTAATAGATTCTTAGTGCGGTCTTTCTTGGCAACCGTCTTTATGGATAAATCTAGCACCACCCTGAAGTGTCGCTTGTGTGTTGTAGGCATCTGTATGCATGTACAGATAATTCGGCCGTAATGTCTACGCTCGTCTCTAACCGTTCTTATGTTTCTGTCTTTTAAAAGTGGTGCGTGCGGGAAAACGGAATGGGAGGGTTGCTGCGCAAACCTTTCACTATAAACTGATCCCGCACAAGTTACCACTACGCTCTCGAGATGCTCCTGGTATTCATCAAGCATACCGGACGAACTACTGCCTTCCAGAATTTAACCGCAATCTTAAGTTTTCACAACAAATAATCTTTGCAATTATTTGGTATTCGATCGCAGCCTTTTCTTTTTTCCTTAACTATTTGTTAGTTAAGTTAATTTTATCTGTGTCGTCTACTACTAAAGTGCGCCAGTGTCCTTTTTAAGGTCGCTTTGTTTCACTGTTTTCCGTCTGTCACAATTTCTCTGCATTCGCCTAAAAGTTTCCCCATTTTTTCAGGTAATGTTACAATCGGATTGGATGAACACGTTCATGTACTTCACCCGTCTGTGCACCCTCGTAAGCTGTATATGCTTCATCCTGGCGCCATTAATCGCCAGTCTTGGTGCTGCCGGTCCGGCTGTTTGGTACCAAAGGGCTCTAATAGCCAACGCAGCCACCTCAGCACTCCGACTGCGCCAGCGTATCATGCAGTCTGGTGGCCAGATCCGATTCTCAATGGAATCCGTGCGCACTCTTTTAGCCGAAGATTCCCTCCACTACCTTATCTTCTCCATGTTATTTGTGATGTTGCCTCCCGTAACTGGTGAGTTATAAATTACTCGGGGAATCAGGTTTCCGTGTGTTGTACTAAAAAGTTTCTTGTCTAACTTTAAAAAACGTATGTTTACTTCTTTTCATTTTACCGTTACTAGTTGCGCTGGTTCCCGTCTTTTGCTTTGCCCTGCTTCACTCGGCCAGCTTCACTGAAAACCTTCTGCGGGTACGTTCTGTATTCCTTGTTGACGCATATTTAACAGGATCTCGGTCCTCTGAAGTGAATTTGACCCAAGCGATCATATTACACTTATGGCAACTTAATACTATCAGTTAAGGTAGAGCTTAGCTTCAAGGCAGCATTTGCAAAGTCCTTGTGTAAGCGTTAGCAGATTTGAATGATTTATCTGACCTAATTGGAACGGATACACGATACTTCTGTCTTAGGAAATAATTCGTTTTTTTTCGTTTTTCTGTGAGTTAATCACCGTTGAATCTTACACACCACACTCCGTTGTAGACCCCCGCCTTCACACCGAATGTACCACATAGTAGATGCATCTTCAATTCGTTTTATTTTTCCGGCTAAACTGAGGTATAAACATTCCTCTAATTCAACCCCAACATGCTGCCCACGCCCTTCATAATGTCAGCAAAAGACACTAACTGTAGAACTAACCGTTGGTGCTGTCATCGTATAGTAAGATGCGTATTTCCTACCAAGCACTGAATTTTACCCGCATAGCTGTCCGCCATTACGATTAAATTGTATACCACGGAGGCCCAGACTGTGTAATCGTGAATCCAAACTGCCGCCTCTCCTATCGGTGTGTTTAAATCCTGGTCAAGTGTAGGCTGTGAACAGGTGGAATATAACCGGGTGTGTGGTTCGGTGGCTCAGACTGTGGGCTAAGAAACGAGCTGCGTTATTATCCTTGTCATATGTTTTGTTTTTGACCAAAAAGCGTTGTGGAAGCGCATGTGTGGGCTCACGCCACGCCAGCCACCTGCATCTGAGCCCTGCCCAACCAGGGTACGGCAGACTCTACCACTATGTGTCTCAAATGTGCCCGACCTGGGTAAGCTGGAAAAATTGTAATATTTTAGTCTCGATGTTTTTCTCTTTGTTGTTATTATCCCAGAAAAGAGCCCATCAACAACTTTTCCGTCGTCCAACTCCCCCTGATCATTTCTTCGGCAGATTTCATCTGTTTTACTTTAAGTAGCACCGCAAATTGGCAATGTCCTAAGTTCATAGAAACATTTTAATTGCGCTCTTGCACTTACCCATTAACTAACAAGAGATTTCAACCTAGCGATTCTCGTTTTTGTCCCAACTAAGCACCAATGGGTTGATTATGTAAACCCCGTTTCTGTTACTGTTTATACTTGTGTCCCTTATGAAGAATCTGTGACCGACATAGAAACATAAGGCGAAAGAAGTTTTCTCCCAGCGATCGCATCTTCTCAGTATGAAACCAACTCTGTTTTGGAGTTGGCTCTTTCCTTATATGCCTCATTTGTGTTCCTTTCACAGGCCTCATCCGACAATGCGTCGGCGTCCAATGGTTCTGGACCCTCCGGTGATTCAACTCAGACCTCACCGCTGGTGCGCACTCTGCAGTCGACCATCGCTAAGGTCCGAAACAATGAACAAACAATTCTGCGCGTAGTCGCCATGAACGAGATCATGCTTATGGGCGTGGCGATTTTTATGGCTTTCTCGGGCCCTAACTCACTCTTCCTGCCTTTCCTCTACTTCCAATTTCTCAAGCTGCGCTATGCATCCCGTCGAAATCCCTTCTGCCGGTAAGTTCTACGCCGCTCTAGGCGTCTTGGGGACGCCAGATTTATGCAGATTGTTTTGGCCGGCGGATTTTCTATGCAGCACGATCGTTAGAGGTCGATTTGAATTCTTAAGCAGCCTCAGGATTTCACTCTGGCACAATTGCACACACGTTGGAGCTATTTAATTGTCAGTCAAACTTACAGTATTCTTATTGGACCGACGCGAAAACTAATATGCTAACGAAGACAGGCGAGGCGTATAACTTCACTCTAGCGCACAGGTATGAGTGAGTTAGGGCCCTGCGTTAGCTTGAATGACCGTTTTGATTTTCTTGTCGTCATCTGTCTGCTACAGTCAAAGTTAGAGTTGAAAAGCGAGTTTTAGCCCTTGTCAGTCATTTGAATTCGGGTTGAAGCCTACTGTTCCAAGTACTTTGCTTAGAGGTCGTACCTCGTTGGTCGTAACTGAAACCGGGCGCCCAAGCTCAGACCCCTCCTCCTGCTGATTTTGCTGTAACAGAATGATTTCATTGCGAACTTTTAACGACGGAAAACGGAGACACTGCTATGGCCATTAGTGGCCCATTTTCTGTCAGGACAAGCGTCGCCGCCATAAACTATGACTCAGATAATGTGAACGCCCCCGCTCATCCCACTGCACTGCATATGAGACAATAAGTTGAGTGCGGCTGTGCAGGACGATGCAACGTGATGGTGTACCTAGGAGTTTTAACCAATTATTTGGAGATGACAGGGCCGCAACATTCAAGGCGTTAACGCCCTACCTACGTGTTAGTATAATTTTCTGGCGCCAGCCATCACCAGTGTCCCCAAAACACTGTCAGAGTCATCGGGTGACTTAGACTCGCTTTATTTACGCACGTTCGGTCAACCCTATGTCTAGTTTCTACCCGAATATGCATGCGTGCACTTGTGCGCAGTTTCAGGATAAAAGGATTTTGATTATGCTCTACTGAAGATTTAACAATTCAAGGAATTTTGTTGCAGATTCTAGTCTTTTCGTCTAACCACGGGAACAGAATTGCAAGCCTGACCCTCGAATCTGAACAGCTCTTTGTACCGCGTGCTTTTCAAATTCAAACGCTATCTCCTCCGAACTGTGAACACAGCCCCTACTGCTCTCCGTAACCACGTTTATTGATTGCTAGTTGCTGTGTAAGGATCGGCTTGAACACCGTAACCTGAGTCCCAAGGCTAGATAAAAATTCGCATTTTCTCCCACACAACAGATATGTGAATTACACTCTGTTGTATACTAACTATTACCCGAACCTTCTTTGATTTGAATCAATGACGGTCCACTGTGTCCTTTTCAGAGGGCAAATTTTATCAATCAAATATGATGGAATTATGAAGGGCTTTCAACTGGATTCAACAGGAGAATTTTTGAGGATAAACGTCAGCAATGTTTTCGTTGGAGCATGTCTGCTTATATCTATTTTCTTGGTTCCACCGATTTTCAGATTATTTTTGGAAATAGTATCGATGGGGCTTTTCCGACTGGTGTATACTTTTTCCCGTCTAATTGAGAGAGAAGGGGATTCACTGAAAAAAAAATACCCAGTCCACTGGCTTGCCCCATGACACTGATAACGACCAGGGCTTTGTTAGCCAGGAGACCATCCAGAATAAGGACTCTTGCTTTTTAATTCTTTTCCTTTTTTTAGGCAAACCTTCTATGAACTGCGAATTCTCCTGCAACAGTTTGCCGCCAACTCTTCATGTCCCGCATTCCTCTCTCGGTTTATCTACAGGTTCATTGACTTTCTCTCGAAGTTGAGTCCACCAGTAACATCAGGCTAAAGTAAGTTGCTGATAGCCTGTTCACAGATGCACGCCTCATTTTCCCTCGATAGCTTAAACTAAGAGGAGTTTGCTTTTTGTATTGCTACTTTCCACTATGGCGAATGGACATGTCTTGGTCTGTGGACAGTAAAACACCAAATATTTTGCTTACAGCGAGTTCCGGTTAATTGGACTGCAATGTCTTAAATAGATTACGCGGCTGCCCCCGTTACCTGGATTATCTTAGGAATATTTATGAACCCTATTGGCTTTTTAGTATGGTCTCTGTTATGCTTTCGGTAAGTCAGACCGTAAGAATGACCAGTAACCACTAACCGTCGGCTGCCGGTATGTGTACTGGATGCGAGCAGGAAGTTACGACGCCAACTTTAACGGTTACTGCACACGGTCGTGTGGGGGGCATTTTCCGCCCAACCGGTAATCAACTTTAACTTTTTTTACTATCCAGCTCGTATGGTAACCGTTTGCGTTTTCTTCCCTCTAAGGAATCCTTACTCAGCTTTACTACTAAGGTGGCCTATTTTTGTCCGAAAACTGTTATCGGCTGACTGAAATCATACTTTTGGAAAACATGTGTACTAATGTATGATTGAGAACGAGTTGTTATATCCATCCTCTAGGCTGGTGTGGATCGCATCGTTCTAGAAATAAAGATGGGAAGTGTCCAGTAAGTGCAACTCCAACCTTGAGCGCTGGTCTATTCTTTTTTCCAAGTTCTAATCTTCTAATTCTCCTTTTCGTGACCTCAGCATATATAGAGCTTTCCAAGTATTCAGATGCCAAATCTTCTTTTTTTCTGTTTGCTGCATCTCATTTGGCAGTTTGTGCCTTCTCTACTCTTGTTGACTTGTTATTTCTCCTGTTTATCTCCCGTCCCCCATTTCAAGTCCACTTCTCAAGCGCCTGGACTTGTTCCCACCGTTTTGCTCGTCTCGGTTACGCCACAACGAAGGCTTAGTTGATCCCTACGTTTGTGTATGCGATGTTCTACGTATCACCGTTGTTGTCTTCTTTTTTTATTTTACCCTATCAACTTCTGCACATCCCAGCGCGGACCCTCTTCCTTTCAGTCTTCTTTCTTTGACGCTTGCTTTGTTGACCTTTTTCATTGCAAACCTGTGCAATTTGTACCTTTCCTTCCCCTGCTTCTACTCTGTATATGTAGCCATTGGTGCTCACTTTTTCAGGTTGTTCCACCTTTGTTTGTTATCTTGTTGTACACTTCGTAGCAGCTCATGCCTTGCACACGCACAAATAACATTCTATTCGATGCCTTTGGTGGGTTTTTGTCCATATCCTCGCAACGGAGCCATCAAGAGTCAAAGTCTTCGCTGTGTGACTAATTTTACCAGACCCGCATTACAGCCCTGGCTACCATATCTTCTGAAGGACTGTGTGGGACTACGGCAGAGCATGAGAGGCGCCTTTTCTGAGGGGGGGGGGCTGTTTACGAAATCAGTCATTGCTACGCTCGATCTGAAGAGATTTTAACACGCAACCTTCGGACCTCACGTTTGTACTATCCCTTTTATACGTCGTAGTGCTCGCGTTTAGTCTTCCTGGTTTCCGTCCCAATGGCAGATTACGAACAGGCTTTTTACTTACTTCATATGGTTGCCATCTGCTGCAGGCTTCAGCCTCAGTGGCACATAGCTGAAATACAATATTTACCTGGCCGATTGCCTTAGTCATTTTCACCCAACATCACCGGCTGCAAATGCCTTGTCATCTTCGGCAAATCAACTTTGTTTCAGTGGGTTTTCTCTCTTTAATACCTGCCTTGGGTCCGGCATATTACACACTGCTTCGGATTACAATGGATAACTAATTGGGTTACAGCTCGGGCCTTTGTGCTCGTGTTGGATGCATAACAATTACTTACCTCTTTATCTTCACCTTTGGTCCCACCAAAGACCATATTTCGAGCCACTTGCGTAGCTCTCCTCGGAGGACGGGTAAATGTCCCTTTACGCTCCGCCGGTGTGGATTTTACTGTCTACTGTGGAAATGAGAGAAAAGGCGCGATGGACGTTTCTTCGTCCGAACTTGGGGCATTTGGAAGAGTCCGAATTCAAAAAACAGTAAGGACTTTCAACGTCCTTGATGAAGACCAGGATAATGTTAACTCCTTTTTTCTGATTTTCAAAAATAACTACGGCGTGACTGAAAGCAGCAATCCAAAACTGCCAGACTGAAGACATATCCAAGGAGCAGGTAGAGGAGTCCATGGTCATTTATTTTTTGCAGTTCGAACATTGCGGAAGGCCTCGTGGAAAGCCGCCCTCCCGGCGAATAGATGACTGCTAAAGTGAGGCCTATGTGATTGGCTGTAAGTGTAAATGTTGAGAAGAAAGTTATCCAACTGCAGAAGAAACTACCTCCAGCAATGAGGTGGTTAGGCTGTCGAGAACTTCGCAACGCGTGGTCAGACTGCAAACCTTGTGAAGCCTGCTATCTATGGCTACTCTCTTTTGAGAATAAGCAATCTGTGGGGCACAAGCATGGGCAGCTGAATATCGTGATCGTCCGACGCTGATAGCATAGAATGTACTTCTAGCGCGAAATAAGTGATATTCAGAGGTTGGGGGCGACACGAAGTTGTAGAAAAGGCCGTTACCGGAACACTAGCTTTAGTACTGGCTTCAGCCAGCGTCGCCTAGCAACGTAGGACCAGCAACGGGTTGTCGATAGCAGAAGGAGGGGGGTTGAATGCAGGCCGGACCGGCTATGCCCGGTAGATTAGGTACGAGCTTCAGCGTTACCTCATTCCAGCGTCTTACTCGTTCTTGGGAAATGGGGAAGCCGACACCCTAGAAGACTAGGTATAGACCTTAGCACCAACCTAACTCATTTTAATTGTTACATTTGATTTAAGGCATGCGTGTAAGCTCAGTTAGTAAGGCTGCTCTCTCTGCATGCGAGTCCGAGACTATCACCGTTTGCCGTGACTGAGAAGACAGCCAGCTGAGACATTACCAGACACCCATTACGTGTTGTGTGTGATGGCTAATGAGTGGATTGGGAGTCAGGTGGCGACGGTTTCTTCTAACCCCCTGGTTGTGTAAATCCTGATGTGGGTCAAGGGGGCCACCTCGTGCTGTGGTTTGCACAGACGGGTTCTCCGGCCCTGTCAGCTACTGCCCCCAATCCCGCCTCCGATCTTCATGACTCTGTCTTGATACCGGGAAGAGGAAGTGCGGGAGATGATGTGCAAATCTACTATCACTCAAAAATAATCCACGCGCAATTAACCGCGCTTGCCTTCAATTTGCTGAAGCACGCGGTGGAACTCGTCGAACCTGGTTGTCGAATTGTCATATCGAACTTGAGACTGCATTAAATCAAGCTGGAAACCAATCATTTCAATTTTTCCCGCCCAGTCCTATGGCGAGCTCGGAGCAAGGTGACAGACCCCTCTAGTTGATGGTTCCTTGCATAGGCTACATATAGATTGGGGCGATTCCTTTAATCCTTGTGCACAACCACCAGATACGCGAGCATCTTTTATTGTCGGCTCTGCTACCGAAAACTCGCATGCATTATAATCGAAACCCTTGATCATAACCATGGTCGGATATGAAAACTCGATCCAGAGTTAGTCACCGAAAATGTATCAAGGCCCAACCTCCATCCCGTGATTGTTTCTAAACGCAAACTGATTTAGAAGAAGGGGCGTTCATTGCGAAAGGTTTATTTTGTATCCGACGTTTTGGGTAGTTGTCTCGTCTACCCATGTTCAGAGGGTGAATATTCTGGCTCCTGGTTCTCGCTATGTGCCACTTTTTTTCATTCGCATGCTTAGTCTACCAATTCCGACCGAGCCGCTCTGTGTCTCGCGTCTGGACTTCGACGCCCTCATTGACTGTGCCTGTAACTGGGGTCGCCGGTGTTTATTTCGTCCCCCAGTCCGTTCGTCATCTGCATTAAGGCGGCCTCCGTCTCGCTGTGACCTGCTTCATGGACATGCGCGCTGACCGTAGAGGTGGGGGGTGGCCCCGATCGTTCCACGCCATGGCTGCCCCTGCTAAGGATGTTTTTAGTACAGTACAGAGGGATGCAAAATTATGCGGCGATTTACCGATAGGTGGGTTGACATCCAGGCCTCTTTGATCTGCCATGACGTGCGATCTTCACGTCGACTCACAATGTCAGCGGCGTAAAATTTGAAGGCTTGTCCCATTTCTGCAGCATAGGTTGCTTCTTCCGACTTTGGGTCCGGGAGTCAGAGTATTCGCTCTCTGAATATGGGTAGACGAGACAACCACCCGAAATGTCAGCTAAAAAATTAACCCTTCCTGCTGAATGCTCTTTCTCTTTCTGAATTACCATCTGGGAATCGAATTTTCACTACTGCAGTGGAGTCCCGTTAATGTGGACACGGTTAATGTGGACAACCGCTTTATGTGGACAGTTGGCCAGGAACGGAATTTCTCCATAGTACAGTGGAGTCCGGTTAATGTGGACAACCGGTTAATATGGACAGTTGGCCTGGAACGGAGGTGTCCACATTAACCGGACTCCACTGTATTACTAAAAACTGATTTGTCCAAGCTGCGGTGTCATAATGTGAACTGAGGGTTTGTAGTTGACCGCCAGCTATAAGATTGATTTAGCACCCAATTTTGCGTACCAAGTAATTTATGAGGCCAAAGCAGGAGCAAGCTTGCAACCAGGCGTCTCTCGCCCAAATTTTGCGACAGTAAACGGTGATTGTGACCTGCTCCGGAGAACTTCCTTTACTCGGTATAAATTAGTAAATAATTATGAGTGTCATAAAATGACTGCATTTATGTGCACCTCACCCATATATTTCTGACCCGATTATCCAAACTGCATTACTGGTGAAGTTTAGAGTGATCGTTTGGGAGGAAGGCGTTGCTCTCATCTTTAGGAAAGTCAACTGTATCTCTTGATAGAATTATTGGGGGTATTGCGCTCTCAGCTTATTAATCCACTTATCTGCGCGCATTTTTACAGTTTGCTAAACAGTGCAACGGATCCACAACATAGACGTTTAATACAGTAAACTGGAGGAAATTGGGGTTTGCGAAAAGTTGACGATGCGTCTAGTCAAGATGCAACTGACTCGTTGGGATGAATAAAAAAGGACTTCATTTCAGAAACGCTACTTGTTCATTTTCTCGTGAGAAAACTGATCTACGTGAGGCGCGATTCTTTGGTTTAAAGAAGAATCATCCTGCTGCCTCAAATGTTTAACAAAGGTGGATCTCGATCACCACTGTGTCTGTCCTATGTGGTGTCTACGGATTCCAGTCTTACGTCGTCGATGGATTTTTCGGTATTCATTATGATCAAAAAAGCTCCGCTGGGTCTGATACAAGAGATTGGCTATCGAACAAATTTCAACTTCATATGCGCAACGAAGTTCGTCGATGAACGCTCGTCAAACGTTACTGGAAGTCGCTCGTCCCGCTCTGCCTTGTTGCTCACTCTCGAGTTCCGCACAGTGGCCAATAAGGTAGGCAGATAAATACTGTCGCTGTGTGGCTGCTGGTGGAGTTCAAGGGTGAATTCTAAGGCAGAACAGGGTGGGTTCCTTTAGCAATCGGTGCGTAGGGTATTCCGAAAGAAAACCTGGACAGGACAATACACCAACTTTCACAGTTTTGTTCCCCTAAATATTAAACGAAATCTAGTTCAGAGATTAGCACCTAGAGTACGACAGATCAGCTCTCCTGAAACTGTCGTATCAGAATTCAAACAGCTGCAGAACACGCTTCTTGAAAACGGATACCCAGAAATATTGGCGAACGCACCAAGAAGCCTGCTACCTTAACCGCAGGAAAGAAAGGCATATTCATAAGACTTTTTGATACGATGTGCTCCGGTCAGATAAACGACGATATAACGTATCCCAACAGTTATAAGCTGGTAGATAATATAAGGCGTGGAAGGCCAGAGTGTTTGATATAATTTAATAAGGTGTAACAGGAGTAGAATGTAAGTAATAGGTAAGTGACTCCCAGACGAGGGCAAATCCTGTCATGAGCGGGCCGCTCGGGGGAGTCTCTGACCGCCCGCAATCCCCCGCACTAGGGTCCTGTTGTGGACTAGCCTTGAGAACTTGTTGGCCAGTGAGCCAGCCAAAGGGTGACCTTGAACGGAGTTTTTAATATCGTCTCTTGTGCACGCGTGGTGGACATGCTAGACATGTGGCCTGTTCCCGCAGCGTCCGAGAAAAGCATGGCTAAGGAAAACAAGGTAGCTACAAGACTGCCTTTCTTAGAAGATACAACAAGCGAGCTGGTAAAACGATGCCTTAATGCTGCGATCACAAGCGCTTTCCCCGCGGCGAACTTACGCGTGTTATTCACGAACGCTCCCCTCCTATGATTGGGAGGTAAAGATCGACTCCCGTTGAAGGCCACATCTATGGGCATATATTCCTTCACTTGCTCCTAAGGAGCAGGATACATTGGCCGAACAACGAGGCGCCTGGAAAAGAGAGTTCGTGAACACGTTTCGGCCCGGTTAAGCAAAGGTGAAACTAAATGGATCTCGAGCTCTATCCTCGCACACCTTGTCGACCGAACCATCGAGTCGATACCAATAAAAACTTTCAGGTTGTCGACCGGACACCAGCTAACTTTTCCAAATACCTACGCCAACGGATGCTCGCAACAGCGGGAGCAGTAGCTATACGGCTAGTGAATCCAATGCTTTTTTGTCAGAAGACGCTGACACAAGCCCTTACTTACATTTCCGTGGCCTACACCGACGCCAGGTGGCGATAGCATTTCGCCCCCAACCACTAGCGGCAGTTACTCACCCAACAAGCCAATATCACCTACTTGCGCAGACTGACATAGTCCACAATGGCCAATTGGCATCCATGTTAGACATTTATTGATTTTTCTACATATTCAAACGTTGATTGTTTTGTACAGCTTTCATTTTTGCTGTAAATGTTTGGCCTGATGATCAGTTGCTGAAAACATATGTTTGCCAGAAACTGACTTTTCAAAATAACCATAGGAATATTTACAGAACTAGTTACTGTGTTTATTGAAACGAGAGGCAGTCTGGTTTTGCTGATGTTGCACTGGATCAGGATAAATCTAGTGAGACAGATAGGTACCCTAAGTGTCCGTTAAAAGTGAGGCCACGATTGCAGGGGTTCGGTTTCGGTATCATTGGCGCTTGGCACCCGAGTGTTTCTTTCTTGCCATGAACTTTTTGGTCAGTCTCTAAGATGGCAATTTGCATCATTTCGGCAGTGCGCTACGTCCGCCCATCTTGATCTGGATCATATCAGGTATCCGAGTTGGTTTGCCAGTGCTTGAGGGCGGTCTTTAAAAGGTTCTTGTAGCCCTCCTACGCATGTCGCCATAAACTATCCATTCCAACAAGTACTTTTCAGCCACCCTCACGAGGTTTTTGCCCAGTCACCTGCATATATACCTTAACATAGCGTTGAGAGAGATGGCACCTGATATTTTTGCGCTCATGGTGTCTTTCTTGCCATTTTACTTTCAGTATGCTCTGAAGGCATCTGAGGTGAAAATTATGTAGTTTACTTGTTCCGGAGTCCTATCCTACTCGTGTTTCTTCTTTGTGCGCGGGCCTTATCAGGTCAAGCACTACAAATACTGTGAATGAGAGAGAATATTCGCATTCCTGAGCTTTCGAGCTCATACAAGAGCCCATCGTCAGAGGGGGAGAAACAGCAACAAATGGGGAAGCTACTTGGACGTGTGTACAATAACTAAACTTTTGAACGTGTAGAAAATCAATAATTGTGTGTTTTTGCCACCGACTTGCCACTGCGGGCTGTCTTAGCCTGTGCCAGTGGGCAAGATCGATGGTTGGGTGGAAATATTTGCAGAAATAGAATCTTCAACAAAAAACAAAGCAATAGTTATGGTGGGATGGATGGGCAATGAAAAAAGGTCATAGGAGAAGTGAAGGAGGATGAGAAGAGAGGGATTGTGTAGGCTTGGGTGCCAAATGGCCACATCAGCATCGAAAATGGGGTGATTATGGAGGATGTTGGGCCAGTTAATTACGGCGGGTGTCTAGATGTGATCGTTTGCAATAGCGTAAGGCTCTGTACGCCGGCGCCAATTCGACACATCTGTTGACCGAATTCTCAGTCGTGGACCAGGCTTCGATAAATTCTCTGCTCGTCTTGTTTCCGGCGTGGGCGAGTACCTTGACGGCAGCGAAGTTGAACTCATGGCCTGTTTCGTAGGTGTGAGTTGCAACTTAATAAAATATTAAAATTTCTATGTACCCATACTTTGTGGACACCCTGTATTGATCTTTCCTTTTCCTATACTGAACTAGGTCTGATGATGTTACTGCTCTGAGTACAAACGCAGCTTGAGCCCCTACAGCGTAATCAAAGTGCAACCACTTAACGCGGTTAGACGAAAACGTTAAAAATGCCCACTCAACTTCATCAACTTGTTCATCGCGTGCCATCGATCGTGTCCGACGGTAGGAAGACGCAGTTCCCGATATCTCGTCACAACTGAAGGCGCTTTCAGTAACATAACCCACTCGCTGGATTCCAACCATATCGTAAGAGCAGTCCTGCAGTCGTGTAAATACGGCGCATTTTCTCCCTTTTCGTATACTTGTTATTGATATCATCGGTATACTTACTCGTGGTCTTCTCTCAGATGCTAAATTCTCTTCTGTACGTAATTCGATGAAACGCCACTGCGACTGACATGTTCTGCAATCTTTTCCATTTTGAGCCCAGACGACGGTGAAACTCTTCACTGATTGATTCATCTGACTCAGCATTCAATAGGATACCTTGTGTTTTACATGCCTCTTCCTCTCATAGCAGCCTGTTAACTCACCGGCACGCTAGCGCACTCTCTGGCTCATGCCTGAACTGCATTTATGCACAGGTCGTAGCCTCTGTTTTACCTCAGTTTCGAGCAACTTCTATCGCCATCGACACGCTCTCAAATCTGCATGTGCCCTAGATTTACTCATTCATTTCATTTTTCATCACACTGTCGATCTTTCACTTTGAATGGTGTCTGAAGGGGGGTGGGGTGGTGTTACAGCGCCTTCCACCTCTGGTGCCATGCCGCTCAAGAGTTCACAAGTTTACAATTCGTGACCTGCCTCTGGGCCAACCAATCGCAGGCGCTCAGGAACCGCTATCAGCCAATATACCGGTCAAGTGGCCAGTAAATCATTTTCACACGGCGTTTATCCATTCACGCACAAATCAGCCTAGCAGACGGACGCGCGAGCAGGTCTAGGACTTGCCTTTTGTCGAGGCCTCTGACCGCCACGAAGCTTCAGAACGGAATACACAACTCCCATTGGTTTTTCCCCTTCTCTTCTTATACGAAACTGGGCGTGATGATGGTAATGCTCTAAGTGCAGACGCTGCTTTAGAGCCCTACAAGTTCACGGTCACTGCCTCATCCGCTCTGCGGGGCAGTCACAATTTGGAGACACCGATAGCAAGCAGGCACCTACTCCATCCACCGCCAAACAATACAGCTAGAACTACTGCAAAGGCTGAGTCGTTCCTGATATCATTGATATTCCTTTTACTATCGTGTCAAAGCTCTCGTGTAAATTAGGGTTGTGGGGTATTTTCTTCACTATCCCTCGTTTTCTATCGGTTTTAGTGCAGAATTTTATCTAAATGCCTTCACATAAAGTCAATAAAGGCACGGTAATTGTAAGCTTGTGCGATACAGCCCTGAAAGACAGGAAAAAATGTTCGTCGGTGCCTGTATTTGAACTCTTGACATCACCGCACCAAGGAGGAAAAGTCGGTGCAACGCCCGGATTTGAAGTCGAGCTTTTACCTGACTTCGCTATCACGGGACGCAGTGACACTTTTCAAATTCCCTTACTAACTACAGAAAATTGATGTAGAATTTTTTTTAAATCTCCTCCTGCTAAACGAACTAAAAGTCTCAAAAGTGTAAGGGATGGAACTTTTACAGATGAGGCTTGCACATCATGTCTTACGCTTCTTCACAAATTTGAAAGCCAAGCGAAGGAGCTTCGTAGTCTAAAATGGAGATGGAGGATTTGAAGAAATCTCTTCGCTTTCTTCTTAAATATGACAACATAACGATACCTGAATTTGAGAGTAGCAAGCAGAGGAGATTAATTGCAGAATCTCGAGGCGGAGCATACACTGAGGAAAGTGAACAGGCACCGTCAACCCGGGCCGCGAAATTTGCAGCTTCCACCTCAAATCCCCTTGATACTGCGCGAAACAACACACCCAACAAACAGCACGCTCAAAACCGAGAAGAAGCTTGTACAACTCCACTTCCTAGTAAAGTCGGTTCGGGCACAGAGAACCAGCGAAAACATGGGAGTGGGTATGCTAAGGCTGCATACAAATCACTGAAGGAAACAACTAATACAAAAGCGGGGCAGCACGAAGCTAACTTTAAACAGTGCCATCTCAGCTTCCAAAAGAAGCCTATCTCTGGTGAAGGTAAGGAAAACGGCATGGGTGAGGCAATGCAGAAGTCGCCCATAAATCGGAAAAACAACAATGTCATACAGGGTGCTCCTGAGTCCACGTTTGACAGTACAACGGAACGAGTTGCACACGACTATGATCGAATATACGAATGCGCCAGCGCTGTCCTAAAGGATGGGGAACCTATACCATAAATAAAGCTTTCCGTCTGGGTAAAGAAGACCCAGGCCACGACCTGCAAACAAACCCAAGGCCTCTCAAAGTCATCTTTGATAACGAAGGCTCGGCATCAAAACTGCCAAAAGGAAAAATGGCCTTACGAAATTCGCAAAAGCAAGTGTTTTTTCAGCCAGACTACGAGCCGAGAGAGTGGATGAAAATGAGAGAACTAAGGACAGCATTGAGAGAGAGGACCAAAAGTGGGGCTAAGGGCCTGAAAATAAAAGATGGCCAAATAATACAAGAAAAGGAGCTCTTCCTCTGGCCAAAACCTGTCACGATGAGGGTTGGGCCTCACGGAGTAAACTATCACTAAAGATCTTAACCGCAAATGTACAAAGCTTGTTTAAAAAGCTGGATGAACTAAAGAACGTGGTTTATGAGGTGAAACCAGGAATCATGGCTTTCACTGAAATTTGATTTTCGAAAGATATCACTGATTCTGAATAATCGCTTAGAGTATATCAGCTTTTCAGGAAATACAGAACAACTAGGGGAGGAGGGCTTATAGTCTACGTCACTTGCAAGCTGACAGCCACGGTTGAAGTACTGGTCCCAGCACGAGATGTCGAAATGCTAAACATAACCATATCTGCTAAGTATGCCAGGCCACTGACGCTTTCGGTGATATACCGCCCGCCAAATCAAACTCCTGACCAAGACACTATCCTTATAGCAAAATTGTATAAGATCAGTGAGAAAAAGGACATCCTCATCGTTGGGGACTTTAACGCTCCTGGTGTTAATTGGCAGACAGGGACTGCACACGGTCTTCCAGACAACTTCAATCACAAACTACTACAATGGGCCACAGACAAACTACTCTGCCAGATCGTCACGTTTGGAACGTGGGCTAGGGAAAGACAACAGTCAAACTGCCTTGACCTTATCTTTACCCGAGAGGGCGAAACTGTGATCGACCTGCAGGATCGATCCCCATTAGAGTCAAGCGACTTCATTATGCTGTATTTCGAGTGCTCGCTGTTCTTTAAACCCTATTTCTCCGATACATGGGAAAGTAACATTTGGAAGGGCGATTATCCACTTATGAAAAGAGAAATATAAAATAAAATTTATTTATTTATTTATTAAATGTCAGAGGTATCATGGGAAACAGACCTCCAAGGTGGACCAATGAACAGTGGATGACCTTTAGCTCAACGCTGAAAAGAACTGTTAGTCTCAACTGTCCCTTCAGAAGAAAGACAAGTACAAATCGCCCGAAGTGGATAAACTCAAAATTGCAGGCCGCTTTCAAAAAAAGAAACGCTTCTGGAGGCGTTACAGATAACCGGCTCCGATAAGCACTTACGGGAGTATAAGCAACAACGTAACATTTTTAAAAGCAAATCTACTAAACTGCGCAAGAAATACGAGTTGAACATACTACACAAGTCATTGGAACACCCCAAGATACTGTATGGCTACATACGAAGCACGAAGAAATCTCAGGAACTGATCCCTGTCGTATGATCAGGAGATGGACAACTGGCAACCGAAGACCAGATGAAAGCCTCCCTCCTCTCCGATTTCTTTGAATCCGTCTACACCCGAGAACCTACAACGCTTGCTGACTGTAGGTCCGCTCATCGACAGATAACTGCACCCTTACCCTCCTCCTCATTTCCCAAAATAGAGGACCTAGTGTTTTCACACAACACTTTCAGGGCCGAATTACTCAAACTTAAGCCTGCCAAATCACCTGAGCCGGACAAAATTTCTGAACAAGCACTAAGAGAATTAGCTAAAAAGCTGTACAAACCTCTGGCTGCCATCTTCCAGAGATCTTTTGAAGAAGGCGAACTCCCAGAAGAATGGAAGTAGGCAAACGTCACCCCGATCTATAAGGGAGGTTCACGACTTGATTGCGAAAATTACCATCCTGTCAGTCTAACTTGCATCGCGTGCAAAATAATGAAGCGCATTATCAAGAAGCATTTAATGGAATTCCTGGAAAGCACCAAAATAATATGTGCTTGACAGTCCGGCTTTCGCACAGAACGCTCTTGTCTCACGAGAGCTCTTCATTCACAGGAGAAGTGGACAAAGGCCACAGATAAAGGCTGTCCAATTGATGTCATATTTTTCGACTTGAAAAGGCCTTCGATAGTGTACCACACAGGCTTCATCTACAGAAGATTTGGGACGTGGGAATCCAAGGAAAAATATATAAATGGATCAGTAGAACAGAGGGTCGTTGTCACAAACTCAACCTCGGAATGGACAAAGGTCGAGAGTGGTGTACCACAAGGCTCAGTTTTGGGTTCATTGCTATTTTGATTTAAGTAAATGACTGCCTCAATGAACTTAATTGCGCAGCTGTCATGTTTGCGGATGACATACAAATATGGGCTGACGTTAGTTGCGCCGACGACGCAAAGATATTACAGCCGAACATCGATAAACTGGTTATCTGGTCGTCTAAGTGGCTTCTTAACTCAAATGTATCCAAGTTTCTGGTTTAACCTATAAGACCGGGGCGAAAAGTGTCGCCGAAACACAGTTACTGTATCAGTGGCACCGCATTAAAAGAGTTTGATAAGCACAAAGACCTGGGTATATAGACAACCGCGAACTTGATGCCAACAGAGCACTGTAAAAAGGCCGTCCAGAAGGCAACTAGTATCCTGCACTGGATCAGACGAGCGTTCAAAATCTTCCCACCTGAACTCTTCGGGAAAATATTTGGTGCCTTTGTGAGACCACATTTAGAATGCGGAATGCCAGTGTGGGCACCATGGTTGAAGAAGGATATGGGCCTTCTTGAACAAGTGCAGCGCAGAGTGGCAAAGATGTTCGATGGTCTCTGGGACTTTCCGTACCAGGAGAGATTGATCAAACTTGACCTTTTTCCTTTGTCTTACAGGAACCATCAGTGCAGCTTGCTCTGGACATTCCGGATAATCCGAGGCCGCAGTTTCTTCCTGGAATTGGAGGATTTCTCTGAATTAGCCACCACCATTCACCTGCGTGGCCACCCTTATAAGGTCACAAACGAACGCACTTGATTAGACCTCCGAAAGTATTTCTTTAGTCAACGCGTGGTCCGACCTTGGAACTTGCTACCAAGCGAGACGGTTTGCGCTGACACAATAGCGGAGTTTAAAAGAAGACTCGATGTCATTCTGTTTGACAAAAGGTGACTTTTACAACATGATTTAGTACTGCCAGCATTGTAAACAATTTTTCTGGCTCTAGACTGTTTTCATTCTGTTCCATGAAAATTCACTTGAAATTCTGTCACGATATCAAATGTGCTCCACCAACTGCACATTAACTGTAAGAATAAAATTGTTTGCTTTTCATTAATAGGGTCCTCAAGGGCATTTCTTGCCTGTAACTCTTATAAAAAATATGCATGTACAACAGATCGCTCTCTCCTAGTCATCGTGGTTCATCCGTACACTGGCGTTAACGTCAACAAGGAAAACCAATTTGTCCACCTGTAGCACAGACAATGGGAGATGGTGCCGGACCAGGCTGAATCGGTTGTTTGTTCAGTCAGATCTGATAATTTTGAGGGCAGAAGTGCTGTTAGCATTGGCAAATGGGGCTGTCAGAGAAACATATAAACAGGGCAGTCATCCCAAAATGTCGGTTGCCTGTGGGCTGCTCCTCCAAAGGATGTGGCCCACACATGCTTCCTTCAGTTGAATCTGTTCAGATAATTGGACCTCACTGAAGGTAACGATGTATTCCATGGCGCATGTCATTTCTCGAACGATAAGTACCGTTCCCCGTTCCGGCTGGGTTTTCTTAAGGTTGTCTAAAATAACGAACATTTCAGATTGCCAAATTGAACAGACTCAACATAGCAAACTGTAACATGCGGTGGTAAGGATGGGGATGGAGTGTATGTCTGTTTGATTACTTCTATTGTGATGGTTGCATCTGCCAACAATGACAAGTGTGCAGAAGATATGATCTCAGAATTTATTTTAGGCACCATTCATAGTTTCGTCCCTAAAAGCGTGCAAGCAGTTGTGACCTCATAGATGCTACTTAGACATACTAGCTGACTGCCGAACCAGATTGTTAGCCACGATTTGGTTCAGTGAAAGTCCAAAGTGAGTCAGCCCAGGTTGCCCATGGGATAGAGTAAGCCCTCTCCATAAGGCCTTTGAAAGTAGGGGAAGATGGAAGAGGGAAATGAAGACGGCTGAATTACTCGGTGTGAGGTATCGAAAGCACGAGATACTTTCATTTGGTTTGGCCCACTGGTCGAGTCTGCTACCGGGATGTAGACACTAGGAGAACCTATGTTTAGCGGCTCGTGCCTGGCTGACAAGCTCGCATCAAAGTACACTTTCTCAACGGCTCGCCGATGCGGTTTTTGACGTCTCGATCAGCCAATCATGGTCCCCGCATCTACGCTCAAAAACCAGGCGACTAATGGGGAGCTTGTACACGTGCCCGACGCAAATTGCCTCTCTGCCCAAGATCTCCAGGCCGACCTAGCCAACGAAAGCTATCTCTCTCCCTCTGTCTTCTGGCCCGACTACTCAAAGACCTCACTGGTAAATCGGCTCTGAGCGAGATAAGTTGGAGGGCGCGCGCTCATGCGCCCTCCGGCCGTACAGCCATGCCGGATGGACTGGCAAATTTCCCATAACTTTTCTGTGAACAATACACTGTTCCGTCTACTCTCGCCTTCCCACCGTCTTCTCTCCAATCTCTTAAGAATCAGGGTCTGGAAGATTGTAGGTGTTAAAGCCATAACCGTCGTAGCCTTAGCTCCTATATGTGTTCGAAGAACTGGCGGGGTAGGATAGGACGCTGACACGAGTTCGCAGTGGTTGTCAACACGATGGTTTCCATGTCGTGGAATATACAGTTGTTTGGACCAGATTTTTACTGAGAGAACGGAGGTACAAGAGGCATTAAAGACAGTTTCAGTAAGATGTCTCTTGAGGCAAGTGTCACTCTATGAGCGCCATTCATATTATTTGACCCCAGGGCTTGTAGGTCTTTGCTCTGTCGCCCGTATCTAATCAGTCAATGGCGCACATTGGTCAGCTATTGCAAAGAAGTCGGCAGCTCCAAGACCGTGATTCGGCCAAAAAGACAACGTTATATAGCGGTGAGCGTGGGAACGGACTGCCAGCGTTATTCGAGCTAGACTGAAAGAGGCGTGCAGCAACGCGTGAGGACGCGCCAAATTAACGGGCTGGTCGTGAGAATGAACATAACGCCCAGCATAAGTGATATCTACTGGAGCCACAGGTGATTAGTGATCGTGTTTTGCGGCTTGAGTGTTCGCGAATTCCCCATTACATGCAGAAGGCCTTAGTCCCTCGACAGACAACTCGGAATGGGCCTCCTAATAGCTGTTCCAACTACTGGAGCATTCATTTACAACGAAGATAGACTTGATGGTATGTCATCAAACCTTTCACTAGATAAAAGTCAGAGGCGGATGGCGTGGGCTGAGCCGGGGAGTCTCTGCATGAAATGTCACAGATAGTGCAAGGTATCTGTAGTATCCTCACCGCACTACGATAGGTTCATGAAATTATCTCGCCAAAGACCGTCCAGAAGCGCTGAACACTGTTTCAGTGGTGGAACAATCAATTTCTGTTGCAGAAGGCCCGGATATCCAACAGAACCACAGCGGGTTGCAATGTCTAGTCCTCAGGATCCTGTGTAGTGCATAAGGTCTTCAACTGGCAGTGAATCCAAACGATGATGTGGTTGGCAGCGGGTTGGTAGACTGTTGTCTAACAATAATAAGAGGAGAAACTGGAACAAGTTGCATTTGAACTGGATATCGCGGACAGCCATTATGGGGGAGGGGTACTAAAATGGCATCTCAAAAGCTAAGGAAGACCATAACCACCGATAAAGGCCAGAGGTTACGTAGAAGGACAGCTTCTACTCATAAGAAGAAACCATCCACAGATGTGAGGAAATAGGAACAAACGCTTGACAAATGCAGGGGGCCTACAGTATGTAGATGGATGTGGCTGTTCCTTGCACCAGGGCCGAGAAGGGTGCAGCTGGGTTTTTTGTGCTATTGGACCTTGCTCCGCTGGCAGCCAAGACACGCCTGTGTGCAAAATTTCAGATACTCGTATCTCTCAGGTCAGACGAGGTGGTCAGAAACTAGCTTGTTTAAAACCTGACCGCTGTGGTGAGATATATTGTGCAGGCAGGGAAATACTCTGCAGCAAAGAGACGGTAACACAAAGGGGCAGCGGTGTGGTTGAAATGGTACAGGGTATGATTCCGTTGACAGTATTCACTGGGAGATGTTGGAGTTGGAATCGGTAGCATGTACGTAGCAGGGAATCCCGAAATGATATTTTTCAGCATAAATTTCAGCTAGAACGATCCTAGATATCAATTGGAGATGGGGCATAGAGGGCGAGGACAATGATTCTACTATCTCAATCAGCAACTTTTCAGTATGGCAGATATCTGAAGCAGATTGCGAAATTTAGTCCGCTTGGCGGATCCATCAGCGGGTTAGCTGTGTGAATTGAAATTTAGCATGGACAAATGTGAGGGTGGTGAAATCCCTGTCCAAGAGGAATTGCCTGTAGTGATTTACAGCAAGGAAGGATAAGATAAGCTCCCAGTAAAATTTACTATAGTGCGAGTTGGCAGGTGTTAAGGCATTTACCGGAGCATAAAATTTAGGATGACCAACTTATTCATCACTGGTTCTCCGACAGTTTTGTAGGGCACAGCATAATACCCAAGCCGCGAATTAAAATATGAGCTGTTTCGGCCTTTGCTTTCTTCGACTGTATCCCGTAGTCACGCGTACGCCAAACCAGTGATAACAACTATCAAGGTGGTACGGTACTATTAAGAGAAATTGTACACAATAAATACACAAACCTTAACAATGGGTATTCCAAGTCAAGAGCAAAGGGAGTCGGTCAAAGGGGCATGGATCTGGTTTTATAGGATTCCAGGAGGCAGTTCCTGTGGGCTCCCATTGGTCTGAAAACAACAACGTCAAAGGGGGGCGGACTTGAACAGAGACAATACTGTACTGGCAAGGGGGCGGGTTGCAAGCGTTTGAAGTCAGTGTTGGTGGGGTGGCTCGATGAGTGGTTCTCGGAGTAGCCGCAGGCGCTGGGTCAAAAAACGGGGAGGGGAGAACGGACAGCTGGGTCGCCACCGCCTCCAGGGTGGTCGCCATGCGAAATTGAACTGTGCAAATCGAAAGAAGGGGGCAAGACCGGGGGAGGGCCGTATTCAGTCATGTGCATTAGAGTGAGTCATGGGTGGCCAGCACTCCGGGGGGAAGGAGGACAGCCTTCGGAAGTGTAAACAATCATTTTTTAGGTCGGACAGGAGTCTCATAGGAGAAGAGATGTGGAGAATTTCAAATTTGTTCAGCCGGAAATAACACCGCCCGCCAATTCTCCACGTACCGTCCACGTCGGCTCTGTTAATTCACCTACACTCAGCTCATGCAAAGCACATAACTATTCGCTAGTAAAAATAGTTTTATATCTGCTCGTGACACTAGCACCACGTCCCTTACTTCCCTGTTTTTTGTCTACCCTCTAGTAAACAAATCTTACGAACGTCTCTCTTTAGGATACCGCCCGCCGTTCTCACTTGCACTGTTCTAACTAAACCATCCAGACTCTCTTCGCACTTATCAATCACTCCTAAAGGCCATTTTCCACGAGGTATGTACTCCCCAGACACTAAGACTACGTCCCCTTATTTCAGCTCTCGGGACTCTCGAAGCCACTTAGTACGCTGTTGTAGTGTAGGCAGGTATTCCTTAGTCCAGCGTCGCCAAAAGACGCCTGCCAAGTAGTGTACTTGTTTCCATCCCGCATGATATTGCGTAACCAAATCGTCAGTACGGGGCAGCTCCAAGCTATTTCGCATTAACAACAAGCTGTTAGGTGTAAGGGGTTCAAGGTCGTTACTATCAGAAGCGGGCGGAATCAGCGGTCTGTTGTTTAATATGCGTTCTGCCTGTACAAAGAGGGTGTTGAGTCGCTCATCGTTTACGCATTGCTCGTTACACAGTGAAATGAGGATTCGTCGTACTGACCTGATCACACGTTCCCATACTCCTCCGCGATGGCTAGCTGCGGGTGGATTAAAATGCCATTGTATTTCAGAGGTCAGTAACTGATCTGATATTACCTTTTGATCCCACTTTTTGATATCACCTTTGAGCGCCCTAACTGACCCAACGAAGTTGGTTCCATTGTCACTATAGATGTCAATCGGTTTTCCTCGTCTACTAACGAACCTCATTAAGCACTGGAGAAAGGAATCAGTGGAAAGAGAGAAAGATATCTCAAGATGGACGGCTCTGGTCTGTAAGCAACTAACCAGACAACCATAGCGTTTTTCATAAGAACGCCCACGCTTCGTCATAAAGGGTTCAAAATAGTCTACCCCAACACACTTGAAGGGATATCATCCCACTTCTGTCCTTTGTAGGGGAAGAGGGGCCATCATCTGTCCTTGGGTTGGCCTAAATTTACGTCTGCACGATAAGCATGCACCAATTACACGCTTAACTGACACGCTTCCCTTCAAGATCCAAAACTTTTTACGGATAGCCCCCAATACTTGTGCCGTCCCGCAGTGTCCTTCTAGTTCGTGTAAGTAGTTGATTATTAAATCTGTGAAGGGATGACGGTTTGGAAGAATTACAGGATGTTTTAATGACTCATTGTACGTCGAGTAGTTCAAGCGACCTCCCACGCGCATCGTACCATTAATTAGAATGGGACACAAGCTAGATCTAACGGTTTTTCTTCTACAGTCGACATCCATTTGAAGAGATTCGAAAACACTTAATTCTCGAGTAAAGTGCTGACCTTGTACGTACTTCATCAGACCATCTATAGCCTGACGCATCTCCGTGACTCGAATATAGCCCTTCATCAATGTCTCTTGAGGAGCCTTACCAGCGGAAACGATAATATACTGCTTGAAACGCAGGAGCCAGACCACGGCCCTTTGTAATCTGGTCCAACTTGAAAAACGGTTAACCAGTTTATCCAAACTGCCATATTGGCTTAACACGTAAACTTGAGCAATCGTTCTTTTGAATTCCAAATCCGCGGGCTGCACCAGTGAAGGTTGTGCAGGCCATTCGCTCTCCGGTTGAACTAAAAAGTCTGGATCGTGCAACCACTGTGGCAAGAACGCAAAGTTACACGTCCCCCGCGAAGCTATGTCTGCTGGGTTAACCCCCGAACCCACAAACCTCCACTGTGAAGTTGCAGACAAGTCATGAATAACCGTCAATCTATTGGCTACAAATGTACAGAATCTGGTTGATTCGTTGTGTATGTAGTATAAGACTATCATAGAATCAGTCCAGAAAGTCACACTTTTAAAGTACGTACTGGTAGCTGACCGGATTAGGTCAGCCATGCGTACAGCCAGGGTTGCAGCCGCCAACTCTAATCGTGGTATAGAAAGGGCTTTGAGAGGCACAACGCGTGCTTTTGAACAAACGAGTGAACAATGTAAGTTCCGTGTTTCGTTACTGAAACGAGCATAGGCAACTGCACTAAATGCTACTTCTGACGCATCACAAAACACGTGTAATTCGGTCCGCATTGGATCGCTGATGCCTTTGGGTTTAAGACATCGAGCCAGCTGAAGCGTATTTTGACTCTGTAAGTTTAAGATCAAGTTTTCCCATCGAGATCTCTCGATAACGGATAGTTGCTCATCCCATTTCAGTCCGCTTTTGCATAAGGATTGTAGTAAGCACTTTCCTGGTATCAACCAAGGAGCAACGAAACCCAGAGGGTCATTAAGAGAAGACAAGCAAGACAGGATGCCTCTACGAGTCGACAGTTTCGTAGGTATGTCGAGGCTTATCGCGAGCATGTCAGAATTCGTATCCCACTGCAGTCCTAAGGTTCGCTCAGTTGATAGAGTATTGACAGCGATATCTCTCATATTAGAAGAGAGTTCGCTGGCATTGATGTGCGACAGCACGCGGCGGTCATTAGACGCCCAGTTTCGCGTCCGAAAGCCACCATGAGATAGTAGCGTGCAAACTTCGTCCACAAAACATTTAGCGGAATCCGCATCGCCTAACGAAAGCAGACAATCATCAACGTAAACACTACGATGAATCACTTCGCAAGTTGATGAAGAGTAGGATGAACCGAAATCTTCAACTGTTTTTTTGCATCACAAATGCTGCAATAAATGGCGAAGAAGTTAACCCGAATGTATGGGATGTCCACTGAAACTCAACAGGTTCCCCGGCCAACCCCTCACTTTCCCACCACAAGAATCTCAGAGCTGGTCGATCGACCGGATGCATTTTCACTTGTAAGAACATCTCTTCTATATCCCCTGCCACTGCAATTCGTTCTAGCCGGAAACCCAACAACACGCTTACTAATTTTGCGTTTAGATCCGGCCCTTGGTAGAGGTGATCGTTTAGAGACCTGCCCTGGCACTTTGAAGCACAGTCAAATACAACGCGGATTTTGTCTGGTTTTCGGGGGTTTACAACAGGATGATGAGGTAAATACCAACGTCTTAGTTCCGGAAATGTTTTGTTACTCTCAGCCCGCTCGATGTATCCCTTTTTCCTGTAGGAACTGAATGTTTGCTCGTATTTTTGAAGTAACTCATGCTGTCGATCCAGCTTACTCCTGAGATGGAGCAGTCGTTTCCGCGCCAACGGATACGTTTCCGGGAACTTCGACGTACGATTTCTCCAAGGTAGCGACAGTTGGAAATGCCCATTTATGTGCCTAATGGACGAACGTGCCATAGTCAGAGCCCGTTCATCCTCCAACGAATAACTCGCAATCGTTGCAGACGTGTCAAAAACCTCAGAGTCGTATAAGTGTTTAATGTCTTCTGTCACCTCTCTCTCTTGATTAACAATACAGTGACAGATAGAGTCACCTTTCAATCTGTCGCGCGAAGGTCCAAGCAACATCCATCCAAGCAAAGTTTTCATGGCAAACGGTTCTCGTTTTCCACCCAGACGTTGGTCAAGTACCCAATGAGCTTCCACGACGTCGTTTCCAATAAGTATGCCGACCTCACAATCCGTGAGCTCGTCAAACATTATATTGTTCAGGTGTGACCATGACGATGCCAACTTCTAAATGGATGGTTCCGCACGCAGTGGCAAGTCTTCAACTACTAGAGCCCTTTCGACTTCAACTGATTCGTTTTCATTCATGGGCAGCAGTCTTACGTCTCTGACTTCCGAGTTACATTCGATAGACCCACTTAATGTGTGATCGTCGATGCCGTCGACTTGGTGAAGACTCTGCTGTTAACTAGTAGCTCTCGTTTTATTAACGTGACATCAGAGCCACTGTCCAAGGATGCATATGTTTTGATAGTTCCGGTCGGTGTTGCTAGCTTGATAGGAATAACACCTAGTCGTGATGGTACGTATGCAATTCTACTCAGGGCGCAAATTCCCTCGTCTCGCAATATTCGCTAATCGTTTCCCGATCGCCTTACATGCAGGAGTGTATGATGACGTCCTGTACACTCACAACGTTCCTTTTGCCTACACACCAGGGCAAAATGCGTATTATCGAGACAGACAAAGCATGCCTTGTGTTCGCGCATAGAATTCCATCTATCAGCGACGCTCATGGATAGTAGACGGGGACAACTGGCCACTTTATGTGTTTGAGAACATATAAAGCAAGGCTGGAAATTTGGCGGGCTGCCGGCAACGGCTAGGAATGTGGCAGGTACTTCACGCCTTTGGTGCTGAGCGTTAGTATTTGAGGGATTTTGATTATGACGAGTCTCTCCCTCCCTTGCAAGCTGTCCAAACCGACTTCTGGCTATTCTCGAACGCTTGTCCACAAACTCTGTAAGATCCATAAAGTTTGGGTCTCGACCACCAGTGTATATCCGGTCGTCTACTTCAGCCCATTGGTTCTGCATCGTGTAGGGTAAGGAACGCACTATTCATTCCAATACATTAAGAGAATTCAAATCGGACACATAATCCATTTGGGTAATTGCGATTTCGCAACCCTTCATTTTTATGCAGAGGTCAGAAATTGACTTTGCCATATGTGAAGTCTGTCGTGCCTGAGTAAATAGTCCCTCGAGAAGGGACCGTGCGACAATGTGTGGTTGTCCGAACATGTCTCCGAGAATAGTCCGTGCTCTTGCGTATGCCATGGAAGAAGGTAACATAACACACTCTTCAATCGCGGCTCTCGCATCCCCTCGGCAATAATGCGTTAAGTATAGCAGTCTCTGCCCAGGGTCTTCCACCTTACTCTCCACATACACTTCATACTGGCGAATGAATTTCCAATAGTGTGTGGGATTGCCATCGAAATAACACAATTCTACTTTAGGCAATCCTAAGCTGGCTACTATTGGAGACATCGTGTTGACTGTGCGTGGACCAACGCACGATTTTATCTCACGGTCACTTTCTTCCAGACATTCGCCCTTCACGGTGCACTCTTCTAAGTAACGAGTTTGCTCTGCCGATTTCATGTTATCACCCTCATCCCATTACTCTACGTCGGACTCGACATCAACCTTGAACCTAGCAAGTTTCGTTTTATCTTCAGCATCAAACATTAAAAGTTCTAACTCCGCTTTTCGTCTAACGCGTTTCTCATTAAGCTCCGCAATTTTAAGTGCTTTCAAATTTGCCTTACTCTTATGACTAGAATAACTAGGAGAACTTGACTTACCAGAGCCGATGTGGAGGTTCGAGGGATTGGCAGCTCCCTGACCAGATTTGATTGAGTCTTCTTCCTTGCGCATTTCATCCAGATGTGTTTGTCCCTTGGAACGTGTGAGCATATGTGGTTCAACACTGTCAATCCGGCAGATTCGCAGATGTGCTTTAAGTACTGGCAAGTACTTTCAATCCAGACGAATGCGAGACTCCTTGTTAGTAAGGCAAATCCTTGTTAAGTACTGACGATCTGTCAGTTCCGCACCTGCGTTTAAGTACCGTTTAGTACTGTCAATCCAGCCAGGTGCGTTATTCCTTGTTCAGCACGATCGATCCGGCAGTTTCGCAGCTGTGTTTAAGTACTGTCAAGTACTTTCAATCCAGACAAATGCGAGACACCTGTTGAACACTGGCGTGTCAGGCCAATTATTCGTATCGATGTTAAGTACTGGTTTGTCAGACCAAATACCCAGGTAGCACGGCCAATCCGTGTTAAGTACTGTTTCGTCCTTTGCTTTCTTCGACTGTATCCCGTAGTCACGCGTACGCCAAACCAGTGATAACAACTATCAAGGTGGTACGGTACTATTAAGAGAAATTGTACACAATAAATACACAAACCTTAACAATGGATATTCCAAGTCAAGAGCAAAGGGAGTCGGTCAAAGGGGCATGGATCTGGTTTTATAGGATTCCAGGAGGCAGTTCCTGTGGGCTCCCATTGGTCTGAAAACACCAACGTCAAAGGGGGGCGGACTTGAACAGAGACAATACTGTACTGGCAAGGGGGCGGGTTGCAAGCGTTTGAAGTCAGTGGTTGTGGGGTGGCTCGATGAGTGGTTCTCGGAGTAGCCACGGCCGCTGGGTCAAAAGGGGGGAGGGGAGAACGGACAGCTGGGTCGCCACCGCCTCCAGGGTGGTCGCCATGCGAAATTGAACTGTGCAAATCGAAAGAAGGGGGCAAGACCGGGGGAGGGCCGTATACAGTCATGTGCATTAGAGTGAGTCATGGGCGGCCAGCACTCCGGGGGGAAGGAGGACAGCCTTCGGAAGTGTAAACAATCATTTTGTAGGTCGGACAGGAGTCTCATAGGAGAAGAGATGTGGAGAATTTCAAATTTGTTCAGCCGGAAATAACATGAGCTCTGCAGAGCGTATAAAAGGGCCCTGGAATGGGAAAGGAAAAGAAACCGTCTTCATTCCAATAAATATACTATCAAATAGGCATATTCTTGTTTGCAAAATTGGAGGCTTCCCAATAAGGCTCGTTTTGATACAGAGTTCAAAAGTACTCGCTTTTAGGATTGTGGTACAGGGTTGCGCATAAGCATGATAGAAAAAAATATTTTCGTCTATTTTGTACATATCTGCTGTTCGGTTCAACTCTTAAAAAGAAAAATCTGTTTGCATGGTACTTAATCACAGAAGACTGTATGGGATTCACGAGGTAGCGGTGGCCATGTCCACGACTCGGTAAATTTAGTTCAACACCAGTTAAATGATGACAAAACGCTGCGCACTAAAGCCTATGGACAAGTCGTTATTTTGGCCTTAATGTTTAAAAACAGGTCAATCTGAACTTATGTCACAGGAAAGAAATTTCAAAAGGACCGAGGATGTAGGACAGACGCCAAAGTGAGGATGAGTGGGGGGTGCTATATTCCATGCATTGAGTTTGTTTCCCAACCAAATTTTGGGTACTAACCAAGATGATATGGTTCAACTTTATTTTTTTTATTTTTAGTACCCTAGTAGCAAAATAACGGCGACTTCAACAGATTTGGGAGCACGGTAGAGTGATTTCTCGCTGGAGTGCCTCTGGGACATCTGATTGGCTAATGTTGTTACGCCTGAGTGCGTAATCATTGGTTGCCTTAAGTTACGCGTGCAATTGCTTGCGCGCGTAACTTATCACTCTCACGTGCGTGTGACGGTAAATGGCTGCCTACGAGGCGCTGCTCTGCTACTGACTGCATAATCTGTTAATATACCTTAGAAACCTTTTTGATTGAAGATAACTTTTATTTTTGTCATTTAATATGTTTAGAAGTGAACTTAAGAGGACTTTATGCGCCGTGCGAAGGATATAGAAGAAATATGCCGAGAAATATATGAGGTTGCTTGCATCTTTCCTAACACTAAACATTTTGCAATTTATGTTACTGACGGGGAGGGTTCTTCGAACAGGTCGCTGGAGTTATCAGTGTCCGATAGTGAAACTGTTGCTGCTAGCCTCTCGCAGGAGGACGATCTTTCTGATCTTGTCAGTATGTCCGATGTTGACAATTTGTCTGATGTTGCCTTTCTGTCTGATGTTGATAATCTGTCGGCGGATGATAATCTGTCTGATCTTGATAATGTGTATGATCTTGATAATGTGTATGATCTTGAAGACATGCTTTTGCGCTCGCTACCTTCCGTTAAGGTTGACCAGATAGGCAGTGGAGAGAACGTGCATATTGGGCTACAAGAGCAGTTAATACGAGTAGTTGACACTCAAGGTAAAGTATCACAGGATGATTAAATCGTTGTCAATCTGGCTATTGATGGTTTGCCTCTCCATCGCAAACGGAGGTCTGATCTATGGCCTATTTCAAGTCGAATCGTTAGGCCTTTTGTAAGCAGTGTATTTGCTTTGGGAGACTAGCCTGTACAATGCAATACGTGGTATGTTTTATTATAATACTTCTGACCACTTGCGCATTCGAGGCCTACGCCCTTTAGATGGGGTAGCCAGTGGATGTTTCCCCATTGGAGGAGACATTACGCAGGCGCTTTAAGTGGTGGTTAGATGCGTACAAAAAAAGGCGAACAAGGGATGAGCCACCATATGTTGATGACCAAGGTTCGAGATATTACTTATGTCACTTCATTTTCTCATATAGACCCTACGCCCGGACCCTACAGAAAGGTATATGAAATGGATACACCACCACAAGATTTATTTTTTTAAGATTTCTGTAATAATATTTTTCTTATTAAGATTTCTCATAATATATCAACCGGCTTCGCATTCATATCGTTGTTGGGGGTTTGCTCGCATTAAGCTAAAAAGTACTTATATTCGGTCGTCCTCAGTCTCGACTTTTCACCGCAGATTCCACCGCGACATGTCGAAGCGGATTCCGGCGCGAAAAAGGTGAAAAAATTGCGCATAAATCTGGCCTTAAAATGCGTGACATTTCTCACCGGATTCCACGGTTGATTCCGGTGGGAAGTGTTACTAGGGTAGAATGAATACAGGATGGAAATGAATATTCGGGCGTAGAAGTTTGGGTAAATTATCATGGTTACGGTTTTCAGAAAAATAATTCGCTATTTAAAAAGCCTAGTTTAAATGAACCATCTTGCTATGTAGGATGAACAGGACTCATGAGTAATGTTCGTTTAATTACACTAGATCGTACAAATACGTAGGACGCGGGCGCTGCGGTTTTCCGCGCAGTTAGAATTGGTGGCATTGGGATGGAGTTGGCCATTAATAATGTCGTAGGTTTCTTTTTGTATCAAAACACGTGCACGTTTAGACTTACAATCTTACGAATTTGCCTGCAGAAGAGGTCGCGAGACTTAGACACATGAAGGTACACGAAGAACATCGTGGGCACGAGACAATGCACTTGGAAATGTTCCTTATAGCAGTGTTCTCTTCCTTTGCCGCCCAGTTTGCCTTAATGGCCTGGAAGAAATATCACTATAAGACATACCATAGGGCCACGCTTCTTGGTATGTGGGTCTTTCCGCTGATATATAGCATATATATGGTTTACGTACGCTTCGTCATCGTTTGGAGTCTTTTCTCACTTATGACCGGGGTTATGGTGTATCTAAGTTCGCGACCTCGCATCAGCACATCTACACCAAGGTATCTACCCTTTCGCCTATGTGCTGTTTTCTTTATTAACCGACAGATGAGCTGTCCACGGATTACTCTAACTGAAGGGCCTCAACAATACCCCTAACAAATATCAGCTTAAACAGCGTAGGTTTCTGGGACATATGTTTATCGAAACTAGGTCACTCAAAAAACCCAAGAAACAAGGGTTTTTTGTTTTTCTGGTAAACTAAGTTGTCATATGGTCCATTTAGACATCGTCATGGTGTCCGTTATATTTTTCCATTATAATTAGTAGAAACACAGAAAATAAGCCTGATCTTTTCTAACTGGCTGTTTGGTCTGTTCAATTTGTTCGTCCAGTGGAAGTATGGTTTCATAAATAGTGAGTTCCCGTTACCGGTGATACCAGTTGAATTAGTTATTTGCTGGTTTGTGTCAGACATCGAAGAACCGAAACTCACCATTGACTGCCGTGAAATCCGAATTCTTGAAGACAGAGAAGATATCCTCCACTTGAACTGACAAGTAGGTGGTATGCTATTCGGAGTTTCAGTCGTGTTTTATGCACAAACCCGTAGCTGTAGGTGCAGATAACTTGGTTACGCGATTACGCCCACGGCTTCTCAGTGATGCTTCATTCTTGGGGTCAGCCTGGCGACGGACGCTTGAGAGATATGAAACGGAAGCTGTAGCCCGGGCGCAAATGGGTTGAACCTAACTTTGGTCGGTTTAGTCTAGTTTCTACGCAGCCAAAGTAGTGAGGATTTACTGAGGATTAGTAGCTCAAAGCTACACGACAGCTATCCTCATTTTGCTAAGAAGGCAAGCGTGCTAGAGTTCGTACTTTCATGTTACACATCTGTGCGATGCAATAGTGTGTTGCACTAGTGATGGCATTGGCTACGCAAAAAAAGAAACCAGCTCTTCAAGGATTTTTTGTTTGATGCCCCTCTACTGAACCAGCCCTACGATCAGCCAAGGCATTTTGGTCCACGTGGACTAAGTAGTGCGTGCGACGGTGTCCATTTTCTTACATGTAGGCGTTATAATACTCAGGCCAAGATTGTCTATGTGACAGACCCTTGCTTTTAGTGTCTTTTTTCGAATGAACTTATTTACTTGCACATTATTTCTCATAATTTACCATGGATGCAAATGCCGTCTTCGCAGAATTAAGGAAAGCATCTGCTATCAAAAAGTAAGGGTAGCTGTTTACCATGTATGAATTAACGAGGAACTTTCACCTAACACGGAAGGTTTGCCTCTTCATTTTGATTTAAGTCCGTAGAACATCAAATAAAAATGTGTATGCGCATAACATTATCTGCTTGCCAGCATACGAATGTGCCTACGATTGTCTCGAGGCTTGAACGTTTATTTATGTCGTTTTTAGGCGTGTTTACTGGTGGTTTCTTCTGCTGCACAAGATTTTCTACACCCTGTCAGTTGGAGGCTATGTGGTTATTCTGCTAGCTATGTTCCTGCCGGACCTCATTCCACCAGAAGTGGCCTTCGTGCACGGTGGTTTTGCCATGCTCTATGGTATCTACTTTGGTCTGATTGCGCGAGACTTCGCTGAAGTCTGCACCGACAAAATGGCTGCCCATATTGGCGTAAGCTATCCTTCTCCTTCGCATTATTTATTTAGCAATAATCCAAGAAAATTTAGCCACAGTTCGTGTCTTCTAGTGTCTCGAGACGGTTTGGAACTGTCTTTAAGGTAGTTATTCAACCTTCCGAATAAAGTCCAATGTCTTGCTCTCGCTCGATGAGTTGACAACAGGCCCTATAACGACTTCGAAAGGTCGAAATCGTTACCTTTTCGTACTTTTATACATTTTATTTACGATAATTCAGCCGCTGTTCGTTTTGGCCCATTTCGTTTGAAATAAATATTGTTTATTTGTAGACTGTTTTGCCTCCAACACTTAACAAAATGAAAAAATGCAAACCTCTAAAGCGCGCTAGTTCTAAACAGCTTTATTAAATCTTTAAGCATAGTTTTTAGCTGTTTTTCAAAGCGTACTTATTTTCTTATCTTTGCTTGGGTAAATCAAGGCTTCCTTAGTTTCACCTCTCTGTCTCATACCTAAAAGACCTGTTTCAGTTTTATACGCAACATTTCTAGTAATTGCATCACTTCGGAGTATTTCTGCGTGTATACTCTCAACTCTCTCGTAAATACTCAAACCGTAAACGCCCCTTCCATCTCCATAACGCTTAAAAAGAAAAATTATATCAACCAAGTAAACTCGAGACGCCGTTATTCCATTTACTTTAAATATCTTGTTGGACAGAATTTTTTGTCCGTCTCCCTTGAACTGAAATGGACCTTCCTCTTGTTGCCCAATATTCGCGCAACAACCAGCTTATGTCAGCTACCACCTAGCCGTACTAGCTAATCGAATTTTTAAAAGCGTCCGTCGGCCCTCACACTTGCCATTGGTTTTATTAATGCGCGGAGTTTAGAAATTGCATTTTCGTCATCTGGCTCGAGGTCAAATAATCAAAAAAGGAGGACAGCATCATGTATGTCCGTTAAATATTGTTTCGTATACATGCCTGTATTCTACTTGATATGTGTGTCATTCACACAACCAAAGTTAAAAGGCGACTGTGACTAGCTACAACTTTTAACTTTAGCCCAGTTGGCCGGCCAATCTGCGTTAACTTGCGCCGTCTAGAACCGTACTTTGAATTCCCATTGTAAATGCTAGTATGTCTATTTCGATTCTTGTAGTTGGATGATTTCGTGTTAAAACCCGAATTCATTCCGTACAGCAATTTCTAAATTATTTAAATGTTTTCCAGATTATCACCCAATTCTTAGTACATCTTACTTTGCCTATTTCTGAACTAACTGCCTTCTTTCCTTAGTTTAAGTTCTCGTGACAGTTTATAGATAGACACAATGCATACTTATTTGTCCTGCCTTTCCTTCCTATCGGACACTTCAATCTTCCTTTGAGACTAACATATAATTGTTCTTCCTGGTGACCAGTACTTCCTGGATTTCTAACTGATCTCTATCGCTCTGTATGTCAGCAGACTACATGGAAACATATCAGTAAGCTTTCCTGCATGTGTATATCTAGAGGAGCTGCGCCTTCAAGCTTTAAGTAAACAGTTATGTGTGATTGGCTTCCCATCAATACTGGCCGCTTTTAGCAACGCCGATGTCTATCGGAATGAGCAGGCATATAAGGGAAAATCGTTGTATTTTTACAGCCCCTAGACCGTTGTCGGGTTATGACATTGCAATTAATCTGTGTGAAAAAGAGACACAATTGTTGCAACAAAAATGGTATTTGCCTGATATTTTGAATTACCAATCAAATTATTATAGGTGGCTGTCGCCAACGATGGGTTCGAGTGGTAACCTGAAATCTATAGCGAACAAAAAAATGTGTTCCAGCGGCTGCAACGTCTGCTTCTCAACTGCTTTAAAAAACTTACATTTTCCTTTGTATCGATAATTATTTTTGTTTTGTAGAGGCGCACCCAAATCCCCTTGCACAAAATTTTAAGATGTGGGGGATTATGTTAGATGATTGCTTGTTTCTTTTCTGAGTAAGTCACCGACATCCAGACCTCTCTGCAGTAAAAATGGTGCTTAATTGGGGCGCATAGTCACAGTACACCGTATGTCAGTGATCTCCATGAAAGAAATCGGGTCGAGCTAAGATTTCAAGCCTAGACTGCCATGTACCAAATGCGACACCACTGACATTAAACCTTCTTATGGACGTCAGTAATGTGATAAGCGCCCACCGATCACGAATCTTTGAACTTGCGATCGTGTCTGTAACATGCTGTTCAAATTCCTGTTGGTCCGACTGCAGGGCACACTGCTGTTTGTCACTAGTCTATGCCTGAATATGTGGCAGAGCATTGCCAGTCTAGCGAGTCGTTGGGTTTCATATCACAAGATGTAGATTGAGGTTAATGGTGAAAGCCAGATACTCATTATAGGATGATTGTGTATAATCACTTTCAATTTTCGGTTCGCAAGCCACTGAACTCAGGGGAACGAGGACATCAAAAATAAAGAGATATACTGGTTCCGGTTCTGTAGCCTTATTTTCTCTCAAAACATTTGTTTTTATTTTCTTCGTACATTATTGATTTTGTATCCTTTATTTAGTACTACAACGCCGACGGGATGCCGACCAGGCGCATTGATCCGGGCGTCTGCGCGCTCTGCACTAATATCTTGCAAAACGATGATATTGAAAAGAAGTACCGGCTAAACTGTTCTCACGTGTAAGTGTCGTTGGCCCAACCCGGTTATTCTTCTTCAATATTTTGAATTCTGCTATGCCCACGGCTTATGCAGACCTTTCTCCTCTTTGCCGTTTTTTATTTAAAAAAAAACTCCAGGTGTTTTTCAGTTGTGTATATTGATAAGTGAATTGTTCGGCCAGCAAGTGATTCAATGATTAAATTCAACAGTTGGCTGTGTATTTTGGAATAATCGCAATGGGTGTTCGGTTTGTGGCAGATACAAATGACGCCGCCAGGAGACGCATAAAAGTTCACCCGATTGACTGTAGACGTTCTTATCATTCGTATCTCGTATTTTGTATGGGCTTGCCAATCGAATGTATAGTACACTAGTGCATATTTTTGCGGTTAAGAGCGTAAAGTCTTTGCCGTCAAGAGCACCTTGGAACTGAACTAGGAGAAACTTCACTAAAACTAATACGAACTTTTTCGCAGCTCACGAAAGGTTTCGGAAAGCGGTTAAATTCCATTTTTGGTAGACCTAAATTAGTGAATTGAAATGCTTCAACGTATGTTTGTCACAAACGATAATGAAAGATTCAATCAAATCTTGCCGATTTTGTGAGGCTAGGTGATGCAAGTCCATGGAAGCCGACTCATCGATACGTTCCTAAACGCCCTTTATACGTAGCTTAGCTTCTTGTCCAATTTTTCAAGATTACTTGAGGTGTCGAACGGATGGTATACAATCACTGGTGAGTACGGACTCCGGGTTACCAAAGTCAACTAAACTGGAGGCTTCAGCGACCAGCTGTTAACATGCGCAGTCGAAATGATTGACTTCGACCTGGGTGAAAACCGAATAAAGTCCTACAATTCCGCATTCTCTTGACAGGCTAACGCATAATTTTACGTCACATTTTAGCTTTCACGAATTTTGCTTGCGCGGGTGGTGCATCGTTGGCAAGAAGGACATCTGCCCGTACTGCAAGGAGAAGGTCAATCTATCGAAAATGATTAAGAACCCGTATCCTTTTAATTTATTTTGAGTTTCTAAAAGTCTTTCATGTATACACTTCGTACGAACCAAGGTTCGAGTTGTTTTCCTTAACATAACCTCTGTAGGTGGGAGAAACCCCATATCCTCTTTGGAAATTTCCTGGACGTGGTTCGATACCTGATCGCTTGGCAACCCCTCATCCTTTTCACAGTCCATGCCGTCATCTATCTTCTTGGCTTAAAATGATTGTCTAAACCCCTACTTGAAAAATAAACTATTTTGGCTCTCCTCATCATTTCAAAGAAAACAAGAAAGTCGCTATGCATATATAAGTAATCTCTGGTTTACTGTAAAAAAGTATTTACATTGACAAATAAACTGGTTGAATATTAGCATCACTATCGATGCAGATCGGAAGGCTTGGTCACGCAACAACTCCTCTGGAATTCTTCATCTAAATGAAAACGGAAGAGGCTTTAAGCACACACTGCCAACTGAAAAGCAAGGATGGCAGAGTACAATCCCAATAAGACCGACTGCAGGGTTCGCCAAGTAACTTAACGGCTGCTCTAATCGTCCTGTTGTGAATGTTATATAAAGAATAAACATTCTTGAAATCTAATTATCCATCAAAGGACTCATTTTTGGGCGACCTATACGGCTCAGGTAGACTGCCTACGGAGTCAAGACTCCCTAAGTGCCATGAGGGTTTAAAATGTGTCTTTATACTGAGGGAAGTGTGCTAGATCAGTCTTGTTCTTCCTCTACGGCCACCGTGACCATTGTCGAGGCCTGGTCCAGCCGGTTAAAAGTGAGATTGGTTGACGTGACAGGATGAGCACGACAAACGTCCTCCCCTCTGGCATTCATTGAGGTCTGGCTTAAGCTCAATTGCTTAATAGACAAGCTGTTAAAAATGCACATATGGCCTTTACTTTGCATCGATGTGAGTTAAAAACTGTGTGGAAGGGTTGTACTGAGATGCTCCCTGCGAAGGAACATGACTTTAGGGCAGTGGACGTTGAACAAGGAAGTGGAACAACATTGTTGGCCGCCCGCCACAGCTGTAGTTTTCGGTGTCACTTTACCAAAAGGTTTTTACGTAAGAGTTTGTCCTCTTCGGTGCATAGACTAGATCCCTTGGTTCTTCTAATACTGTCGATATGTGGTCTTAAAAACCATTATGGTGTGTCCAGTAATTCTCAATATTTTTACACTCTTCGAGGTTTAACTTTCACAGTGTACTGATTGTTGTCCAAGAAAACTTCAAAGTATGAATGTTTAAGCACTTAAGTGTCTTAAATGTACAATCCATTGTAATTATTATTAGCGGTGTTCGAGAGCTGCCATGGCTCATTACCGTTACGTAGTTAGAAGATTCAAATGAGTCCGACCTGTCTACAGTACAGCACCACGGTACATCCATCGCAGAGTTAGATTTTGAGGGTGGATTAGTGAAGAAGACTTGCCACGCGTCTGCTTCAATTTTTCCTCTCGCTTAAGAGTCAAGCGGATCGCGATGAGGCAGGACACGGTAGTTGAACTAACGTAATATACCCGTCTATACGCGTGTGATCCGACAGGGTTGACTCTGCTCTACTAACATAATCAGACTGCCTACGGCAGATACTGCGAGAAATTTGTTGAGCCCTCCAACCGAATCTATGGCCGAAGCATGACCGCTGTATTTGGTAAAATTTTCCGGTTCAAATTTCAACGAAAAGGTACTATGCAGGGCAGCTAATCCAGCAAAAATGGCATAACATATTTAAATATGTCGACCTCTCCTTTGAGAACTGAAGATACTGTAACAATAATCGATATGAAACAACAACTACCATTATTATACTCACAAGCCGATAACGCAAAGGTGACAAACAAATGGGCTAGATATAAACTTAGACGTTCGACTATTTCCGAAAGATAAATTAGGCTATCCGAATGTCAATTATGAAGCTGTTTTTGATTTACTCAGTCTGGTGGAAAACATTTCGCGATGCCGAAATGTCTCAGTAATCCAAAACTAATAGATAGCTTACAGATACCAAGAAATACCGATTCTTGCAAACTTCTTGTGAATATTCAAAATGAAGAGCAAACTATTCCTGTAAAGCATAGTTTGCAGACTTTTCAAGTTACACGTACGGTTTTTGGCATTTAGCGAGTATACAATTCCAACTGGTGTCTATATATATATATATATATATATATAT
>JAYGXS010000002.1:56670912-56765474 GCA_036362985.1 Ligula intestinalis
TATATATATATATATATATATATATATGAGAAGACGCGCTTTCGGCTCTCTTCCCACCCACTAACACTAATAAGACTGACATTTTTATCAAAATATACGCGAAAAACACATTGGGGACCCTTCGTAGCGGCAAGACTGGCGAAAAACGCATGTTTGGACTTTAAACTAGTACATATGCTGGTATAGTATCGTATCCCGTTCCTGACAAACAATTACACAAAATATAGGCATACTGGTCAACCGGTCTCCTGAATTAAGTAGATAGCTACCTTGCTTGTCGTTGACGTCGAGGGTTTCAAAACTTCGGAGAAACCTATCTCGACGACCAAAAAATTCTCAATAAAGAGCCGATATGCAAGTGTCAAAACACGGGGGATTTATGAGAACCTCACGGTTTTGCCTTATTTTACAAAAATGGAAAGGTGACTCACCATCAATATCCTCATCCACATCATGAGGTTTCCCTTCGACGCCATCGATGTTAACAAGAGGGTCTGTTTCGGCGTTGTCGGAGTTTCCGATCAGATCAACGAGCATAGGGTTTTTCGCCGTTTTGCGGACCGCCGCAACGTTCCTATTTGATGACGTCCCAGCCCGTTCTTCGCCATCCTCCTCATCTGAGGTTGACGACGAAGGTTCTGACATGGCGTCAATAGCTTCTTCCGTGTCTTCTTTAGGAGGTAGGACAAAGGGTAATATTGTAAGGTTTTGAATAGTTTTTTATGTTTAATAGATAATAAAATACATAAATGGCGCGGTTCGCTTACCATTGTACTTGGAGAGGAGAGATGGAGCGGTGCGATTCTTGCCCGCATTTTGGTTGGCCTTCAATGCTGGCAAGAAATCCTACAGCCAAAAAAAATAAAAAAGATGCAAGCGACGAAAAAGAGTGGTTAACCCCAAGTCATGAGACAAACAATAAGGCCTACTGTGAAGTACTGCTTGATGGCTCCATCAACCAACGTCATGAACTGGTCAAAGCCCTCTCCGGTGACTGATGAGACACCACAGCAACTGAGATCGTTGTAGAACTCATCGAGGACAAGGGACAGAGAGTTTGTCAGACTGCTCATGTACTGAGAACAGTCATACTGCGCGCCCGGTCCATCCGCCGAGTCAAACTGATCTGCTCCCGGCTCCGCACCAGCAGAACGATGGGCCGATAGGGCCAACTGGAAGACCTCAAAGTCCCGCATCCAATCAATCGCAAATTGGCAATCTATTATGTCAGTCTGTTGGAAAGCAAGATGGGAGGAGAAATGAGATAGTGGGTTTTGGTTATATGAGCAAGCGCTCCAAGACCGAAAACAAAAATTCGCTGTTTTAGAAACTGGGTGTCTTGCAAGTTATTTAAAAAAATTAATTGACTTCTTTGCGAAACTTTACTCAATAGAAAAGCCCACAAATGGGCTGCGGACAGTAATGAGCTTCTAGCCACCACCATAAATGTGTGACACATTACTTTCGTCAGTGCACTCATATCCAGTCGAAAAGAAAACTAGAATAAGCACAGAAGTGTCGGACTAATAACGAAAGGTACTTTGTCAGGATGACTCAGTGCATTCTTAACCATAATTTGACGTGATAAAAGGTTTAGGTTGGCAGGATTGGCACAGAAACAGGTTTTTCCATTAGAGTGAGGAAGAGACTGCAATGGTTGCTACTTAGTGTGATTTTTAGAAGCCCCATCGCCCTGTTTGAGATTTGAGACCCCTTAATTGGAATCTTCTATGCGTCGAGTTCAGACAGGGCCATAAGGCCACACCAGCCACTTCGATGAGTGGCCTTGTAAGCGAAACGCGAAGGTGAGAAAAGTGGAATTATGCAGATGCAGTACAGAGTGGCTCACACACAAGTCGCCACTGCGTCCTTCGGTAAAGTAGCGGTCTTGATCGTGCGTGTTAGACCATGTCAAAAATAGCCAAACTCTGTTTCAGGGAATTAGAAATCTACGTTAACATGTACTTTGCAAGTAACTTACGAGTTTGCCTACTAAAAATGTTCAACTGAAGGTCACTAGGTTACGGCATAAGAATGAACCAGAGGCTGAATGCCACGTCAGTCTTAAGTTTTAACCTCACCTACTCCAGTGCAGATTCAAATATCTTGACAGCTATTCAAGATTTTTCGTCATATTGAGAACAGGTTCATTCAAAAGAAGACTGTGTCGACTCTCCTCAGACGGACATTTATGTGGCAGTGTATTTATGAACTCGAATAAAAATTCGTCAATACGAGCATATACATAAATTAATTTTTCTTTGGCTCTGATTCATAATATACTTTTTTAAAGTAACTAGCTAAACTTTTTTAGTGCTGTACGCTAATCGTGCTGGGTACCATACTTGCAATGGGGGGGAGTTTAGTTTACAAAAGAAAATAGGCGGTAAGCTGACAGGACCGGCGTTAAGTTTGCACCACAAAGATTAACCTTGTTAAGGACACAGATGAACGGCAACTTCATGCGGTAGAGCACACTGCACGCGTAAAGCATGTTGGACATGAAGGTGACCGGGTTGTGGCTTCGCGGTGTATCCATGACGTATACAATGATCGTTGGGTAAGTAGAGGACTAAAAAAGAAGGAATAAGGAGTCCATAAATATCACTTAGCGGGTAATTCTTAATTCATCCAAACGAAAAGGCAGTACTCCCTAAATGAACGATATTAGCAAAATCGATAGGGGAAACTACCTCGAAAAATAAAAAGTGATAAACACACGTGGGACCATACATGGTCGCGATCCCCAGGCTAAAATAGTATATTTCAATTGAGATGCGAAATCTTCGTCAGTAACCCGATCGGTATGTATGACTAGCTATTAGCGATTGCCTTTTTATACATAGAAAATAACAAGGACTGTTACCCAATACCTATGAATGCAAATGGCATACAGTAGCTGGGTTGACATCGTATGAATGACCTTAAAAAGATGCCTATGTGTGGATGGCACGTTTGCTTTGAAAATATTTGAGTGCTCGAACCAGACCAATGTGACCTGACAAGTTTTTGCATCGAATAATAGAATTGGACTTCGGGTCTACTTTGTTGGTTTTTGGATCCTAGTTCCTAGCCACTCGGCGCGTGCACAGGTGACGGACAGTTGGACGGCCCTCAGCGAAGATTAATTATTAAATAAGCACGCATTCGGGTCTGGAGGATAAACAGTCGCGGACCAGCAATAAAAAAGTTACCAGAGCGCGGGCTGGTTGGCGCACCGGCTAGCTTATAAAATGCTGCAGAGCCCGATGATGGCACTGTGATATGGCAACCCTCAACAGCCCTTAACTAAGTCGCATTATCAACACTGCCTTGTTCTTGAGCAGAGGCGCTAGAGAAGAAAACGTCGAACGCACAATCAGAGCGGCTGGTCGAGACCCAACTGCACTCAAGGTTCTCCAAGGAACCTAATGGAATGTCTGATTACGGTATCACGACCTATGCACGGGCGTCCTTGGTAATCGCAACCCTGGTTCAGTGGTATAGACAAATAGTATACGAGCTGGACCACAAAACTGGGAGTCGGTTCTTAGTACTGAATGTTGGAATGTACAAACGTTTCCGGAGCCTCGCGAGGAATGCAATCAAAAACTGTAGTTAAGGTTATCAAAGAGACAAAGGTTGGCTGTTTTCGGCGGTGAGAAAATCTGTGGAAGCAACCGCATGTTTGCCTTGTTACCGCTGTCGCAGTCTACATGGCGAACTCACGGCAGGGAGAGGCCGATACTTGAGTTCGACCAGAACCTTTAAGACTCCTCTGAGTCGAATGATATTCTATCTAGTTACCCTGTTCTACCAACATGTGCCACCCTGAACCAAAAACGGATTGTCAGGCGCGCTGCAGGCATCCGTGGCACGTGAACCGCTCAAGGAAACGCAGCAATTTGTCAGCCGGTCATTAGTCGGGTCCATACCAGGAAGTGGATAACTGGCTAATATGACGGTGACATCGAGTGATTTTCATGAGGCTTGTCAGTTAACCCCAAACAACATCTGCAAGTCCTTTTAGAGGTAGTTTGTTGAAACAAAGGGGAGGACTGACCAAATGATTAATTATGAGATAGATACTTATGGTTGATGTTCTCTTAGACACCAACCCAGGTAGGAAAACCGAATATTTGTCGTAGTCATGATGGGTACACAGTCATGCCAAACAGGCGTGGTGAACCAAAAACGTGAAATGGAAAAAACGGCACTTACTAGAAGCTCAGTGATAATAACGCCCGAAGCCGACCAGGTAAAGACCTCGATCTGACCGGGGGTGTCAATCACTACATGCCGAATTTTGGCTGAATTCTTTCCGATAAGATTAATAACTTTGTCGAAATGTGCCGTAAAGAAATTGAGCGAGGTCAATATTGCACCATTCGGTCCAAAGCCGTACTGTTTCATCACCTCCTTAAACTTTACTGTGTCCCGAATATCTGGATAAAAGGAAAGAATCAAATTTAAAACATGGCTTTTGTCAGTTACTCTCCTAAACGATCGAAAATGTTGTGCCAATTAGAATGGCGGTTACTCGAGTACGATCTGATGTCCAAGGGTACACAGTTTCGTCAGCGACTCTGAAAGTGGTAAAGTCACCCATATCGGTGTCGGTTAACACAGGTAATCTGTACATAGCAATGTAGCTGATAACAAAAATTGCTATCTGACTGCCTTGCTCAGTGTCATACAAGATCGCAGGGTGCACTTTCCGACTCTCTGATCTGCAGACCCTGAACCAACTTTGCTGCCTGAGACAGCAAATCCGCATTGTAAACCCTCCATTTTGGTGCTCTAGGTCTTTCACCTATTAACTTGGATTTGGCCTGATGATTATACTGCTCACAGTATAAATACACCTTAGACGCCACAAATTGATGAATTCGGCGTGATATTTTGCTCATCCAACTAAACAGATCATGTTGTTTTTGGTGCCTGGCTTCACTAACAATTCAAAATTCCCTCGGTTGCGACGCAGAATGTGGAAAACCGACTGGAAGGTACAGGTAGATTACTGCATGAATTCGTCTTCTAATTTAATGCAGCTCGCTGGCCCACCTTTGATAAGCAATGGACGAATGTGACAGTTCGACTTCCGTGGACGATTATGTCCACCGTGTGCCCCCGAAAATAATGGGCATAGGGACGGTGACTTGCACGCGATTTAATTAACAGCGATCGTTGACTTGCACTTATCTACGAACCAGGACCTGGTGGCAATACGAAGTCAGAAAGACCGGAGGTGGGATCGGGTGCATTGGCTGACAAGGTCAAAAACTTCACCTGCGCATGCCACACACGCACCCTGTCCACGCACGATGGACAGAAACAAGTGGCAGTTCAGATTCCTAGTGCAAGGGAGTGCATAAAGGTTGTACTAAGAAACTACTGCAGTCTGACCATTTGTTTTGAAAGAGGGACCGAGTTATTCTGTCAGATGACAGCCTTCCAAGACGTTGCCTTTAGAACATGATCCTAATTAAAAAGTTCGTCAGATTTTTTCGTGAGGAAAATGCGGTGAATGCTGTGGTGCACGAAGACAGTAACCACCACAGGAGCAGAAAAGACTCACGAAATTCATTTTAAGTATTCGCAATGACAAGCGGGTGGTTAATCTCCTTCAATGGTCTGGCTGCATGCATACGTTTCTATAATTTTGTCACGCATCTCGATTCCGAACTCTCCTACACAGTCATTTACAGAGAGGCAATAACAAACGTATAAGCAGTTATTGTCATAACAAAGTCAAACTATATTTGTAAGATGAGTGCTACGACAACGTTTCGCTGCATGACAGAGCGTTTTTCTAACAGACGGACCAACTAGAAGATGACAGCCGTATTCCGTCAGCACCGATGACAAAACCTTATGTTAAAAACTGTGACAATGACGCTGAATGAAATTCTAACGCACAGGATAAGAAAAGCAAATACTGACCAATGTTTGCGTGGTAGGGGACATGATAGACAGCTGGATCCAAATTTATGGTGTAAGGTAGCGATCCACTCGAGGCGAGATGCTGCGTCAGCATCTTAACAAAGGTCGTTTTTCCTGACCCCGCCATACCGAGAACAACAATGCAAACAGGTGCCTGTTCGGGCACATCACCCGCGCCAGCTGATGTGGAGGCCATTGGTGATAGCTAGGAAATGAAAAAACGAAATAAAAGGGTTGCATGATAGTCACTTCAGCACCAATCCTTCAGTTATAAGTCATTTTCATGGAAAAAGCTAGACAATTAGTTCATTAAAATTTTCATGGAAAATAGGAGTGACAGCTGATTGCGACGGCCAAGAATAAAGATGAATCGATCTTTGAATTGTCACCCACCGTACCTGAAAAAATCTGAAAATTCTAAACGGCCGTGGCGGTTTTCATAAATCCAAAAATACTAACAACTGATGGCTCAAGGGTGTCAACATGTCTAAACATTGGAATTGGACCTAAGGAGACATAGCAAGCGAAAGTTACATACGGTACTGCGTACAGGTCCCACAGCAATTCAACAATTTTCTCACAAGTTTCCTCAACAAATGCGAAAAAATTACAAGCCGAAACGCTTAATTTTTTGGTTCAAACTTTCGGTCAGGAAAATGGCGTTTTAATACGTCAAAAACATTAGTGATATTGTTTAGGGGGCGGCTAAAGCGTTTCAGACAATATCGAATCGTTTCGACATTATAAATCAGCAGATGTCTTTACGAGATCGAACACATAAATCAGCGAGTATCCTGAAATTGCTTTTTATTAATCTTATGATTGGCGCATATGAATTGAAAAGCAAAATAAAGCAGCAGTTAATAAGATGAAGTTTATTAGAGAAATAAGTCGGCATGACATTTTCATAATTGGACAACTGAAAAAAGCAGAGCCTCAGAATGATGGATAAAATAATTGTGAGGTTGGGAAATGCCTGGAAGATCAAAATAGAAGATCAAGGATATCCAGTTTCCATTGAAAATTTGCCAGCTCCCTGACCTCTCGTTAGGTCGGTGGGAAGACCAGGAATAGTGTATGAGAGTGCAAGACCAAGGAGACTACGAATTACCCAACCTCGTTTAGGTTTAGGCTACTCACTCTTATAATAGATTGTGCTTGGGCCCGTGTTCGTACCCTAAGTCGAAGAGACGTACCGAAAGAGAGTTGGTTGAGTCTAAAGTAGTTTGAACTTATCTGCTACCAGTACAAATTTTTTGCAACGAACCTTTTGTGGACGATATCACGTTGCATCGCGCATTGTGGTTGACAGGAACCACTCAAACGTGGTCACTATGCTCACCAGACCTAAGGCCAAACTTCACGACAAAATGTAATACCACCTGATTTTCAGACTGAGCTTTGACAACCAGATGCAAAATCCAGTGTGGAGAACAGCACGGCCCAGGAAACAGCACCAGCTATATTCAAGGAGTAATAAGAGTTGCGTTCAGGCGCTGAATCCTAGCGATTGTAATATAAGCCGTTGAAAAGTGACGTCTTTAAAAGGAACAGAGTAGGAAGTCCAAGAAGAGCATGATGGACGGACAATATGTTAGCCTAGACCATCGTTAATAGTCCCAGAATCCTCCTGATGGTGAAAGGAAATGTGTCTGGAAGTTTAGCAAGCAGGCCGGGATTGCTTGTGCTAGAGGGATGTTGGATAAACGTCTTAATATTTCAAGGAGTACCACTGGTGTCCAATCCGCGTAGGCGTGTCGTGACGACTTACTGGTCCTGTGAAGGAGGGGCTCAGTGCGGCGGATTGGCGATAACTGTAACAAAATTTTAGATACAGTAGTCGCCGGCTATTAAGCCCACGTTTAATAAGCCCAGCCGCGTATTAAGCCCAAGTCAGCTTGGGACGGAATTTTACAAGGCAAAATCTGCCGGCTAATAAGCCCAGTCGCCAGCTACAAAGCCCAGTTTGCCAACAGGATAGAGTGAAATTTTCATCTCTGCGTGCACAACTGGTTACGTGTCGCAAATATTTTTTTGTTTTTGTTTTTACGTAGAATACAGACAAGCAGCATTCTTTTCTTGTACATAACCAAGCTCTACACATAATACAATACGTATATAATGTAAAGTGTTTATCCTGCGTTTGCTAATCAAGAACTAGGACTCTCCGCTTAATGCGCCCGCACCTTATTTAGCCCATTTTGGTCTGGGCCCGAGGTGGGCTTAATAGCCGGCGACTACTGTATCACTAAGTAGGATTCCGAGATAAGGAAGTCAAAGGACTCGTGACGACAGGTCTAAATGGATGTAGCAAAGGCGCTTAGAAACGGACTAGAGAGCATTTCTACGTCGGAGAGGAGCAGACACAGCGTTCGCGGTAAGTCCAACATATTGTTTCTGAGTCCTACAACTAAGTCATCGGAAGTTCGAACAAACAAAAGAGTAAGACCGTCCAATATCAAATAAAACCCTAAGAGACTAGGGTTACCAATAACTGTAGAAGGTAAACAGTGTGGCGAGGAAAGGCATCTAGGAACGGAAGTTGCACCACGAAAAGCGAACACTTCCATCTTCGCATTTATCCGGAACGAAGACAAGAGTTTTGCCTGCAATTTCGTGCAGGTTTAGGCAAGAAGGACAGTGTGATGGTGAAATTTTGTGACGTAAAATTAAACGGAACCATGGATGGAAAATGAATCAGGCGAACCACCAATAAAAAATATTTCAGCGGAAGCAAACTACCGTTGGGCTAATTATCTAGCTTTATCGACCTCTAGCACTTTATGTAGTAGCTGCTACAGTTTACGTTAATGTCACTGATGAAGAATCCGCGACGGAATAAAAGTCATTTCTCTGCGATCGCATCTTCTTCTCTTCAATTACTTAATGGGACTCGCATGTTCGCTTGTATTGGGTTGCAGCTTTGATTTTAGCAATACAATAGGGGGTAAGTTAGCATTTGGATAACTTCCGGCAAGGGTAAAATAGCGTTGGCTTAGCTCACGCCAAGTCACTGCGCCCTCACAGAAACAAAAAAATCGCGAATGACAGAGGCAACACGGTCGACGGTAGTGGACAGTGCACATTCCAGTATCAACTTGTACAAAAATACTAGTTCGGTTTAAATAATATGATGAAATAACCTCATAACTCGCGACAATAGTACAAGACTACACAAATGCGAAAAAAATAGTAACTGGATGTTCGTCCGTTGTCGTAAAAATTGCGAAGTAGTTGTGAGAACTAGAAGGATCCTCGTGGAGGTTCATAACAAACAGCGTAGTTTTTTTGATTGTATGACATTAAACAAGACCTATTTAAGGCGATTAGAAACCGCCAGTCAAACGACTCACTATTAGTCGTTGAACAGGGGGTAAACGATGAGAAACTGTTCCAAAAAATCCCGCCACGCACGGGTTTCTACCGCTACACCCGCACTCATTGAGTTTGTGAATTGGGATAATTAACCTACCACTAGCCGCACAGATTGCCATTTAAATACTAAATTCCAGACGCCCAGGTTGTTGTCAACCCTTTGGCAGGACGAAATGCAATTTTTACTTTTGCTTAACTTTCCGTATATCAATTCACCCATAAACTGATTGCGTTTGAAAGTAAACGCACCAAGTCCACTGATCTTTTCTAAATAGTATGCACTTATAAGAATAAAATCGAGTATATTAAGTTATCATACACGCAGAAATTATTCTCTAACAATGTACTTATATTGCCATTCTTCGCTATTTCCAACGTATACGAGTTCCAATTTCCCAAGTTGCCTTGACCTTGACCGCGGTTGGTTCAAATTTTGAGACAACGTGGAAGATTTCTATAAATCGATCAATTTACAAGAAGAATTGCTTTTAGACTTTGTATTTATCATACAAATCTTCTTTATTAGATCTTTTTATTTGGAATCCGCTAATTTCTCAAAATGACGAATTCTACTAAATGTCCTCAATGCAACTGCAATGCCACACGTCGGACGAAAGCCATCCAATTCCAAGGTTGTTCCAGCTGGTTCCACATTCTTGTTTATCTGTGAGCACCAAACAGTACGAAGTTCTCAAAGAACTCGATGTTCAATGCTGTGTAATCTATTGTGAGCCATGAAGAACACATGCTGTACTCCGTCTTTCCACTATCCATGCCGGCACAGTTCAAGCAGTTGTGGACTAGGAGACAGTTCTACCTATTATAGCCCCTTCAGCTGCAGATTCTGCATCTCCAGATTCTGCTGGCCGGGGTGACACGACATGTTTCTCTCCGCCTTTTGTTCCTGTAACCAAGATGCCCACGAGGTCTAGACGACAGAGAGCAACCAACCCGCCCGCGTCTGTTCCCGCCACCAACTCGATTCCGGAGCAGACCCCATCAACTAGTGTGCCGAAACGCACGAACGTCCCGGTTGTTGCTGCAGCTTCCACATCTACTTCGGTGAAACGACCAACTGCTGAAGTGAGACGTGATAGGGGTCTGATCATGTTCAACGTTCCTGAAGCGACAGAAGACGATGCCACCTCTCGATTAAACTTTGACAAAGCTGAGATCGATCCCATGTTGCAACGGCTGTTGGAGAATGCTGGTGAGGAAATCGCGGCTAACCAAATGATTCAGCTTGGTTCCAAATCAGAAAGCTGCCCACGTCCGCTAAAGCTCATATTCGAGTCATCTGTGATTGCTAAAAAATGGCTGTCAAGATGTTATAAGCTCAAGGGCCTACCAGTATCAGTAAAACCCGACCTGTCACCCAAAGAACGTGAAAAACGTCGCACGGCTGTCCAAGGGCTAAAGCGTCGGACACTCACCGGCGAAACGGACCTAATAATCCGAAATTTTCGGGTTATGAGGAGACGCCGTCTCTTAACCACACCATTGATCGTGGGGTTGTTAGGCAATTCAGTCGAACAGCCTCCCCAATCGGTTAAATCAATGTCAGAAGCTTGCTTCCCAAGCTCGCCGAGCTCTCCCATTGGGTTAACAACCAAAGGCCGTTCTTCTTTGGAATTACGGGAACTTGGCTCCATCCTGATATTGGTGACGCTGAAGTTCACATTCCTGGCTACAACGTTTACCGAACTGATAGAGCCGGACCTGCGTATGGCGGGGTCGCATTGTACGTGAGACAGGACCTCCAAAGCAAGGTTATCCGAAGCCTTGGAGGAGAAGGCCTCGTTGAACAACTCTGGGTGTCATTCTCCAGCTCGCGCAAATCACTCGTAATGGTGGGGGTTGTGCACAGGAGTCCTAGCACTACGTCTCTGGCCTGGCTCGAGACGTTCGCTGAATATGCATCATCTTCTCATGTTTGTATTTTGGGCGACTTTAACCTTCCTTCGGTTAATTGGTCTATGGCACCCCCAGTATTCACATTGCCAAACTGTCTGAACAACGCTTTTCTTGATGTTGTTTCGGTCAATGGTCTTGTGCAACATGTACTGTCGTCTACGCGGATATCAGCTTCTTCGTTGTCGTGTTTGGATTTAATTTTAACTAACCAGCATGATGTAATTTCGAATGTCATCATCTCGAACACACTGGCCACTGGTGATCATTGCATCGTTTCCCATACTGCTTTTACGACCAACAGTTGGACCCCGGAGACCACCACGGCCAAATGTTTGGCGTACGGACTTTGACGGCGTGCGTCAAGCTGCTCCACTTTTACTATGGGTGGTGCCTACCATTGCCTCTGTAGAGGAAAAATGGGCACTGTTGAAATCTAACGTTATTGCACTTGTCGCGGAGTTTACTCCAATGTCTGTCCCTGGCTCGTCCCGGCTATTTCCACCCTGGATCGGCCGAACAGCTCAAGGCTTATTGCGAAGTTGCGAACGAGCGTGGAAAGCGTTTCGTTTACTCGGAACGTAATCTGCATTTGATCGCTATAAACGAGTGCGTAATGAATGCCATGCCACTATAAGGCAAGGTAAAAGGGATTACGAAGATACCATACTGGAAGTCTCCGACTCTCCGTTAAAGCGGTTCCACGCCTATATCAACCATCGTCACAGAGCTCAACCTGGAATCCTAGAGCTAATTGCAGCGGATTGTCAGTGCATGCTATCGGCCGGGGAGAAAGCGCAGGCCTTGGCATCACAATACCGGGGTGTATATGCTAACCAACAGCAAACAATAACACCAGTGACCCTCCCATCTCAGAGCCCGGCGATTTTAACGAACATCGAGTTCTCGGTAGAAAAGGCTATCCGTATTTTGACTGCACTTAAATCATCGACCTCACCTGGACCTGAAAATTTGCATCCAATTTTACTGAAGCATCTGGCAGATATTATTGCTTCACTTGTTATGGATATTTTTCAAACGTCCATCAGTACGAGCACTCTTCCTCAAGATTGGAAGTTTGGGGTCGTGAAGCCGTTTTTTAAATCCGGTGATAAATCGCTTCCCTCCAATTATAGGCCAGTAACTCACCTCGGTTTTCGTGAAGGTTCTCGAAACGCTCATAAAACAAGCGATCGACAATTTCCTGGACCAAACCAACGGTTGGATTCAAGAGCAACACGGTTTTACGCGCGGAAAATCTTGTGCCGCAAACCTGTTATTTGCCCGTGAGTCTTGGGCCGAATCGAAAGATATGGGTTGCCCAACGCACGCGGCATTTATCGAATTCAGTAAAGTATTTGACCTAGTTTCTCACCAACTGATCATAAACAAGTTAGCAACCCTTGGTATTGGTGGCAACATTCTAAACAGGATTCGGTCATATTTGAGTGATAGGAAGTGGAGTGTCAGTGGCGGAGGTTTATTGTCTCCTGCCGAGGTCGCATCATCTGGGGTTCCTCAAGAATCCATTCTTAGTCCCACCTTGTTCTCCATCTACGTTCAGGACCTGAAACAATGCATTTCCTCTCCGTTCGTATTTTACGCCGATGACCTGAAAATATGGCGTGAGGTCACAGGTGCCAACGACGTAATCGCCCTGCAACAGGACCTTATCCAGTTAGCCTCTTGGGTTTCAAGTAACCAACTGCCGGTTAATGCTGCGAAATCGGCGTTCATGACAATTGGATCTACGGAGGTCGTCTCACTATACTCGCTAAATGGTGTCCCACTCCGACAAGTCACGTTAGTCTGCGAACTTGGAGTCATTATACAAGACAATTTGAAAACAAACTGTCACACTGCCAAAATTCGTGCGGCTGGGCTTCGGTGCTTATGGATGTTGAGAAGGACCTTCTCTTTGTGGTCTTACGCTATATTTAAAAAGCTGTTCCCGATCTATGTTCGGTCTGTCATCGAGTTCGCAGGCCCAGCCTACTTTCCTTGCAACGCAGGAGAAATGCTCGCACTTGAATCGGTGCAACGACTGGGTTCTAGGATGGTCCCACAACTCCGTGGACTTCTCTATGAAGCACGTCTACGCAGTTTAGAATAGTTTTCTATGGAGTATCGGCGACGTAGAGGGGATATAATTTTTCTATTCCGCTTAGTTGTGCTCAAACACTACCCAGAGTTGGATTGGATCATCATTCGAAATAACGACGCTCGCACCCGAGGCCACTCCTTTCGCCTAGTCCAGAAACGCTCAGACCATCTGCCTCAGAATTACCGGTTTTTTCATCTGGTCATCAAAGACTGGAACTCCCTGAGTGAGGATATTGTCCAAGCAATTTCTATTCCCAGTTTCGTAAGACGCCTTGATGCCTTTTTTCTTAAGGCCGTGGATGACAACATCTACTCAACCAGTCAGCGGTTCCCACTTCCTTTCGAGGATTGCCATCCTGTTTGAGTTTATTTTTCTGTCTTGAACTATCTTTGAAGAGACTCCTCTGGGCTTTGGGTCTCTTATCTTAAATATATTTAAATTGAAGTTTACGTAAATGGGCATATGCTCATCAACTACCGAGCCTAACAAAAAAGCACTGGTGTCTGACTGGCCTGGCTAGCAGATAATTCAAGGCTGTTAAAAAATGGAATCACAAAACTAGCCGCAATTTCGACTGCTTAAGCCATCAGCAGATTTCTACGTACGTAGACACATTCTAAGGTTAGAATGTGTTTTCAGCAATTTGAAGCACGGAACAAATCCAGGGGACACAAGGCCAATAAAGGAGCAAAGTTCAGTTAGACCTGCTGGCAGACAAACGTGGGTCGAAAAAGACAAGCGGATAAAAGACGGTAAGACAAATGCACTAGTTGCACGCCTGTATTATCTTACGTTCAGCCTTACACTGCTTTATATCCCGCGCTATGCACTTAAACGACTGTCTTGCCCCGTACGGTTCTGACTTGGACAGCAAGAATTCAGCTATTTTTTTTTCTAAGAAAAACGTTTAAATATATAAGGTACTTTCAATTACCTGCCTAGAGCGTTAGGAATTGCCTACCTGTGCGTTGTCCACACTTAGAAGTTCAAGCATGTTTGCAACTACCGTTTCATACGGACCTGATTTGAAGTCAAGTCTTCATATTTAATAAAGTAATTTGTTTTAAAAGCCAAAAGTATATTGATAGGTAACAGTGTATTGCTTATCGCAGTGAAGACAGCTTTTGATAGCCTATTTTAAATGACCGGTAACTGACCGTGGCTCTTAGATATTACAGACCGACCAACCTGTGTTTGCGTGGAATGCCCGACAGGTGGACTGAGCATCAGACTGCATTGACCCTTTCTTAAGACATGAAATCCAAGGCAAATCCCGTATTTTGGGGGTGGAGGCGCATGTTAATTTTGTTGAAAGCTAGCTCAGTGAGCCACGTCACACAAACGCTGCGTTAGAGAACTGACGTTCTAGACTTTTCCATTCCGTAATCCAGCACGCACCCTGGATCGCATTTGGTTTCATGGCAATTGGAATGCGATGAGACCATTGTTTTTGTGATCCCAGCTCTTGGAAGTTCCTATGACCGAAGATTTTCATATGATCCTTTTGATGCCTTGGATCTATCTTATTGTCATTTCGTATCAACCTCGGCTGCAAGAGTCAAAAGGACTCTCGTGGAACGGTTCCTATGGTCTACCATGCATAACGATGTCAATCTCTTTGGCATATCAACCTCTGTTGTGCCAAAGGAACAATGGGCTATACCGCAATGAGGTTTCTTCGGGTAATATTTGATCCTGATGGCAGGATCATCACTATTCATCTGGAAAATATAGATAACCTGTCTCTATTTAAGGGTATCATCGCTCCTCAGCTAACTGCCACCTTACCTGCATCGATCACTTCTATCGATCATGGAAGTGGGCACCATCGTAAATGGCTGGTGCCCCATCCACGGGTTTGTCTGCCCACGTGCTCAGTTCGTGCGTGGCTGCACATATATGCGAACAAATAGCTTACCAACCAGCAGTCAAAGGCGTGATCTAGAGTTTTCACTGCCAAATAGAGACTGCTCCGTCTATCACCGAGGCCAACGACTAGACCAGCAGGGAATCACAGCAGATGTGTCTACGACCGCGTTCCCACCCGCCCTCCTGGCAGCTAAGGTCTGCTAAAACCATCTACATACGTTGGATCAACTCTTCCCTCTGCCCAACCCGCGTTTTCGATGACGAAGCAGCCACTCCCGGCTACGCTGTTCCGGCTTCTCCTCCTCGCCACCAGAATTGAGGCCAAACCTGGACCTCTCTGGTACTGCTTGTTTTGCCGAGTCCACCTGGGCCGCCGCAAACGGTCGTTACGTTGCGGCTCCTGCAATGGTTGGTGCCATCTCCGCTGCCGTGGCCTCGCCAAAGCTGCCAATTAGTGGCCCGCCTTCGCGTGTCCCAGCTGTCCCGTGCCCCCACCGGTCTCTACGCCTCCAGCTCGTCGTGTCCTGAACCCAAATCCTCTGGTCTCCGAACTTGCCTCACCACCTTGTCTTAAGATCTTATAATTCAACGCCAACGGCCTCCTTGGGAAGCTTGACCAGCTCCTGGCCTTCATGCGTTCTCACAGCATAGCCGTGGCGGCTATCCAAGAGACAAAATGGTCTAACTCCACATAGGTCCCTTCATGTGCGGAATACACGATCGTCCGTCACAATCGCGACCACAACAAAGGCGGAGGTTTGGCCTTCCTGGTGGACAAATCCATTGCCCTTCACCAGCTACCCCTGTTTGGTGCCGAAACCACGGAAGAACTGGCAGTTTCCCTTGACATTGGCCCAGCGCAACTCACCGACTTGAACGTGAGCATCCCTCCAACTTCCAGTTGTCCTCCTGTTTTCACCGCCTCTATCGATCCCTACTTCTTTTCTGGAGACAGCTTGGTGCTTGTGACTTCGACGCCCACCACGACCTGTGGTGCTCTTACTAGGCGGCCGACCCCCGAGGAGAAGCCCTGTAGGGGTCTAGGTTGTGGTTGTGCCTAGATCACTACAATCATCAGGCATCCACAGGAGATGCGAACTCGGCGAAAGCAATCTTCGAATTCTGAACGGGGAGATCGTCCATGTCCCGAGGTCACGCCTCTGGAGAAAGCCGATAACACTAACAGCCTAGTGGGGATGGACAACAATCCGTCTCCATCAGCACCGACAGCTCCCTGCATGCAATCTCACGCAAGAGGCAGCCATCTGCATAAAGTGGTGAATAAGTCTAAATTGAGCTTTCTTTACACTAATGCCCAAAGTCTTCCCTCAAAAATTTATGAACTCAAGGCAGTACTTTTGGAGCGGGAACCTGATTTAGTTGCCATAACGGAAACATGGCTAAAACCAGAAATCGCAGATTCGGAGATTTCGATTCCAGCATACCAGCTTTTCCGCAAAGACCGCCAAAACCGACAAGGAGGTGGGGTGGTCGTGTATGTCAGAACTGAAATCTCTGTTGTAGAAAGAGCACACACTCTAGCCCTGGAGTATGAGTCCGTCTGGTAAAAGATTAAGAAGGCGAATTCACAGAACCTTGAATTCCTGGCCGTTTACCGACCACCAAACATTTTGAGTGGAGCCGACGACTCGCTCCTTGGTCTGGTGAAAGAAGCCGCTATCCACCAGGAGGTTCTCATCGTTGGTGACTTCAACGCCCCTGCAATTGAATGGAACAACCTGACATTTGAGGCGGCGTCAACTTCCTTTAGTTCCAAATTAATGGATCTCACGCTTGACCTGTCTCTAGTTCAGAACGTTAAGGGCATAACCAGATTTCGAGAAAACCAGCGGGCTACTTGTTTGGATCTCATTTTCACGAAGGATTCATCCTACATAGATGAAGTGCATTCAAGTGCTCCGCTCGCTAAGAGTGACTATAGGACGCTAATGTGGGAAAACTCACTCCATACTCAACGGCTGAGGAAAAGGGAGGACCAGCCAAACATATGGAAGGCAGATCTCAATTCAATGAAGAATGCACTATCGTCCGTGAATTGGGACTGCCTACTCAAGGGGGATCCGGAGGAGGATTGGAGATCACTCAAGAGGGTTGCATTAGATTTGCTTAAGCGCTTTTGTCCGGTCAAGGTACACAAGACGACTAGTCGTCCTGCCTGGTTGACGAGAGACCTTAACAAGCAACTGAAGAAGAAGAATAGGAAATGGAAGTTATTCAGGAAAACTGGGTCACCAGTACACCTCGAGGAATTCCGACGCCAAAGAAATGCAGTTAAACAATCAATTCGCCAAGCCAGGAAAAACTATGAATCAAGAATCCTCCAACAGGCCGAAGAAAAGCCCAAAATTCTATTCCACTATATTAACAGTAGATTAAAAAACAAGGATCCTGTCGCAGTACTTAAGAATGATGATGGCGGAGAAGTCGTTGAGAATGACGAGAAAGCCGAGTACTGTAGCCGGTTCTTTGCCTCGGTATTCACTAGGGAAACCGAGCTTCATTTTGATAATGCCAACAGTGCTGTTGCAAACGCCGGTCCAGCACTTCATTCTCTACTATTTCCAACATCTGTAGTTGAGAGGGAGCTGCAGAGCCTCAAAGAAGCAAAGTCATCCGGTCCAGACAATATACCAGCCAAGTTCTTGAAAGAATTGGCAAGCGAACTCTCAGAGCCCCTAGCACATATCTTTCGTTCTTCATTTGAACTAGGAAAACTGCCATCTGAATGGAAAATGGCAAATATTTACCCGATATACAAGGGTGGAGCCCGAACGAAGGCCAACAATTACCGGCCCGTCAGCCTAACTTGCATTTGCTGTAAGGTGATGGAAACGATAATTAAGAAGACGACAATGGAATTCTTGGAGGAGAACAACCTACTGTCAGGGCTCCAACACGGCTTCAGAAAGAACCATTCTTGCCTTTCCAGCCTTCTACTCTCCACTGAGCAGTGGACTCGCGCACTAGATGAAGATGGTAAGGTTGACGTCATCTATACGGACTTCAAGAAGGAATTCGACAGCGTCCCACATAAGCGTCTAATGTATAAATTGTCAGAAATTGGCATAAGAGGAAACCTGCTGGCATGGATCACAGATTTTCTCACAGGGCGATCGCAAACTGTGTGCATCGGTGACTCAAAGTCAAACCTTACATCTGTTCTGAGTGGTGTCCCCCAAGGCTCTGTCTTCCTTATCTATATCAACGACTGTGTCAACGACCTGGGTTGCAGCACTATCATGTTTGCCGACGACGTCAAACTCTGGAGAGTCATCAGGTCTGACGCCGATAGGAAAGCGCTTCAAGAGAGTCTCAATCGACTTAGCTGCTTGTCTGCTCGTTGGCTTTTAAACTTCAACATTAGTAATAGTGTAGTTTTAAGACTCCGTACTGGAATGACTGATGAGGAGAACGATTCCTTCCAATACCTCCTCGATGGGCACCCGCTTTCAAATGTGAACGAACAAAAGGATCTCTGTGTTCGGATAAATTCCTCACTTAAACCATCTACTCAGTGTGTAAAGGCAGCTAAACGCGCGACGCAGGTGCTGTTTGCGATTAGGCGAGGATTCATCAGCATTGACAAGGTGCTATTCAGGAAAACCTACGGAGCGTTTGTTCGGTCCCACTTGGAGTATGCTGTACAGGCCTGGCGTCCGTGGTTCAATAAGGATTACCTGCACCTGGAACGAGTGCAGGCGAGGGCTACGAATATGGTCAAGAATCTTGGTCATCTGCCTTATGAAGACAGACTGACCGAACATGATCTTTTTCCTCTCAATTATAGGCAACTCCGCGGGGACCTCATACAAACCTACCGAATTGTTAGAGGCCAAGACTGCGCCCTAGAATTTGATGATTTCTTCGAATTGGCTTGGACTGACCATCTGCGAGGTCATCCTTTTAAACTACAGAGGAAACCGGCCCGTATCGACGTTCGACGAAACGCCTTCTCTCAGTGGGTCATTGGAGCGTGGAACGCACTCCCGGAAGATGTGGTCCTCTCAGATACTGTTGACCTTTTTAAACACAAACTTGATTCTCATTTGCTGAGAAACTGTGGCAGATATAATGAACAAAGTGTCAGTAGCAGCACCTTGCAGCTGGCTCACAATTATCGCTGATGTTAAGCCTACATTTGTACATTTGTATTATGTACTATTGTTACGGTGGACCTATTATGTGATTTTGGTTATGAATAGGGAGCTCAAGGGCGAAAGCCTTCTTCTCTTAATAAAGTGACTTAAATTGACTTAATCCCAGGTTGGAAGTTAAAAGGCAAGAGTCACCAGAAGGAGTGGTTTAGTGTATACAGAACTCCCAGTTGCAATGTAATTTGGCAATGTTTACTGGCGAAGCCAGGGCTGGTTCTGACTGCGTCCGGCCAGGTTTGAGAAAGTAGACTGTCTGTTGTGTGGGGTGATAACAGTTGTGGGCAAGTTCAAATGGTTTGTGAGTGGTGCGTTGCAATTACACGAAGCAATGTTGCCTACAACAGCTCCCTGCTGTGTGGCCAGGAGTGTCGAGTTAAGTGGCTCTTAAGGTGTGCTTATTAAGCTAAGGTCAACTGTTGGGACTGCAGGAACGCCGAAGGAGGGGGAGGCTAACGCAGATGTTATTGGTTAGCCAGAAGCAGTTGCGAGGTCAAGCCTCGGGGGCGGGGGCGCCAGTGAAGGAAAGCATTAGAACAGTTGTTTGTGACGAGACGACTATGGGGCAGTGAGGCTTGAAGAACGAAGGGGAGGGGAGAATTAAGGAACTCCGCCACAGCCCTGGCTGATAAAATAGAACACGCCCCTTTTGCCGTCCTCAACGAGAACAGCCAAATGCAACTCCCGACCAACAGCGCCTCCAGCTTGCCTGATGGTTCCCTCGCCAGTCTCAGCCTGGTAGCCTCCACCATGTGGAGCAGGGAAACCAGCCTGTGTAGTGACCACCTCCCCATTGTGCTCGAATTGGCCACCGCTGTCGAGCGTACCAAGGCCCCCAACCGGCAGTTAATTAATTCAGTAAATACAATTCCAAGAGGGCCAATTAGGCAGCGTTCACGACCGAATGTGAAGCGGACATCCACGGCCTATCACCTCCCACCTGTGTCTACACGGCGGAATGATCCCTTCGTCAACTACTCCCGGCAGCAGCAAGTCACTACATCCATAACGGCCGCATTCCCCTTCTCCGTCCTAACTAACCGCCCGAAGCCTCCCGCCTGAAAAGAGAGCGACAAAACACGAGCGCGTGATGTCAGTAAACCATGCATCGGTGAACTGAATGGCTTGATCACTAAGACTATCAGCGATGGCACACGCCAACGCTGGCATGAACTAGTTGCAGCTTGCAAGTTCAGCGGCAACTCAGCTGCCACTTGGAAGCTGTTACGCAGCCGGACCAAGCCCGGGCTGATACATCTAACCAGTCTATTAGCTTCGGGGACGGCAAGTTCATTTCCAACAACGGTAAGAGCGCCGCGAAGATGAACAAGGTGTTCTCACACCGCTCGGCGCCCAGTCCCAAAAGGCAGCGCTCCCTCCTTCGTCTCCTCCATAAAACCCCGCCCCAGACATTTCCTTTTCGACTGATGCCATCCTCACCGCTGTCAAGAAAATGAGAGCTTCGAAAGCCTGAGGACCAGATGGTCTGGTGCCTATCCATGTGCACCACATCGGCCTGATAGTGGCTGCCTTCATTTCCGCCCTCTTCAACCTTTCACTGGGAACTTCAATCATCCCCGAATGCTGGCGCCAGTCGATCATTATCCCCCTGGTCAAAGCGGTCAAGGACCCCAGCCTAGCGACCTCTTATCGTCCAATTGCCCTCCTCAGTCCATTGGCGAAGATCCTGGAACGACTCATCCACCCAATTCTGACGTCTGTGGCGGAACTATCTTGCCACCAACATGGTTTCCGATCGGGTCGTGGGACTACAACGGCGCTTTTCAAGCTCAGTGACGCTATCCTCGAGGGCTTCAATCAACAGAAGCCGCTTCGCGGACCGTGGCAGTCTCAATTGACCTGTCACGAGCCTTTGACTGTGTCCACCAAGATCAGCTCATGCAGGACTTGGTCTCTCTGAACGTCCGCATTGGCCTGGTCCGATGGTTTGCGGCTGACATCTGTGGCCGTCACGATCGTGTCCTTTTCCGGGGCGCAGACCTGTAGCGTCCCTCAAGGCTCTGTGCTCAGCCCGACGCTCTTTAACATCAACATGCGAGAGCTCCCACTCCTCCGGGCACCTGTACAAGTGGTATGCTACGCGGACGATGTTACGTTCTTCTGCCGGCACCATCACATCGATCAGGCTGCACAGCTCCTCAAGGAGTTCATGTCTGATGTCGAAAACTTCTTCATCCAACGCGGAATGTTGATCTCGGCGGCCGAGTCGTCCGTAACTGTTTTCACGCTGGATCCGAAGTTTAATCGTCACCCGGCCATCACCGTCAACGGTGCGTCCTTACCACTCGTCCGCAAGCCCAAGCTCCTCAGCGTGCATTTCGATTCACTTTTCACGTTCGCAGACCATGCGAGGGAGGTCGCAAGCAAAATGAGCCGATGCGTCAAGGTCCTCAAGGCTCTCACGGGCACATCCTGGAGCTGCTCGAAATAGACACTGGTGACCACATTCAAAGCGCTCGCCAAGCCGCATCTCACCTACGCGGCACTAAGCTGGTCTCCCACAATCAGCTCCTCCAGCCTCCACCGCCTTCAGTCAGCAGCGAACGGTGCCCTCCGCACGATCACGGGTTGCTATAAAATGTCGCCTGTAGATCCTCTTCATGCGGAGGCTTCTGTTCTACCAATCGCCCATCACAACACTCTCCTTAGCCAGCAGTTCTGGTGGAGTTGTTCGCAACCCGGCCATCCCAATCATCACGGTTGCACCGCTCCCGAGCCCTGCTGCAACGTCCGGCCGTCTATTCGAGCACTCCACAAGGAAGCTGTTGCCCTGTCTCTATCAGATCTAGCCTTTGATGTCTCCGCGCTCAGGACAGGCAACCAGCGCTTTCACCGGAGAGCCGTTGTGGACGCAAAATCCAGCTACCACCACCCGGTCCTTCTGGGTGGCTATGTACCTCCGATTTCGGCCTCGGAACGACTTCTCCCAAGGTTGACTCGCTGTACCCTGGCGCAGCTACGCAGTGGCTACTGCATGCTCCTTCGCCAGTACCAACACCGGCTCGACCCGTCCATACCCGACTGCGGTGTCTTGCCGCATGACTGCCGTCACTTCTTCGCCTGCAGTTCCCGGCCAGGCACCCACCTCACTCGCGTGGACCTTTGGCTCAGGCCGGTCGAGGTCTCGGCATTTCTTTGTCTCCCAACTTCTCCCAGTTTGGATTTCGGCGGGGATTCTTGATCTAACAATTGGCTACGACACACACTAGACCAACAATCAATTTCTGAAATCGGATATGAACGCAAACCAGGCGAATAAGTGTCCGACAGTACTCACCGACTGCCAGAAAAGATCATCACCCCGACGTAATGCGGTGCTATTGAGCCTTGATAGCCTTTTGCTTCGTCTACGATAATTTATGCGTGCGCTGTTCTTGAATCCAGTATAAATTTGATGCAGTCCTGTATCCTCCTAATGCGTCACGCCCATTACGAGGTCACATGATTTCAATCTCGGTCATCCGACCTCTGTTGTCGAAGCCGCGTCAATGCTCGATCCCACGCAGTGGCTCAAATCCGCGTTCAACGCTAACCTCGCGCGACTAGGACTCACATGCGCAGTAATTGCCCTTAGACTGACTCACACAAAGGCCGATCTGCGCGCTTGTGATAATTCCTGCGCTAACGGAGACCGGAATCTCACACGTCAGGGACGTTGGTTAATTTTACGGTCCCACGTTCTCACTGCATACACAGCATGCTGGCTTGCGGACGTGTGCACTTCTGATAGCCAAATTCCTCCTACCCATTTATCATCTCCTGCTGTAGAGAATAAACTCTTCCCACCACGCTGGCCTCCCATGACTTCTAATCTCCTAAGCAAACAGGCCCGAAGATCGTAGTGGCAAGGGTTTTCTTAATAACCTCAATTCCTCGATACCACTCCGAACTCCCGGACAAAGTATGATGCCAAAAAGGATTGGTTGACTGCATTCACGTGTTGAATCGATGTGAACGCGTGCGCACTGCAGGAGTCACGGTGCATTTTCGTTCCAAGTACTCTTACGCGATATTAGGAAGTATGGAATCATTAGCAGTTAAAAGGGAGCCCCGGTAATCATTGATAATGTTAAAGTTTCTATCCCAGAGACCACTAAATAAACCCAAATTTCTTTAGTGAATCTAGAATCCTAACTGTTTTTTTCTTTGCATCTGACTACAACAAGGGTAAACAGGTGGGACGAATACGCACAATTAATGTTATTTTCACAAAGATACTACTCTACTCCAAAGTATTTTAGGTCTACCACTCTAGGAATTAGTCATACTCGATAGAAAAGTCGAAAATAAATTCCCATCAGTAGATTTTCTTGTAAAGCGACACTTATAGAACAGCATACACCCGTATACTACAGAGACAGGTGCGGAAGAAATTATATACTGAGAGAAAAGGTCTAATCTCTCACAAGCGGAATACCATTAAGCCTGTTTTATTGAGCAAAAAACGATTACTCTGACGAAGAAAGCAACTGAATCGATCTAAATTACCTATTTGAGGTCGTCCAAAAGGCCGAGTTCTTCGAAGACATGCACCGCGATGAACTATGCATCAATATGCACAACGTGAGACCTACTTCATCACAATTAACATTTCGATCACAGTCGACAGAACAAGTCCATGACTCATTGGTAGACAGCTGGACTCAAATACTCTAGTCCAATTGAATCACCACTCCTTCCTCTCCAAAACAAGAGACGGTAACCGTTCCTCCCTTCCAAATCCTACTGCAAATTTGAAACTGCAAAACGAACCAGCCACCTGGTCTAGTCTGCCCATTTCATTTGATAAAGAGTTGGTGTCATCAAATTCAAGTCAAGTTTATGAAAGGAAATATAAGCAAACGCCTTTGAACTCACATTTGGTACATAGTATTTAAGAAACACATCGGCAAAGCCGAACATTTCAAAGAAGTCGTTCACTAAATTGTAGGCAACTACTCGCTTGTTTCAAGTAATACACTCACATCTTGTGATGTCAGTTAACACGAGCCATCAGCGTAGCTGAGCAAGAAGAGCAGACAATGGAAAAACTCATAAGTCATGGCTCATAATTCAAAACATGAGTTGACCCAATTGTGAAAAAAACTCGAGGCGTTCGGCGGGATTTAAACCTACGTGTTAGAGAAGGTCTTTATCGGAAGCCAACACCCAAACCGCTAAGCTACAAACGCCCCATCTCGCGCCATGAATTAAATCAAACTTGGGTCGATATTAGCCGCCCAATTTTACCGCTCGTATGGAATCCACTAACACGGAACAGCAGGCTGACTGCGGGTTCAAATTCCGCCGAACACCTCGAGTTTTTTAACAGTTGGGTCAACTCAAATCAAGCAAATCTGCCAAACCTAATAAATTCAAATAAATCACTATTTTTTTTCCGACGAGCCTTGTCCACTCTTGGAATACACCACCTCGGCTATTCAATATATAAACAAGAACTATATAAAAACACAAAGGAGACCCGAACGGCCACTAAAGCCTCCCAAGCGGTTATAAATCGCCGATATTCAACCCCCGAGGTTCGCTTTAGTCAATTAAAGTGAGCGACAAAAGCTACGGAGCAACGAGAAGGGAGGAGTTTGATTAAGCTCAACAGTCTACACTGAAAACCCAGGTATTAGTTAAGTTAATCTTATCATGAAAATTGTGCACGTCCTGAGGATCGGCAGGCAAAAGAACTTCTTGAAACGCCAGACTCTAAATAAATCTAACTCCGGAAGACTTCTTACTACGTACCTAACGAAATAAACACCGGTTTTTTTTAAGTGCGGTGTATGTTGTCCGACCACTTTCTCCCCAAATAAAAATTCTAGCAAAAAGCTACAAAAAATGAACTTAAGAGAGGCAAATCTATATTACTAAAATTGGTGCTGTCTGAAAGCACTGGCGCAGAAGGAGATAAGGGTACACAAAGGAAGTAAACAGAATGAAGGCAAACCGGGCGCTTGGGATTAACGGGCTAACAAGGGAGGGGTGGGCATGAGAAGGCCTTTTTCTTAGCGATCGACCTCGCCGAACACAATATCCATATTTCCTAAAAACAAAACACAACAGCGCGAAAAATGGTAAATTGTACAACAAAATACATGTATTAGGCGTCCTATATTTAGGATAGGTCGATGAAAGCTACTAGTACGAAAACCAAAAACGTGCTCAGATATGCGATAGGGTGCTTGACATCGCTCAAGAAATAGTTGCTAGATGGATGTTGGTGGGAAAAGATCCAATAGTCCTGGAGTATAATGAGGCGGGATAGTGTTAAAATACCTAGTTTGACGGGACAAAAATCGGTATGGGCAGAAGAAAGGTAAGCAAAAAACCAAAATATGGGAAACTACAGGTGTTACTAAGGCCTGCCGAGAAAAGGTAGACCCGAACGACGATTAGGAAGTCGATCTGGTCCGAATGTACCTCAAGTAAAAGCATGAACTAAACAAGGTCCAGCTAATTATTGGGGTTTCAGTTAGACGGAGGATGAAAAAGCAGTAAGTCACTGAAATTCACGAAGGGGTTAAGTTATGCAAGAATTTTTACTGCATGAGAACGCGGAATTTAGGGACAGCCTGTCGGCGTACCGACACCCAGACCTGACATTATGCCAGAAGACGAGAGCAAGGTGTAACCCACCACCAACTTTTCGCGCAGGAATTCAAATTGTCGAAAGAAACTCTTAGAGGATAAAGAGGACAAGACATCTACGACAGGGGACAACAAGCAAAGGAGACAAAGCTCAAGATCCGATGTTCCAAGTAAAGCTGTTGATGACAAAACAGGCGTATACAATATATACAATATAATCGGAGGACGCAATACCGGAAATTTTGCTATAAGGCTGTTTAAATAATGCACCCTAATAAAAACTTGGCATTGCTGTAATGGAAGTGCATGCAGGATATCGCGTAACCAGTGTACGTGCGTTGCACTGCGATAACGAGCATTACCTATCCACACATAAATTGTTTACAAATTATTCTACATGCACACGCTTATTTATTAATAATTTGAAAACTTATTTACTTAATTCGTTACCTTATTGCACTTTATATTTTTATTATACCTAATATGAATTGCTACCATACTTACCTTGCCTTTGTGTGCTATATCTTACATGTTTACGCTCTCCTTCAGCAGGATCGCCCTGCGTCATCTGTAACGAACGCTCACCGTCTGTTTTCCATCTCCATTGGCTGCTTTTACCTTGGAACCTGATCTGGCGTAGAACCGCCAGTGACGCTTTATTCGAGTCCTTTTTATTTACTGATTATTGCTTTTTAAGCAAGTTTTAATTTTATACGACCATTTTCCATTTACTTTCTAAACACAGAAAAACAATTGTTAGGTAAAATGCAATTATTCCTAAAAATTTTGCGTCCGGTGTCGCGCTGTAATCCTCTATCACCACACATTTTTGGAAGACACATCCACTGATTATCGTTTGTTGCGGCCGGTTCCATACCAAATCCTTGCCCACCTATTTGATTTAGATAGGTTGATAAATACTATCAATCATTTTTCAGGCTCATTGCTGTAAACAGCATTTCTCTTCTTCCCTGTCTGATTGGCGTCCTGTCGACCGAAAAGGTCGCTATAAAAAATTGCTTGTGCTTTTTTTATCTCTCCTGCTGCCCATAAGTGACATCAAGCTGTGGAACATGAGCTCTGTTCTCGAAAATTTCAGGTAAGTGCACAATGGCGTTGCGGACCAGCACCACCTACTGCGCTAACTCCGTCGCTAAGGTCACAGACATTCGCCTCCAGCCGGTGGCCAACTTTGCCTACGAAATCTAATAAGTAGACACTACCGCAATATAGTCCAGTCAGGTGCTTGTTCTCCTGTCCAACCCGGTGGCGCTGTGTCCCCGTATTCAGAGACAATAACCTCACAAATTCTGAACTGCTGTGTTGGGAATCACACGTAAGGTGAAGAATAAGAGGCTAAGCTTACCTAGCACAGAGACGACATCCGCAAGGAGGCCACCCTTACAGAGTTTCTCAGCGGCAGCCAGGTGGACGTAACTGGGCGAACGGATTTTGCAACGGTATGGAATATTGCTACCGTCGGAGACTAGGTAGACACCCAGCTCACCCTTTGGAGCCTCGATGGCGGTGTAGGTGGCACCGGGAGGGACCTACCAACAAGCGAAACGCAAAATTACATGGAGGATACTGGACTGGATCTAGGCACTTATAACATTGAATTCAGTGTTACGCTAAGAATGGGAAAAAGATAGCCCATTAAAGCAGTCCATTTAAACTACGAAGCGAAAAATATATCGATAATTTCTGGCAGCCGCGTTATACAGTAACTAAATATCCGTCACTGTTTCCGTCTCTCCGATGGGGTTTATCGTGCTCAGAAAAGGCTGTCAATGACATCTGAATCAATCTTTGTAAATTAAAAATCAGTGACTTTTCACTGACTACCCTTTTAACTGCTTCACAATGAAGTATACAATACGAATTCGTGCAGTGGACACGGAGACAAGATAAATAAAATGGCGCGCGCGAAAGAAAATTTAAGCCCGCCGGATGCTTCCCACCCAGGCAACTTTGAGGGCTCAAAAGCCTTCCTTGGAGCCAAACGAAGAATGAGAGGCGTAACTAATAAGTTCTATTGAGGAAAAACGGAAGCTGCTCCCAAGATTAACGTCATCTTTCGGAAAGACAGTGGATGTAGTCCTCAAACGCAAGTAGTAATTGAAAATGTCGGATCACAAAACTAATCTAAGGGAAGTTTGCTGCCGCCAACGCCTTTAGAAACAGATGAGTTTCAGATGACTGTGGCTGTCGTTAACTGCGTCAAGGGCAGGACTGAAGTCTTTCTAAGAAAATCAGTCTAAAACTGTGTTGGATAGCCGAACATAAAAGGCAGATTCAATCCAAATGTCAAATTACTCACATAAGTGCAGAGGAAAGCACCAATCGCTTACGAGACTCACTCGTCCCATTCTACCTCAGAGCTCACTTTCGAGCTCCGCCAGCAGCCATACAGCTGCTATTAGAATAGGCAGGAGAACATTACTGTCAAGTTGCAAACAGGTGGTCACAAACAGACTGGTGACAAGAGCTCCTCAATTTTTCACAGGCTGCTATCTTGTGGAATGGCCATACTTTCAAATTCTGAAGCGGTGCCGTTCCGCACTGAGGCAATATGATGATCGAGCAACCTAAACAAAAGGTATAGTTTTCAAATTGCAGCCTAATCCACCGATACATCGACCTGCTAACCGGCTTATCAGGTCTAGCTTAATCAATCCTAAGAGGACAGCAGTGGGCTTGAAGAAATAAACAAGACAGAACAAAAGCAACCCGACGAGGCCAGTAGGTCGGACAGCCTTACCACCCAGTTTACTGAGAGTGCAAAGAGCAATCAAGAAACAAGGATTGAAAAAAAAGACTTGGAGGAAAGAACCATAACTCAAAATCCTGTTTGGGGTTGCAGTGTCCTCACAGCCATTGACAGCGAACATTATAGCGGCCGTCGGCGCTAAAAATACCCTTGCCTAGGAGATTTCTTCTGATCCAGTGATTAATGTCATCAGATGCTTACCCCTTTGTACCAAAGATGTAGTTAACATAACGATGTCATCCCCAAGTTCAGTGATACTGAATTGAAGGATGAGCTGCATGTTTGGTCATATGGTAGCCAAATATGATCAAAAACCATTCAAACTGACCGGATAGTCATATATGCAGAAGACAGACTTAACTGAAGGCAAGCATAAAATCGAACAAATTAATGAGAGAACATTTTAGACGGCAGCGCGGAAGTAGTTCTGCTCGTTCGATAGGACATCAAAGAAAGCCGTTAAGTGCGTACCAATGACTCAAAATCCGGCTGAGACATTCTGTTAGTATTTGGCATCCATTGCCGGAAGAGAGCATGGGTTAGGCTCTCTAGATCTGCTGCGACAGATCTCCATAAGAGTGTAGGAACCAATTGCGACATCACCGACCCTGGCTAGATCGCACTTATATCAAGTGAGTACCAAGCTAGTCAAGCGAACGTCAGTTTTGAGAAATCGTGAAAACTCTTGATTGCAGAAAACCGAATCCAAGACTTGAAGAGAAAGGAGAAGAACTGGACTGAAGTTCAAACCTCAGGTCTTCAAAGTGGACGGATTAGGCAGCCGGTTGAGGACGGCAAATTAAGCAAATATGACCATTCCTGCCTTCCTTGTCGGCAGCGTAACGGCACAGAATACCTACCTCGTTCGTTTTAGGACTCTTTGACGTTATCAGTGTAAAAATCGATTAAAAACGCACCCTGAGGACCCAACGTTCCAAATATCAGCTATCGGGTGATTCCCCTTCACTGCTCCATGTACATTTCAATAAGATTGTCTGCGCGGCGCATTTAACGGCCTACACGAAAAATCCGAAGGAAAATAACCAGCTATGCGCAATAATGATAGGAATCTGCAAGCTGAAATGCCGATTATCCGTAGTTGATCATGCCTAAATTAACCTTAAAAATTGACACCATTTAGACTTTCAGTGAAAGCAGGTGGTCTTATTTGCAATCCACACAACGTTTAAAACACACCAACAATCGTCAAGTCCCATCAAACCAAAGGACAAGGGTACTTACAGAGTAACCCTCACTGAACAGTTTGAAGTGGTGAATCAAAGCTTCCATGGAGTCCTTCATTTCCCTTCTTTTTGGTGGGCAGACTTTGACATCATCCACCTTGATTGCACCCGCAGGCATTTTATTCATGCATTGGAGGATAATTAGACAGGACTGGCGCATTTCTTCCATTCGGCAAACAAAACTGGGGGAGGGAGAGGGGCGATGAAATATGTGTAATTTGCGACAGAATAGCAACAAGCTGGTACTGGTAGTGACAGCAACAGCAGCTGGAGTCGAAGTTTCATGATTGGGTTTAGACTACGGTGTTTTATTGCAGACTTTCATGGAGACATATAGCCAAGTAGGTCTTTGCAGTGGCAAAATGGCTGTGAGTACGGTGTGTGCAGCCCAGACGGCTGTATATTGATGCTCTTGGCAGTGGTACACCGGGCGCAGTGCAATAGATTCGCAAGTGACCGACCGGGCTGCTGCGTTATGTGAAGGTAGCGGCAATGATGGTGGAAGGGGCAATTGCTCCGAATTCTTTCTGAGCCATAACAAGAGAGATGCATCTGGGGTCGCGGCTGGGGTTCACATTTATCCCAGCTGGAGAGCGAAACTGGGGTGCGCCTAGTAACGTTAACAGCTAAAATGTAGGTGTACATATTCGAATTCCCGGAGTGGCGTTGTAGCTCCTAATGCACGACGGCGGCCTCGCAACTGAAACAACAGTATGCGCCGAAACTTGTGAAATATTCGAACACCTTCTCTAGTAGAAAATATAGCTTCAAACAAGCAAAAAATATTTATTAATATCAACTATAACTATAATTTGGAGGTGTTAAATTTCGTTAGAAATAAATGTGCGAAAGCAAAGGAAATTTCCCAGGTCAAGCCTTCTTAAGTGAGATTTGAACGTCAGTAGGAGTATTTCACGGCCGGCGGGCGAGCTTTCAACAAAATACGGAAATAACACGCGCAAAAGATCAACACTATAGTAGTATGCCTTTTATACTCGATTTCTGTGCTATTTCAAACAGATACTTTCAATGTGCGCTTATCATGTTCATCTTGTCCAGAATGATGCCTGGTTTAAAGTTTTGTTCAGAAAAAATCGAGGATTTTGGCCTCAAAAAGTTCAAAATAATGAAATTTTATGAGACGATAGTATGTTAATTGGTGCAAATATGCCAACTTTGTTTGTAAATTATGCGCACCAATCCATACCTACTGTGCGGGTCTGACAAGGTGGATCCATACGACAGCCTAGTACTTGTTTATTTGTATTTGTTACGGCTGTGATCATGCCTGATCTAGCCGGCCTCACGTATTGCACCTCTCAACGCGTGACAATTTGCGGCAGTGGATCAGGAAAGCTTAACCCATTCTCTTTTCAATTATAGCCAAGTCGCTGGCAGCCCGAGGAGTACACGGATGGTGCCTAGTGAGGCGATATTCAGTGAAAGTGAGCTGCAAAATAAGTAGGCTTGTGGGTCTGATGCGGCTTGGATAATGGCTGTGCCCCAACCAACAAAATTCTATAAGGAGGTTAATAATGACCAGAGCGCTTGACGCGTGGCCCGATCAAGACCTGCGCACAGATCTCTCCGCAACGCGAGACGACTAAGCAAATTTCACTTTCTATCCAGTTTAATGAATTGATTGGGTGTTTCCAGGGTTTCTGAACGACGCTCTACGGACTGAATTCGCGTGTTCTCCATGCGTTAGAAAAACCCGATTAAGCTACTCCTAACACAGCTTGTACAACAGGGTCAGGATGTTCTACAATAGAGGCGTTGTCACGAGCAAACCGTGATAGTGCCATCAGAGTACAGCAGGGGGTGGAGCCCGGCACGCTGGTCGCCTCGTAGAATACCATAAACTTCAATGACGGCAGGTGGCATAGTGACCCTGAAATGGCATTATTTCCTTGAGGTTAGGCTCTCGAGCCAAATGGCTAGAAGTATCCCTGAACGCGCAATCGAGTGCCTGTTGAAAACCCGTCGTTACTAGGAATTGCCAAAGTCATGAAAACGTTTGATTAATGTAAAACGACCAATGCAACAGTGTATGTTGAAAATGCCGTGCTTCACAGGCTAGAGAAAAAGATGCAGGCGAATAATATGTGAGCTAGATTACGTAATTAGCGAGTAACCCATGGGGCTGGATACTCGAACGTGAACCTGAATCCCTCCAGGATGTTTCATCAGATGCCCTCAAAACCCTTCTTACTAGCGTTAGCGCCTTGAACGTAGAAGATGTAGGAGTTGATCGCGTCAATGGATTTGACTATTCCTCCTTTGCTGCGGCCGTTATTTACGTTCACACAACTGAAGATGAGGTTTTCTCAATGGCGGGATGAAGGCGGGTTACCCGGGAAAGGAGGGTCACTTGTTAGTCAAGCTGCAGGCTACCTGGCGCGTTCACGGGTGTGTGTGTGCCGTAGCCCATAGTTCGATCAGGAATCCCCGCCGGAATCCAAACTGGGAGTATTTGGGAGACAGAGAAAAGCCGCGACCTCGACCGGCTTGAGCCACAGGTCCGCGGAAGTGAGGTGGGTGCCTGGCCGAGAGCTGCAGGTGAACAGATGACGGCAGTCATGTGGCGAGACGCCGCAGTCGGGACAGCAGTCGGGTATGGATGGGTCGAGCCGGTGCTGGTACTGGCGAAGGAGCATGCAGTAGCCACTGTGTAGCTGCGCCAGGGTACAGCGAGTGACCCTCGGGAGATGTCGTTCCGAGGCCGCAATCGGAGGTGGATAGCCACCCAAAAGGACCGAGGAACGGTAACCTCGTTTCTCCTCGACATCGACTCTCTGGTGGAGACGCTGGAAACCTGTCTTGGTGGCAGAGCTATCAACAGGTAGATCCGCGAGAGACGAGGCAACAGCTTCCTTGTGGAGTGCTCGAATAGACGGCCGGACGTTGCGGCAGGGCTCGGGAGCGGTGCAACGGTGATGATTGGGATGGCCGGGTTGCGAACAACTCCACCAGAACTGCTGGCTAAGGAGAGTGTTGTGATGGGTGACCGGTAGAACAGAAGCCTCCGCATGAAGATGATATATAGGCGACATTTTATAGCAACCCGTGATCGTGCGGAGGGCAGCGTTTTGGGCTGACTGGAGGCGGCGTAGGCTGGAAGAGCTCATCGTAGGAGACCAGATTGATGCCGCATAAGTGAGGTGCGGATTGGCCAGCGCCTTGAGAGCATTCGACAGAGTCTCTTTCGCGCAGCCCCAGGATGTGCCTGCTAGAGCCTTGAGGACCTTGGTGCAGCGGTCTCCCTGGCATGGTCTGCGAACGTGAAGAGCGGATCAAAACGCACACCAAGGAGTTTGGGCTTGCGGACGAGCGGTAAGGACGCCCCATTGACGGTGATGACCGGGTGACGATTAAACTCCTTCGGATCAAGCGTAAAAACAGTTACGGACGACTTGGCTGCCGAGATCGTCATTCCGCGCTGGGTGAGGAAGTTTTCGACAACAGGCATGAACTCCGTGAGGAGATGTGCAGCCTGATCGATGTCATGGTGCCGGCAAAAGAACTTAACATCGACCGCATAGGATACCACTTGCACAGGTGCCCGGGGGAGTGGGAGCTCTCGCATGTAGATGTAAAAGAGCGTCGGGCTGAGCACAGAGCCTTGAGGGACGCTACAGGTCTGCTTACGGGGCTTAGAGAGAGCGCCCCGGAAAAGGACACGATCGTGACGGCCACGGATGTATGCCGCCAACCATCGGACCAGGCCAGTCGGGACGTTCAACGAGACCAAGTCCTGCAGGAGCTGATCGTGGCGGACGCAGTCAAAGGCTCGTGACAGGTCAATTGAGACTGCCACGGTCCGCGAAGCGGGCTTCTGTTGATTGAAGCCCTCGAGGATAGCGTCACTGAGCTTGAAAAGCGCCGTTGTAGTCCCACGACCCTTGACATCATGGCGGTCTACCGTCCACCATCGAGCAACCAACAGTCAGACAATAGTCTGATAGAAGGAGTCGAAGAAATTGCTAAGAGATCCGATGTCATGGTCATGGGAGACTTTAACGCCCCCCATATCGACTGGAATGTGAGTTCTGCGCCCGGCTCAGAAATAAATTTCGATCGACGACTCCTGCGCACAGTACAGGCATCTTTCCTAACGCAACACGTCCCCTATCCAACCAGATTACGCGAAGGGCAACAAGCTAATTGCTTAGACCTAGTACTTACCAAAGCACCTGATAGCGTGGACATTATTAATTGTTTACCACCTCTCGGAAAAAGTGATCACGTAGTGCTACAGTGGGAATATTCACTCTTCTCGGTGCCCGATCGTAGTGCGGTAACCAGACGCAACATCTGGAGAGTAGACTTTAAACAAATGAAAACCACAGTGAGCGAGATCGACTGGAGCGATCTATTCACCGGGTGCGTTCTCGATGATTGGTCGGCATTCAAAGCCGTATTACACGGACTAATTACCGATTTCTGTCCTATCACGGTAAAGAAAGTAACAAATAGGCCTCGATGGCTACCGCCGACGCTAAAGAGGGAAGTAAACCGCAAAGGAAGGCTGTTCAAAATCTATCGCAGAGAGAGGACCCCCGAATCGTACAATAGGTATAAGGCACAGAGAAACAAGGTTAAGAGCCTGATACGAATTAGCCGACAAAACTTCGAGAGTAATCTAATAAATCGTGCAGTAGGAAACCCAAAGCTTTTCTACAGCTACGTTAGGCAATGTACTCGAAAAAGAGACCCTATTCCTCTGCTAAAAACAGACGACGGTGTAGAAATTTGCGAGATTAACGAAAAGGCGGAACATCTATCCTGCTTCTTCCAGTCGGTCTTTACGAGAGAGGCTGAGTTCACCGCTATTAACTGCAGTGTGGGTGTGATCCAGACCATAGACTCGGTTGCACTCACGGAAGCTACCGTTCTGCGAGAACTTCTACAGCTCAAAGAAACGAAGTCGTCAGGTCCGGATGAGATACCTGCAAAGCTATTAAAAGAGCTAGCCATAGAGTTGGCGGTACCCCTGTACCTTATCTTCCGAGCTTCTCTTAATACTGGACAAGTGCTACCCGATTGGAAGACAGCGTGGATCTCACCCATCCACAAAAGTGGAAGTCGGGCGACCGCAAATAACTATAGACCGGTCAGCCTCACCTCAATATCCTGCAAGCTTATGGAACGAATAGTCAAACGCGAGCTGATGCACTTTTTGGAGCAACATCAACTTCTTTCTGATAAGCAGCACGGATTCCGCAGGGGAAGGTCCTGCTTGACCAATCTGCTCTATTGTCTAGAACAATGGACCCGAGCGATCGATGAAGGGAATACGGTGCATACAGTCTTCGTAGACTTCAAGAAGGCGTTTGACACGGTGCCCCATCAACGTCTCTTATACAAGCTCAGCCGCATAGGGGTAAGGGGAAACCTTTTGCAGTGGATAGCAAACTTCTTGACTGGTCGTACCCAGACCGTATGTATTGGCGAGCAGCAGTCGGCGGAGGTAGCAGTTGAGAGCGGGGTTCCACAGGGATCTGTTCTTGGCCCTATTCTCTTCCTTATATATATTGATGACTGCATAAGCGGACTAGACTGCGAAATCGCAATGTTTGCTGATGACATAAAACTTTGGAAGGTCATACGCAACCAAGACGATGAATTAAACCTCCAGGCAAATTTGCATAGACTAGAGCAATGGTCGACCCTTTGGCTCATGCCATTCAATGTGGCAAAATGCAACCTAATGCGCTTTGGTAGAACCAGCACTACGCCTCGGAGGGTGTATTACCTGAATCACACGCCGCTGCCAGATGTTGAGGCTCAGAAAGACCTGGGGGTGTGGTTCACGCCTTCACTGAAGCCATCACTCCACGTCCTGAAAGTGGCTAAATCCGCAATGTCGAGCTTGTAACTAATCAAGCGAGCCTTTGCTAAGTTTGACAAAGCTGTATTTGGCAAGGTATTCGGCACGTTCGTGCGACCTCAACTGGAATTTGTCATCCAAGCCTGGAGACCTTGGACAGCCAAAGACAAAAAAAACCTCGAAAGGGTACAAAGACGCGCAACAAAATTAGTACGAGGACAACGGAACCTCCCTTATGAGACCCGATTGGTAAATCTTGACTTGTTTCCTCTGGATTACAGGCAGATACGTGGGGACCTAATCCAGGCATTTAGCATGTTGCGTGGTCAGGATTGCTGCCTCCAAACAAATGACTTCTTTGAGCGGGCCACCACCTCTAGGCTGCGAGGACACCCCCTCAAATTACGTGTGACTGGGGCAAGACTTGACCTAAGAAAATTCTTTTTCTCTAAGAGGGTAATCCAGGCATGGAATGCTCTTCCTGCGGATATTGTCATGTCCCCTTCCGTGGATGTCTTTAAGGCAAACCTAGACCGATATAATGAGTATCGTCACGATTAAGTACTCCAAATCCAATCACTGAACTATTCCGATTCTAAAAATTGAAGCGCTCTACATCCAAAACCTGAAATGCTAGAAATGCTATAAATATATACTAATAGTAATTTGTAAGTAGTATTATTATTATTAGTAATTAACAAAATGAGTCTCTGCCATTATCTACCTATGTTGTCTCTACTCACTATGCGATCTGCGCCGATCGTGTCTGAGGACGCACCTATCGCACCTATGGTCCTAGGCTATGCGGCCCTGTCACACCCTTTCTCGTATCGACCGACTGCTGACAACGTGGTAGGTTCCTCGGCTCTTGACACAGCAAAGGCGTATCATGGTCGCATCTCCGGTCTTCGGGACGTTCTCGTGACTCCGAGGCCTCCTCCTCGTATGGTCCTTCGGGTGTAGATATTACTCGTCATGGACGCCATGGCTACCGTCAACATTCACAGAAGCATCATGCCCCTATCATTCACATGCTTCCCCACGAGCGACAGTTTTTCTCCTAAAAACCAAAAATGACATTCCATTTTGAATTATGAGCCAGCCTTAGGAGTTTTTTCACTGTCTGCTATTCTTCCTCAGTTACACTGCTGGCTCGTGTAATCTGAGTGTGAGTTTATTACTTGAAACCAGCGAGTAGTCGTTTGAAATTGTGTCAACGACTTCTTTAGAATGTTCGGCTTTGCCGATGCATTTCTTAAATCCTATGTACCAAGAGGGAGTTCAAAGGCGTTTGCCTATATTTCCTTTAATAAATTTGACTTGACTTGACCCGATCAGAAACCATGTTGGTGGCAAGATAGTTCCGCCACAGACGTCAGAATTGGGTGGATGAGTCGTTCCAGGATCTTCGCCAATGGACTGAGGAGGGCAATTGGACGATAAGAGGTCGCTAGGCAGGGGTCCTTACCCGCTTTGACCAGGGGGATAATGATCGACTGGCGCCAGCAATCAGGGATGATTGAAGTTCCCAGTGAAAGGTTGAAGAGGGCGGCAAGGTAGGCAGCCACCTCCGGGCCGATGTGGCGCACATGGATAGGCGCCAGACCATCTGGTCCTAAGGCTTTCGAAGCTCTCATTTTCTTGACGGCGGTGAGGATGGCATCAGCCGAAAAGGAAATGTCTGGGGGTGGGGCTTTATGGAGGAGGCGAAGAAGGGGGCGCTGGCTTTTGGGACTGGGCGCCGAGCAGGACGAGAACAGCTTGTTCATCTTCGCGGCGATCTTACCGTTGTTGGAAATAAACTTGCCGTCCCCAAAGCTAATAGACTGGTTAGATGTAACAGCCCGGGGTTTGGTCAGGTTGCGTAAAAGCTTCCAAGTGGCAGCTGAGTTGCCACTGAAATTACAATCTGAAACTAGTTCATGCCAGCGTTGGCGTTTGCCATCGTTGATAGTCTTAGCGATTAAGCCATTTAGTTCGCCAAAGCGCGGGTCACTGGCATCACGCGCTCGTATTTCGTCTCTCTCTCGTTCCAGGCGGGAGGCTTCGGGCGGATAGTTAGGACGGAGAAAGGGAATGCGGCCGTTAGGGATGTGGTGACTTGCTGCTGCCAGGAGTAGTCGACGAAGGGCTTGCTTCGCCACGTGGACACAGGTGGGAGGCGGTAGGCCATCGATCTCGGCTTCGCATTCGGTCGTGAACGCTGCCCAATTGGCTTTCTTGAAAGTAATGAAGTGCCGGTTGGGGGCCTTGATACGCTCGGCGGCGGTGGCCAATTCGAGCACAATGGGGAGGCGGTCGCTACCCAGGCTGATTTCCGTGTTCCACATGGTGGAGGCTACTAGACTGAGACTGGCGAGGGAAACATCGGGCGAGCTGGAGGCGCTGTTGGTCGGGAGACGCGTTTGGCTGTTCTCGTTGGGAACTGCAAAGGGGGCGCGTTCTATTTCATCAGCCAGAGCTTCTCCTCGGGGGTCGGCTGCCAAGTTAGAGCACCACAGGTCATGGTGAGCGTTGAAGTCACCTAGCACCAGACTGTCTACAGAAGGTAAGTAGGGAGCGATAGAGGCGGTGAAACCGGGAGAACAACTGGAAGTTGGAGGGATTTACACGTTCACGATGGTTAGCGGCGCCGAGCCAATGTCAAGGGAAATCGCCAGTACTTCCGTGGGATCGGCTCCAAGCAGGGGAAGCTGGTGATGGGCAATGGATTTGTCCACCAGGAAGGCCAAACCTCCACCTTTGTTGCGGCCGCGGTCGCGACGGACAATCGTGTAATCGGCACAGGAAGGGACCTTAGTGGAGTTAGACCACTTTGTCTCTTGGATAGCCGCCACGGCTATGCTGTGCGAGCGCATGAAGGCCAGGAGCTGGTGAAGCTTCCCAAGGAGGCCGTTGGCGTTGAATTATAAGATTTGAAGTCCAGGTGGTGAGGCAAGGTCGGAGACCAGAGGATTTGGGTTCAGGACAGGACGGGCTGGAGGCATAGAGATCGGTGGGGGCACGGGACATCTGGGACACGCGAAGGCGGGCGACCAATCGGCAGCCGTGGCGAGGCCACTGCAGCGGAGATGGCACCAGCCATTGCAGGAGCCGCAACGTACAGACCAGTCGCGGCGGCCCAGACGGACTCGGCAGAACGAGCAGTACCAGAGAGGTCCAGGGTTGGCCTCGATTCCGGCGGCGAGGAGGAGAAGTCGGAGCAGCGTGGCCGGGAGGGGCTCTTCCGTCATCAAAAACACGGATTGGGCAGAGGGGAGAGTTGATCCAACGTAGGGAGATGGGTGTAGCAGACCTTGGCCGCCGGGAGGGCGGATGGGAACGCGATTCGTAGACGCGTCTGCTGGCGTCCACGGGTGGCGGATAGTGGCGCGGCATTCAGTGAAGGTTAGCTGCAAAATAAGCAGGCTCTCGGGTCCGGCGAATAAGCAGTCGCGGACGCAGCAGCGACAATATTACCAGGACGCGGTGGGCTGAGGTCTGGCGCATCGACTGCCTTATAAAATGCCGGAAGGCCCAATGACGACACTGTGACATGGCGAGCGTGAAACACCATTAAATAGGTTTGCTTGCCACCAACACCACTGCCTTGTGGTTAGGTTCTTGAGCCAAAGTGCTTGAGGAGACAACCTCGAACAAAGAATCTGAGCGGCCGTTGGGGACCCGCCTGTACTCAAAATTCCCAAGAAACCTTATGATGTCTCCTTACTTTACTACGACCACTGCTACGGCGTCTTAGGGAACCGACGCGCTCCGCAACCCTTGTCCGGTGGTGCGGACGAATAATGTGCAAGCTGAACTGCTAAACAAAAAACGGACTCTTGGTATTGGATGCTAGAATGTGAGAACATTTCTGGAACCTGGTACTCAAAGTCTGACAGCGCACAGTCTCCATGAATATCACGTGGATATTTTTTGCCTGTCAGAGGTCCGACTTCCCGACTCAGACACCCGAGAAATCAAATTCCGGGGGTCGATTCTCATTTCACCTTGTATCACAGCGGTCCGAGTGACTCATCTGGTAGACACGGTGTGGCTATTGCCCTCTTGAAAGAAGCTAACCGTGCAGTACCAGCATGGGAACCAGTCAACGACCGAATGGCCTATGTTCGACTAAAAAAGGCCATTTTATGAACATCTCGGTCGTATCTGTGTATGCACCTACGTCGGCGGCTGAACAGCAAGAGAAAGATAATTTCCATTCGCAGTTGCAGGAGCTAGCCGAACGACTCCCTCGCCGAGATCTGCTAATTGTTGCCGGGGACTGGAATGGACGGACTGGGCCCGGTGACCCGACAAACAGCCACCTTCTTGGTCGTTTTGGGCTTGGCTCTCGAACGGACAATAGTGAGAGGATGCTGCAGTTGCCAAACAGAAATGACTGTACCAACACATGTTTTCAGCATAGTCACAAACATCTACTGACTTGGTATTCGAACGATGGCCGTACCGCCAGTCAGATCGATAACATTCTACTTGGTTCACGGTTTCGCAGCTGGGTCCACGATAGCAGGTCGAAACGAGGTGCCGAAACTGGTAACGTCCACGGGTCTGACCATGTTCTCGTTCGCACGCGCCTGAAGGTCCACCTCTCATCTGTGCCCAAACTGCCATGTGCGAGACGCCTTGATGTCGCAAAGCTCCGACAAACCAACACTACCGAGGTTCTAAGCACAGAAATCCAGTCCCGTCTTATGACCCAGGCTGACAACGAGGGCAGTAGAAAGTGGCCATCACTGAAGACATCCATCTATGGGGCAGCTAGGAAGATTCTCGGATTCACTTAGTGTAGCCGCAGTGACTGGATCAGCGGAAGAACCCTGCAGCTATCGGCCGATACGACTCGAGCCAGGTCCCGAAACGATGCCTCCTTCCGCCAACTTCGAAAGCTGACAGCAAAGTCGGCTAGAGATGACCGGCAGAAGTATTGGTCCGAAACGGCGACTTCTATGGAGCAGGCTTCTAATGTTGGTGACACCCGAAAATTGCACCAAATCATACGCCAGGTTAGCGGTAAGCCCTCGACACTCTGTGACTCTGTTCGCGATGTGAATGGAGGATTTATTGCCGACAACTCGGCCAAGGTCGATCGCTGGCGTGAACACTTCGAGCACCTACTCAAATTTGACGAACAACCCATCACACCCTCCCTCTCCTCCACAGCGGAGTTTCAATCCTCTCCTGCCTACGCAGTGTCGTGTGAAATCCCATCCGAAGACGAAGTTACCGATGCAATGCAGAGGCTACGCAACAACAAGGCGTGCGGAGAGGACGGTATTCCTGTAGAAATCTACAAGTCCTGTGTCGACACCCTGGCTCCTCGGCTCCATGAGGTGATTGTACAGGCGTGGCGAGAAGAGACCGTTCCCAATGACTGGGGCTCAGGTATCCTTGTACCTGTCCACAAGAAGGGAGATAAGACAAGATGCGAGAACTACCGTGGCATAAGTCTTATCGATGTTGCTGCAAAGATCTTTGCTGTTGTTCTTCTCAGGCGCTTCCAGTCTGTACGTGACTCAAGGACACGACCCAACCAAGCCGGATTCCGAGCTGGGCGTGGATGTGCGGATCAAATATTCACACTGAGACGCACGCTAGAATTCCGCCATAGCTACCAGCAGCCGACGGCCGTTTGCTACGTGGACTTTGCCGCCGCATTCGATTCCATCCATCGTGAGTCCCTGTGGCGGATAATGGAACTAGATGGAGTGCAGATCAAACTCATTGCGATAATTAAGGCCTACTATTGGTCTACCACCGCACGAGTCCTGGTCCACAACGATCGCTCTCAGTCGTTCGATATCCAGTCTGGGGTCCGACAGGGCTGCGTCCTTTCGGCCATTCTGTTTAACTACGTCATTGACTGGATTCTCGGCAAAGCCCTACATGAAGAGGACGGTGTTGAACTTGCACCCGTACGCCGACTAACGGATCTTGACTACGCCGATGATATTGCGCTGTTAGCCTCAAACTTTGATGGTCTACAGTCAGTAGTGTCGCAGTTAAATGAGATCGCTATGTCGGTAGGCATGTCCATAAATTCCGGAAAGACGAAGTTGTTCTCGAGCTGCATCCCTGACCAGGAAAAGGCACCCCTGGAGATTAATGGCCATCAGCTTGAAGAAGTAGACAGCTTTAAATACCTCGGGGCGAGGCTGCTACCCAATGGGCAGAGCAAGAACGACATTGTCTCCCGTATCGATACTGCTCGCTGAGTTTTCTCAATCCTTCGAAAGCGCCTATGGATCCGACGTGACATCTCCATCGCCACGAAGATTCGTGCATACCGTGCATCCATCCGGTCAGTCTTCCTCTATGGATGCTTGGCTGTGCACGCTGAAGATGAGCGAAGACTGGAGGTCTTTGACCACCAGTGCCTGAAGAAGATCCTGCGAGTTAAGTATAGCGACTTCATCTCAAATGAGACAGTCCGCATCCGCTGCGATCGTATCACGAGGATATCTCAGGCCATTCAAGAAAGGCGACTGAGGTGGTTTGGACACGTTCTCCATCGTCCGCCCCACGAGCTTACCTATGTTGCCCTCGACCCGGCGCCGCAGCCTACCTGGAAACGTCGAAGAGGAGGGCACCTGAAAACTTGGATAGACACCGTTTGTCAAGACATGGAAGCAGTTTTTGGACCCTCTATCTTCGGCCTCCGTCGCTGGAGAAGGGACTGGGTGGAGCTGTCGAGATCCGCTGCCGCCTATCACCACGCATGGAGAGGTACCGTTCGTGATATCATTGAGGCCGGCTAGATCAGGCATGATCACAGCTGTAACAAGTACAAGTCGCGCTCTCTTATGTGCCGGCATCCAAAACCAGGCGGTACGCAGCCAGTATAGCACAGGTGTCTGCTGCCTGTCTAAGGCTCGAAACCCAGACAGAGGCTAATAAATTCGAGACACCTGGGGTCCACTCCCGCCACACGACTGCTAAAGGGACTCTTGACAGAAACGTTGTGGAAATCACCCCTTCACAAATTTCAAATCCCACATTGATTAGGTGAGAATCAGTCGGTGACCGGTTAGCTTAGACAACTATATCAGGCATAGTGACAGCCAAACCAAGCATAGGCAGCACACTTTTAAAGCAAATCTATGAACATTAGAAGGCTTTTTACCAAAAATACGGAGAGATTTGTAAATTAATTTCAATGAAAATCCAGTGTGTGATCTTGAAACCATGAAAGCGAGTGAAGACGCAGGTCACGGTTCAAAGTGTAAGAGAATTACCAATTTTTTGAGGCATAGAGATTCGTTGTATTAAAGTAACAATATTAGAAAATTGTGCATCAGTTCTAAAAAAATGAACAAACTTAATAAAAACCTCAGAAATCAACTAACAACAACACGCTGGTTGAGTAGTGAGTTTTGTTCGAACTCAGGCGCAAAGAAAAGACTCTATGGGGGGGGGGCGGCCTGTTAATCGGTATGAGCAAAGTGGGTGCACGTAGAGAGACCGCACTTAGGCAATATTTTATAGTTTAACGTATATTTGAACATTTCTTTGAACAATAAATAAAGGCCAGTGCATAGTGCAGTCCAGAAAACGTACCCTTAACCTCTGCTACAGGTCAAAAGTTCGGAAAAAGCAGTAAATTGTTCGCAACAAAAACCAGGGAGGCTTAAAGGGCAATTGACAGCCGAGCATGACCAACAACAGGCTAAGATGACCAGAGATTTTAATCTGGATCAAAGTATTCATTAAGTATGACTCCTTGCAACATGAACCCAGGGTCAAATTTTTGTCGGAATACGATTGAGTAGAAGGACTACTCTGAATTAACGCTTGCATTTTACTACTTTCTTCCACCGCGTAGTTCGGGTTTCTATACCAGAACTCATTTGACGATTGCAATGGATGTGCGTCTTTGGGGAGAGTTGCGTGTAAGCTGAAGCTGATGACATTGAGATCACACGGAATATGGGGTCCGGTCTGGAGGGAGTTGTCTGTCTCACAGTTTTTTTTCACTGCTACCAAAATATTCGACAATAAAATCCATTTTTGATACCTACAGGGAAATCTAAGAGGGTCTCGTAATGAATAATATCAAGCGATATGTACACCTTCCTTTTCAAGGTATAAATAAACAATGATAAAGAATTACATCGTGCGGAAGTAGCGTTCACGGAGCTGGCACGACCACACGAAGGAATGTTTAGCTTCACCACTGCTTTAAATAATGCGATCAATCAGGCCCTACGTTAATTTTTAAAACAAATTATGTTGTTTTGCAATTATTTTATTGAAAAAATGCCTTTTCGAAAACTGACGATTAAATGGGTCGAAAACGTTGAATTTAAAATACGTATGCAGGTCACACATCACTTGTAATATCATGCGCGTTTCTAAGGGGTTGTAAAGAATTAATAAAATCAGGCAAGCACGCTACCTAAAATCACTTAATACCTTTTGATCTTCTGTGAAAATTGGTATACTAGTGGATAATTATCACAAGTCTAGGACGACTACCACAGTTATAAAAAGGAACAGGAAGCCTGCAGACATACGAAAAGTCTGAATATTACATTTTTTCTAATAGCAAACTTTTTCGTAGACTTAAATACAGCAGGACGAGACTTCATTTTCACCAAATGCTAATATACTGTTGGCCCATTTGGTAAACACAGACTTAGGGCACAGACATTCATTTCAAATTTAAAGCTGAATCATCTTAGACGGCTAAGCGAATCGACCGTGGGATGCCAGCATGTAGGCGGCACCGGATTTATGCTAAACCGCCTGCCATGTTTCATCCTACTGCGTCCTTAAAGATTTGCCTCCATAGTGGAATGTTAGAGAATAAATACACAGAAACTCGCGGAAGGCACTATGCAACAGACCGAGTAACTTACTGACAGACGTGTCAACGGTAGATATTCCAGTTTCCTCTGGAGCACCGAGCAGGTCCATATCACCAGATGACTGTTCGACCGTTGCTACCGACGACACCAAGGCTCTTGCAGGCACATCCTGGGGCTGCGCGAAAGAGACTTTGTCGACTGCTTTCAAGGCGCTGGCCAAGCCGCACCTCACTTATGCGGCATCAATCTGGTCTCCTACGATGAGCTCTTCCAGCCTTCGCCGCCTCCAGTCAGCACAGAACGCTGCCCTCCGCACGATCACGGGTTGCTATAAAATGTCGCCTATAGATCATCTTCATGCGGAGGCTTCTGTTCTACCGGTCGCCCATCACAACACGCTCCTTAGCCATCCCAATCATCACCGTTGCACCGCTTCCGAGCCCTGCCGCAACGTCCGGCCGTCTATTCGAGCACTCCACAAGGAAGCTGTTGCCTCGTCTCTCGCGGATCTACCTGTTGATAGCTCTGCCACCAAGACAGGCTTCCAGCGTCTCCACCAGAGAGTCGATGTCGAGGAGAAACGAGGTTACCGTTCCCCGGTCCTTTTGGGTGGCTATCCACCTCCGATTGCGGCCTCGGAACGACATCTCCCGAGGGTCACTCGCTGTACCCTGGCACAGCTACGCAGTGGCTACTGCATGCTCCTTCGCCAGTACCAACACCGGCTCGACCCATCCATACCCGACTGCGGCGTCTCGCCACATGACTGCCGTCATCTGTTCACCTGCAGTTCTCGGCCAGGTACCCACCTCACTCCCGCGGACCTGTGGCTCAAGCCGGTCGAGGTCGCGGCTTTTCTCCGTTTCCCAACTACTCCCAGTTTGGATTCCGGCGGGGATTCCTGATCCAACTACGGGCTACGATACACACACACACACACGACACCAAGGTCGGTAAATTTAACTTAAATAAGGATACAGGGACATTCGACTTCTGGAGCATCTACCGTACTCTCTTCACCCTCACCCACCTGAGCTCATTGTCAGAATAAAGAACAGGAGATGCGGGATCGAGCGTAGTAATTAATAAAACTAAAAGGTTATGTAGGCGTGTCAAACACGCCTGTTCTGCGTCCAGTGCCAATGAGGGGGCAATTTGGGCCCCAGCTGAATGGGTTTAACATAGCGGTTGAATCAAAAAGCAGCTACTATAGTCTGATCCACCGTTTCTAGAAGTGGACTGAATAATCAGTTCAGTTGGCAGCCACCCAAGCACACCATGATAAATTTGAATGTGACAGATTGTGGAGAGTGAGGAATGTGCGCCGAGATTCGACCTCCGTCTCTCTTCGTTCTCTCGGGCGTTGAAGCTGATAGAGCTGAACATCGCAAACACATTTATATTGCCACCTGAAGTTTAACAGTTAGACACTATCTCTCAAGGTGTCAATTATCAGCATCGACCAGAAAGGCGTACGAAGACAGCGATCAAGAGATCCAGCCTTCCAACTGTCTCAGAATAAAAGTTCCCTGTTGATATTTAAAATTAGACATATTCAGGCTAATCGGAGTGGATGAGATGTGCGGTCAGCATCGAAAACTAAACACACAGACCACCGACACTGTATTAGTCAAGTATTCCAGGGTAAAGGGAGAAAAGAATGAGACCAAGATCCGGTTAAGGAATCATATAAGTGCCTACTTTGAAAACCAACTTACCGGTCGTAGACGTCACCGTTAACACCAATTGGCACATCAAAGTCTATATCCTCATAGGCGTCATACGGTTGCGATTTCCGAAGATCCCACTGGACGCCAGAAGCCCTCAGCATCACACCAGTGAAGCCACAGTCTATAGCATCCTCAGCTGAAATCACGCCAACATCTTTTGTACGATTTATCCAAATAGGATTGGTGGACAGGAGGTCGTCAATCTAAGGGAAACATTAACACACGGAAGGGGCATTAAAATTGATTGTGAATACTAGGTACACGAGAAAGGTTTTCTTCAGGTGTCTTTCAATGAGCATATACAGTAGTCGCCGGTTATTAAGCCCATGGTTAATTGGCCCAGCCGCGTATTAAGCCCAAATCAGCTTGGGGCGGAATTTTGCACAGCAAAATCTGCCGGCTAATAAGCCCAGTCGCCGGCTACAAAGCCCAGGTTGCCAACAGGATAGACCGAGATTATCATCTCTCTGCGTGCGCAACGCGGTCTACGGGCATCAAATTTCACAAAATTCGACGATTTCTGGTGCCTGGAGAAGGACATCAAAGAGCGCTTGCGAGTGAAGTTTCCTCCAAAACAACTGACACTAGACCGTTTTTAAAACGTCTCGCAAATCATTTTTTGCTTTTGTTATTCCATAAAATGCAGACAAACAGAATTATTTTCTTGTACACAACCAAGCTCTACACATAATACAGTACGTATGTAATGTATAGTGCCTATCCTGCGTTTGCTAATCAAGAACTAGGACTCTCCGGTTATTGCATTCACCGCTCATTAAGCCCAATTTGGTCTGGGCCTGTGGGCTTAATAGCCAGCGACTACTGTGTGTGTATAAAATGATAGTATAAGCTATTCTGGTTGATATATGAAGGGAAGAGTTAGCGGAACGGCAAAATAGCTAAGATAGAGTTTTAAGTGCGTAACATTTTAATGATTAAAATATGACCGTATTTGATGAAAAGTTGGAATTCATATGGTTAAATGTGTACATGGCCACAATGAAAAATAAACAATGATGAAATAAAGTTATCAAACCGCAAAGTCGCTAAGAAAGACTGCGCGAAAGATCAGAGTGGATCGATAAACTAACGTGCAAGATGTTTCTGGGTGTAGGAGAGACGTGCATATATGCTAAAAAATGTAAACGGACCAGGAGTCTCTGAATGAATACAAGCCTATCTGAATTTTGAAGATAAGACATCCACTATACAGCGGCGCTCAGTAAACCAAGTCAACACGTGAGTTTTGGCAAGAATAGGGCTTTCGAGCAGAAAAAGTGCACACCTATTTGAGCTTTCGCTACGTTAGATGACCAGTTAGATGTAAACACATTAACCACAAGAAAGTGTGGTGGTGCAGTGTAGGTTTTCACGGATACCTTAACACAAACATGAAGTTTCAAGAAGCATTATGACAATCGAGGTATAATCTACCTCATCGATTCTTTGAGGAAATCGGGAAATTATGTCATAAATGTCGTCGAGCAGTCCTAGCGGTAAGTCAATCGAAACACCTCCAGGGCGAACGTAGGCAGCATGGAATCTGGCACCGGATACACGTTCATAAATTTCGAGGAGTTTTTCGCGCTCCTCGAAAAGCCAGAAGAAAGGCGTAATTGCACCCATATCCAAGATAGCAGCACCGATGGCAGTACAGTGATTAAGAATTCGAGTTATTTCCGCAAACATGGCTGAAGAAAAGTTAAAGTAAGATATTTAGAAGAAAAAGAATGAACCAATTTTAAGTCGCCAATCGTACGAGTTAACTCGGTTTGGAAGGTACAAGTCAAAGCACAAGAGATGGTAGTCGACTAAAGAAGGAAGGCTGGGAATTTGGCTTAGTTAAAAAGTCCTGCCATAATTCAATTCAGGCAAGTACACATTATAACAGTTAAGAAAAGGGCCAGAAGGGGTACAGAGAGACAAGAAAAACAGAGTTGAGACAGAATTTAGTTTAAAAAAGCGCGGAGGACTAACATAAACAATGAAAAGATTAAATTATAAGACGGAACACAGGAGAGGGCGATGTGTATATAAATAGTGTAACCCATTCTAATTTCTCATCCAGTAAATCATCGGGATTAAGACATAGCCAGCGCATATTAACACTTTGACTGCGACGTGCGCCATATATGGTACACGTCTAGGCCTAAAGTAATACAGGTTTGAAAACGCCGCCCCAGGGGAATACAGGCTATTTTGAGAGTCGCAGGCAAAGTGTTAACCAGCGAAAGTAACACCAGCCATCATGTGAAGTGGAACCCTCCAGTTTTCTACAGCAGCGTCGACCATGCAAAACCTACGGTGAACCAATAACAACAAACACACATGGCGGTGATTCCGAAAATCTCAACCACCTGATTCAGGGTGGGGTGGTGTAAGGACGATGGCATCGCGTGAATAGAACTTCAATGCATTCACCACACCCTCTCTCTATCCGCCCAAGTCAGACGTGGGGTCCAACATGGCAGCCAAAGTATGTACAGTGAGATTGCCATAAAGGGGATGGTGGCTGTTGCTTGGGCCCGCACATACGTGTGCCACCAACGTCTCCCCATGTTCGGCACTTTTTTTAAGAAAGTGCAAACCAAAAAACGCCTGATATGCTCCGATCTGTTACACGTGGTGGCGCAGCGCATCTACCACGCGGCGGGCACTAGTTCCTCACACAAAAGCACTTTCTAGTTATCACATAGTAATCACTAGACCTCAAAGAGGTATCTTGAATTCTGACATGCTAAAGTAACTGGAACCAACGCACTATATGAGGACTTCGTTTCTCAGAGTAACATGAAGAACACAAAAAATAAAGTCAACTAAGAAAATTAAGGTTTGGGTATACGTACGCTGTTCTCCGTTGTTAGAAGCACAGAGAACTTTCAATTAAACTCCGAAACCCAAAAAATTATAGATACACACTTCAAATCAATCGGGTTATGTCAAAAAACAATAACGGGTAATATATGAGGGCTGTCGCAAAGAAACGTAGATCGATAGATAAAAAATAGGCACAATTGAAACGCAAAACAAGGCAAGCGAAAGCTTACTCCTGATATACTTTGCACGAGGGGGTATTTCAATATTCAGGAGTTTCTCAACCGCTAAGGAATAAACCTGCTCGCTGCACATCATACTGAAATAGTCCAGCCGATCTAAGAATGGGAGGTTCTTGAAGAATAAGCGTGTGTTATGAGAATTTACCTGCGTGTATGTCTTATATTCCATTAGCTTTTCAGTTCCCCTGTGCAAAAACCCGATATGTGGGTCAAGTTTCATAACAATCTTACAATATCTTATCTATAATACTCCTACCTCGCCATCTAACTCCATAATCAGTCGCAGTACGCCGTGAGCAGCAGGATGCTGCGGACCAAAGTTGAGCTGAACCGACTGAACTTCATAATGCCGATAATCAAACATGTTTTCTAAAAGTGCATTGCGTAAAGGCAAATCATACGAGGTTTCTTCCGCTCCAGCTCTGGGATCCTATGCGGCGACTTGTACAAACCGCGTTGTTCGTCAAAAAATTCCTTCGTCGGCATCCATCTTGTCGAAAAAGCCCTAACAAACGCAAAATAATTGCATTTTATTGATAAACCTTGATTGAATGAGAAAATTCCGGCATAGCGCAATTGGTCGAAAACCAAGAAACAGTGACATACTGTCGCAGCGGAAACCGATTTGTAAGAGGAGAACAAGCTACTGCATTACTTAAACACATCTGATTGCACTCTGCGTGCTTCAGAGATTGAGTGAAACAGAAGACTCGAAATGCTCATTTTTCAATATTTCATATTTTTGATGCAATTTCTTTGAAAAAAAAACACATTTATTTGCTTCATTTTACCCGAAACGCTGTTTGTTATCAACAGTCTGGAAAGTAATGTGCTTGTATGCCATGCTTCCTTCTTTTTGGAGTAATCTAGGCATTTTGGAAATTGAGAAATCTGTTTCTCCCTGCAAAATCTCTCAGCCATGCCACTTCCTATCGATGAGCATGCTTATATCGCCTTTTTACATTTAGAGTTTGCAGTTCTGAATAATCCATTTGTCGGCCAATATCTGTGGGAAAGTTTAACACACATATTTGATGCTTTATGGCGTCATTAGGTCAAAGTACATGTGAATTTTTGCATACGCATGGGTATTTCTTCAAACTTTTAAGGAGCATCTGGCTACTAACAGACATCGGAAGATTGCCTACATAACGTCTACGACCGAAATATGACTGGTTGCAAAAAACCTCTTCAGCACACCTTGACGTTATTCAGTTACGAGAGGTTTAATTTAACGCTTGTCACTGTTCTTCCACCCACATTTTGTTAGGCAGTTTTTATTTCTGAACTTTATTATCATTCCAGACTCTGCTTTACTTTCTTGGAAATTGATTTTTCGTTGGAAATTTTGATATCGGTATATGGTTTTACCTGAATAAACTCTAATAAGACAAAGGATAAAAAATACACAGCATTTTTATTCGATTCTGGAACGTCAGAAGGATATGCATTTTCTTCTCGTTTGCCATGTTCAAGTTTTGGAATCATTCATATTCCACTATGATGTAACTTCTGCGATGGTCATGGACAAACAGAAATCGCACAATATTAACATGTTCAGAAATGGTATTCCATTTTGCTTACTGTTGACAAAATTGCAAATCGTCCAGTGAAATAATTTTGACCAGACCTCAATTTGATCTCGCTGTTTACGGGTAATGTAAACGAAAACTGAAAGTTCTTGAGGAAAGTCCTCCCACAGCTCACCAACAACCACTACCCACTGACAAGTATCCACAATAACAAGCGGTCTTGATGGCTCTCGGACAACCTAAAAAGGAAACTAACAGAAAACGTAACTTATGGAAAAAATACTATGACAATAGGAATAAGACTTATTACAAAACACTGAATAACAAACTGAATAACACGACGCTTAGAACGTGTCAGGATTTCGAGAAGAATCAAGCTGCAAGAAGCGACACAGACCCCAATTTTACCATATCTGTTCAAAAGTATAAGAAATAGACCTGAAATTGCGATAATGCAGGCTACCGCGGACGTCAAACTCACCGAAAATAAATATAAAGCCGAGCAATTTTCTCATTGCTTTCACTCAGTCTACACAAATGACGCAAGGTTCCTTTGGCCCTCCAAAGATGCATTGTCCACTCTAATCATTAACAATGTCACTTTTTTAGAAATTTGTACGTGGATGGAATTACAGAAACTAAAAGAATAAAAATCTGCAGGATCAGGCCAGACTCCATCCAAACTTTGTTAAGAACTTATCAGTCAATTTTGCGCAACCCTTCTAATGGTCTTTAAACTTCCTTTGACTCCGGAGTACTTCCTGCTGATTGAAAGTTACCGTTTATAATTCCCATGCACCAAAGCGATAGTCGGGCGTTAGTGAATAATTACTGGTCCATAAACTTGACATGCATCCTCAAAAAGGTTGTTAAGAGAATCAAAAAGAGCAAACTGTATCAATCCCTAGAGGCCTAAAACAAGTTATTGAACTGCCAATACGGATTCCGAAAAGCCATATCTTGCACGAATATTTTGCTAAAATCTCTCTCTATTTCCTCTCCAGTGGTAACTTCGTTGTGTGTCAGTATCAGGTCATGCGTAGAGGCAAAGAGAAGTTGATTTCTGCTGCAGTCGGGAGTGCAGTTTCTTGGGATTCATTACTAGGGTCCCTTCCCTACGAGCTTAACATACTACAAACGGCCACCGAACCCCCAAAATGCTATATGGCTACATAAGTAGCAAAAAATATCTAAGGAGTTGAGCTCTGTCCTTGGATCTGTAGAAGGAATCTAGAGACTGACGACTAGGTGTAAGCACCCCTTCTCTCCAACTTCTTGAAGTCTGTGTACACACGAGAACCTAATGCTCTTGCTGCTGGCTGTCCCACCCATCATCAGATATCGGCGAGGTTGTCTCTAGGGGTCAGATTTTTTCATAACCTAGAATAACCATATACTTTCAAAATTTAAGTAGGCTTACTTTTCCAGACCTCCCAAAAATTTTCCAGCCCTCCTACCCAGATATCTTCACCCCTACCCTCTTCATCCTCATTCTCCAAAAAAGAGGAGCTATTTTTTTCAAAGGACATAGCTAGGGCCGAATTATTCTACCTTAAGCCTGCCAAATCATCTGGGCCAGATACAATTCCTGCAATCGCATTACGAGAACTGGCTCTCGAACTTTGCAAATCTCGATCTGATATTTTCCAAAGATCTTCTGAAGAATATGAACTCCTGGAAGAATAGAAGTGTGCATCCGTCACGCCTATCTATAGGGGTGATTCAAGACTTGATTGCAAAAATTATCATCTTTTAAGTCTAACTTGGATCGCGTGAGAGATATTGGAGCGCATTATCAAGAGGCATTTAACGGGATTCCTGGAAAGCAATAAAATATTACAGAATAGTCAGTATAGCTTTCGTCCAGGGCGCTCTTTCCTAAAAGAGCTCTTTATTCGTATGAGAAGTCGACAGAGGCCGCAGGTAGGAGTTACCCAATGGATGTCATATTTTTCGACTTCAAGAAAGACTTAGATAGCGTACCACATATACTTCTTCTACAGAAGGTCTGGGACGTGGGAATTCAGGGAAATATGGTTAAATGGATCATCAAGCTTTTGTCTCTCAGGGAAACTCAACCTCCCAATGGACAAAAGTCAATCAATGAGTCATTATATTTGAGGAAAAACTAGGCTTGCGCCTTTGAACTCTCTATTCCTCACATCAAAATCTCAAGAATTAGAAAGGATTTTAACAAGTTTTCAATCAGCAAAATGTAGACAGTCACATCGTGCATAGGTGTTTCAAGGTTTATTTGTTACATACTTTAAGTTGTGCTGTAACATGCGGATATCAAATCAATGTTTGGATGTTTTCACAGATTGGGGTATAAAAATCACCTCAAGTAGGTTAGTTCAAGGGTCCACGACCCGGCTAGAGGAAAAATACTTCCTCGCACTCAATCGCCTTGGAGCGCATACAATTTGGAAGGATGTCCCTGCAGTTAAGTTGTAGTGAGGAATTTGAAAAAAAAACTGAAGCTAGAACCTATAAACAAAAAAGGATCAGAGAGTTTACTTTACGTAAGATATTGCATGCTATTCTGCAGACGGCTTCGCTCTAAGATCATTCAACAATATCGATTAGGTCCCAAACGGCAAACACGAGAAGTTACATATTTTTTTCAATTTTTTTTCGGTTAGATCTTTTAGGATCACGAGAACTATATACGAGAGTGTTCTCTTTTTATCAGATTATATCTAGAAGCGGACTTCAGGCATAATTTCAGCCTTACCCTGACTAAACTGGCTTCTTCTACGCGCGCGTTTTATGTAAGCCTACACAAAATAACCTTCGGTGCCCTGTTTGACCTCGTATAATTTTCCTTCGGTAGTTTAGCGTCAGTCTCCAGAATGCTGCCTTGAGAACGTTATGCATGGTTAGTGATTGAAGTTTCTAAGATAAGTTATTTCCACTAAATCAGACGTCGATTTTCAGCCCACCTCTCGTTGATTTTGTGAATAGAAAACGAAGTTGATTAACTATTTCCCCCTTCGGTCTGCCTTGTTAAACTCCTCATGCCTCCGTAGGTGAACCTAAAACACGGGTCTGACAATTAAGTTGCTCCCAGTGTTCCAATCTTCCATTCGCCGTTACAGCTGCAGCTGCGTCATCGCGAAGCCCCTTTCTCGGACACGTTGGACGAATCCTTCAGAACAGCCTCCCTCTCGTGCTTACTCCCAAGGCCCCCCCACTGGCGTTTCATTTCCACAAGCTCCGTATAGTGAACTCGCTGCTGCCGTCATAGGGTCGGGGGCTGAATGAGGGCATATTTACATAGAGATAGTCAATGCGGCGTGAACTCGAAGTCACGCGGAAAGGCTTGCCTACGCGTGCGTGTGTGTGTGTGTGCGCGCGCAAAAAACCTGCTCGCTCAGTCGCCATTGATTTTGCTTCGTCAGTGTGACGTGCTCCGGCCGAGGACGGGAAGAAGAAGAAGGCGACAGCCAGCTCGCTCTCCTTACCTCAGCCACACACGCGTGCTCGGAGAGAGTAAACCTGGCTTTATCGTCATCGTTGTCGTCGCCGTCGTCATCATCAACATCATACTCTTCCGGAATTGCACCTCTCATCTCCACCTCCCTACTCTTGCGTCATTCGCTCGCACCCTTTCCCGAGCGGTGGGCCAATGCGTCCGTCTGGCCTGCGATTGGAGTACACCGATTACAACAATGCGGACTTTGGTCGGGCTAGAGGAATTTAAGTTCCGTGCTGACAGTTTAATGGACGCATACCCTCAGATAAATATGGGCACTTTCACGTTTTCTTGCGCTCAAGCTCTGCTTAATGCATATGTTGGTGACACGAACTCTTTCACGGACTAAAATTCGACTTTTGTTCTCATGAGTTTTGATTAATACTCAGCCGAAAGTGTACCGATCATTCAAAAATACTCTTAAGAAATCACCCTGATGGTCTTTGAAAAACTCCAAACGAAGTTCAGGTTGATTGCGTGAACGACAAGCAATCTGAGTAGAGTCTTTTTAAACATGCTTAGTGCTAGTATATTATTTCAATACTGGTATGCTCCCTTGAAAAATTGAGGTGACATTTCGCATTCCAGGTGCATGTATAAGCGGAGAAGAAGAAGGTTGATCCATTACTAGAATGACTGCTTTATTTGTCTGAGCCTTCGAGCTTATACTGAAGCCCATCGTCAGAGCTAAAAGCTGAAAAGAACAAGCAACAGTTATTCTTCTGTTCTAGTTAAACTTCCTTCTGTCAGTTAATTGTAGGATGGCTAAAAAATTTTCATGTCAAGCCTCTTGATAGTCAGACCTAAAGCTCACGACAGGACGTGTACGCTTCAGTTGCATTGTAGCATTTGATAGCATTTTGCCGAGTGATCGTTGGACGAAGAGCGCTTGGTCATGGAAAGTAAGTAACTGACAGTGAGGGGAATGTTAACTTATTTCCTCTCAGCCTCTGCGGTCCCGGATAAAAGGCTCAGAGAAAGGCGAGAAGTATGCTCTAGGTAGCCACTCTCTTACAGTTATTTTAGCTCGTCAACCTGCGGTAAGAGTAACTTCCATGCACAAAGACTGTTGTAGACATAGGTAAATGCTGCATATTTTAATCAAGAGAGATAAAGAGTAGCCCTCTTGAAGATGAGAATTGTCCATCTAAAAATATTTAAAAGAAATTTAAAGTCAAATTTGAGAGTATAATTGCCGAAGTTTAATGAAAGTTAATTGAGACGATACACTAAAATGGCCTCCATCTGAACAAGTAAGATAACTTTCCTATAAAATCCTACGAAAAAGTCAGAATCATTCCGACCGAAGTGGCTGGTAGAACAGGGGCAGAGGTGACTTTGCGCTGAAACCCAAGGGGGTATGTTTAAGGTACCGAAGATTTTCGAGAAACAGTCTGAATCAAAAACGGTTAATGCCCGCTTGATGGCGTATAAAATTTTAATTGCAGCATAAGCCGCCTTACAACATTGTGTAGAAGGCTTGATTTTATCTGCCATCCAGATGCCATTATATTTCTGTATTTCTGCTTTTTGGAGTGGGATTCCCACACACAGCAGAGTGCATTTGTTCGAATTGAAGGACAGCAGCCATCTGCTTGACCAGTCATTTAATAGACAAATATTTTCTTGGAAGTCATCTAAATCGGCAGCACTCTTGTTGACCACCCATGTTTTAATAACATCTGCAAACATGGCACACTCACAGACCAATCGATGTACACAATCATAAATGGAAAACAGGAAGAGGGTCGGTCCAAATTGCGGCGGACGGCCACAATGCCTGCCCCCTCTTTTGTTCTACAGGGCTCGCTGCCCCAAAGTTGTGTCGTCACAAACAACCATTCCAATGCTTTCCTTCACTGGCACCCCGTCCTCCGAGGCTTAACCTCGCAGCTGCTTCTGGCTAGCCGATAAGAGCTGCATTAACGCCCCCTGTTCTTCGGCGTGCCGGCAGACCTAACGTTTGACCTCAGCTTATTTAGCCACACACTCACGTGCGCACACACCCGCATATGCATGTGCGTCCAACTAAGCGCGTCTGCCTAAGGGCCACTTGACAAAGACACCCATTGGCCGATACAGCAAGGAACTTTGCAGGCGACATCCCCTCGGGCAACTTGCAATTCACCTAGTTAACCACTTAAACTTGCTCCGCTATCCTACTAAAAGCAGTCGTAATCACACCGCACAACAAACTGTTGACATACTTAGGCCTGGCTCTACGCAGACAGCATGAACCCTGGCATCGACAGTGGCCACTGCCACTTGAGACAGCAATTAGGAGTACTGTACACAATAAATCACTCCTGGTGACTTCTGCCTTTTACCTTCAACCAGGGATTCAGCCTGATGATTGTACTATTCCGAGTACAAACATTACTTAGACCCCTTTAGAGTGTCAAATATTCGGGGACTCTGCTCTCCATAACTATTTACCTTAATTTTTGTCGTCCTACACACGCAGTTTGGAAACGACCAGTGAGGAAATTCTCAATCCACGAAAAAAATCTGCCTCCGATAGCCATCTGTCTCAACTTGTGCAGGAGATGTTGTTATGGAACATTGGCGATGGCCTTCCAGAAATCAATGTAGGCCACATGTACGGTGTCTTCTGTATCAATTGTCCTTGTCCAGCTTTGCATCTTGTGAAGCAAGTTTTCAAAATATGACCTACCCCTACGAAAGCCATATTGCGCATTGGACAAGAGATTGTGAATTTCACAGTATTAAATCAATTTCTTCTTGATAATCTTCTCAATTATCTTACAGCATATGGAGGTCAGACTTAGGGGTCTGTAGTTCCAGTATAAATATGAGTTTATTGTTCGCAACTGCACGACTACCACTTTTGTAAAGCAGTGTAATGTGCGCTGTTTCCTTATCTGGCGGAAGGATTCTAGTACCGAAAGATTGCTGACACATCATGGATAGCGGTTTAGCCAGCTCTCTAGCAAACCCCTTGAACAATTTCGCAGTAATCTAATCTAGACCAGGAGATGTACATTTCTTTAAGCTTGTTAGTTCTTGTAGAAAGTGGTGTAACCCAAGGCTCAGTTTTTGGCCGTCTACTCTTCAAAGTCTACGAAAACTACCACCTCAATAACCTTGATTGAGAAGTTGTCATGTATGTGGATGACAAAAAAATATTGACTGAAGTATGCTGCGCTGACGACGCAAAGAAGTTACACTCGAACATCGATAAACTGATTATTAGGTCGTCCATGTGGCTTCTTAACTTCAATGTATCCAATGTACCCGGCCGAGAGGTATCACAGAAATTTACTTATCATATAAATGGCGACACATGAAAAGAGTTTGATCCACGCAAAGACAATCATGAACTTGATACCAACAGAGCGCTTTGAAAGGGCAGTCCAGAAGGCAATTAGTACGCTGCACTGGATCAGACGAGCGTTCAAAATCATTTAATCTGAGATTTTCGAAACAAATATTTGCCGCCCTTGTGAGACCACATCTTGAGTACAGAATGTCGGTTTGTACACTGTGGTTAAAAAAAAGGCGTTGAATTTTTCGAACAAATAATAATGTGTTTATTATGCCAGTTTACAGGCAATTGTAAAGAGCTTGTAATGCACCTCTTGGGTGCCTTCCAAAACCTCGATGACCGGAAAAAACATAAAACGGAGGGTGGCAATGGTGGTCGATGGTCTAAGAGACTTACCATATCAGGAGAGATTGATCAAGCTTGACCTATGTCCCCTGTCTTACAGGCACCTACAATGTAGCCTGCCCTGGACATTTCGGATAATCCAGGTCCACGGTTCCTCTCTGAGATTGGAAGATTTTTTCGGGTTAGCCAACACAACTCACCCGCGTGGCTACCTTTATAAGGTCATGAACGGACGCACTCGATTGGACCTCAGAAAATTTTTCTTCAGTCAACGAATGTTACGATCTCGGTACTCATTACCAAGCCACACGTCTTCTGCCGACACGATTGCTGATTTTAAAAGAAGACTTGATGGCATTGTATTTGACAAAGGTGACTTTCGCAACACGATCTCGTTTTGCCAGCGCTGTAAGCCATTTTTATGATTCTAGTCTGTTTTCATACTTTTTCACCCTGTTCCGCAACATCTCATTTGAATGTGTGTCATGTTACCACATATTTATGTATCTTCATATTTACTGCAACAACAATATCATTAACGTTAAAGAAATAGGGTCCTCAAGTGCAATCCTGGCCTGTGACCCCTCAAATATACATACAAATCATCCCGTTCCTAATCTTTAATGTACTATGTTTATGATGCCAGTTTACAGGCAATTGTAAAGAGTTGGTAGTGCACCTCTTAGGCGCCTTCCAAAAACTTGAAGACCGGAAAAAACATCAAAAAACTCCCTATGTTGAAGCCAGTATTGGTTTTGTTTCAGGTTTTGTGTTTTGTCAATACTGGGTGAGATAGGGAGTTTGTTTCAAGTGAAAACCTGACTTCAAAGGTATGATACAAACTGAATATATGTAGGGTTGTAAGCTGAGTTAAACATCAGCAGGAGAAAAGTTGCATATCATTTAGGGACATTAGTTCAAAACGGAGAGGGTTTGGCACAAGAACACAGTGTTCTCAGTCTTCCTTCAATGGTTGTCAGCAAAAGTTGCGCGCTATCGGCTGAAGGGTTAGTAGTTTGCGGGCTGCTGCTTCAGCAGCATTACCTTCAGCCTGAAGCCTGGTGGTGTTCAAAGTCCACGAACGCCATCAGAGTGAAAGAGAGATTCCACCGAGTCAGCATTCAAAATTCATGAAAGTTGTCCTGAATGTAGAAAACTAGTTTTAGCTCTCTTAAACATAGGGTAACTTTTGCTGGGTTTTAATACTTTTGGGTAGCTTACTCCAGATTGATATGGCGTTTACTGAAAAGAATTGCCGGTACTTAACTGTGCATGCCATAGGAAGAAATAAAAATACGTCTCGATGACTGGCACGTCGAGAGTGCTCAAGCTGCGTTATTGTACTGAGAGAATTATTTCGTGGCCGTCAATGCTTAATTCCGGTCGATAATCGTCGCCAGCAACCATAACGGAACATTTGTGCCATGAAAGGGTGAGGCGCTATGTGCAACACCACTGGGCGAAGGCCAGAAGGTCCTTTTTATCAGCTCGAGCACGATGTTGCGATCCGTCGGTTTCGATCGATAAGCGACTTTTTAAGCATCAGCTTATATGAAGGGTCTACCATACTGAAAACAATCTGAAATGTCATTGACAAACAAACAAAATAGGAGTGGACCCAATACACTACCCTGCATAACTTCACTCCTTACGTGCGTGGGGTTGGAGATAACATTGGAAATTTTTACTCGTTGTGTAAGAGCATCCAAATAGGAAGATATGAAGTTCAGAGGTGTGCTACCTATGCCAAAGGAGGCCAGTTTCAGAAGGAGGAGGTTATGATCGACCCGAACAAAGGCCTTAGCAAAATCAAAATAGACGTTAGAAATGGCAAAACTACTGTCTTTAGATTTCAGCGCATAATCAAAGAAAGAGAGCTGGCAGATGTCACAAGATCGGTTCTCGAGAAAGCCATGTTGAGTTGTATTGAGCAGGTTGTTCTCTGTCAAGTGACGCATCATCTTTTCTTTGATCAAGGTCTCCAAGACCTTCGATGCTGCGGGAAGTGCATTTATTGTCCTAAATTTGTCGAATGACGTCGATCTGCCATGCTTGCGAATAGGCATTATGTGCGATTATTTCCACAACGAAGAAAAGGTTTTGCTCTCAAGAGCAAGATTAAATACCTACCAAAGAATAGACGGAAAGATATCATTCGCTTTAGCTTTTAGAAGGCTAACTGGGACGCTATATGATCCTGGACTATAAGATTGGCGATAACGACGGATGGCAACAGTCACGTCCCAGAGGGTAAAACTTATGGTTTCGAGTACGGCACCCGTCCAAGCCCGGATAGCATGAGGTGCAGCGAACGAGCTTTCACTAAAAGTTTTGGATAGGAACGCATTTAAGCTATCGGTGGTCAACTAAGCGTCAGCTATGGGGTTTCCTAAGGCATCTTGAACTATGGGGTGTTGCGTTTTCCTCTGCGCTTTTACTGTACGCGAAAAGAGTTTCGCAACATTAAGGGAAGGATTTTCAGCGAAATGGGCCTCATCGGCTATCTGCTTTTCTTCAGAGAGCTTCTTAGCCTGCTCAAAGACCAGTGTGATCAAGGGCAGAACGGAAGTATCGTGCTGCCAATGCAAACGAAGAGATAATTTACGCAGCCTACGACGGAAAGACAGAGGAAGGTACACTTCATCCTTGACATGCATTACTTTCTTACGGGGACAAAGTGGAGGATGAGTGGATCCAGCACTTTGTACAGTGCATCGGTACAAACGTTTACATCCAAACATTGGAAAAATTCAGACCAGTCGAGAGCGTTTAGATGTGCCAGTAGGTCCGCCGTGTTTGCTGATCGGAAGTCATGATAAAAACTATACTCTTGGGAAAATGTTTTATCCACCTCCAGTTCTAGTTCACTAACAACTTTAAGATAGTCTGAACTCCCAAATGCGTCTAAGGATGACACTGAAAGTGGTTCGCATCCCCTAAAAATATTAGGTCGAGTATGTTTGCTCCTCGAGTGGGAAAATCGACTGCCTGATCCAACATACCGATATCTTCTGACTCAAGGAAGTTCTCGAAATTTAAAGGACCGGATGGTGGAAACCATTGCACGTCAGGAAGGCTAAAATCGCCTGCAAACAAGCAAAACTTAAGATTTAAGTCAACTGCGGCATGAAAGGCCTGCGAGAGACAAAGATCGTAGTCCACATTGGCATTAGGTGGGCGATAAACAAAACCAACAAGTAGGGAGTATTTGTTTTTTAGAACAACTCGTAGCCAGCAGCTCTCCTCCACCACCGTGAATTGTGCAAAAGTACAACGGGAGAAATGCAAGTGGCTGCTTAATATAGATGCAACTTTCTCCGCCACGGCCATTTTTTCGATCGTTCCGAACGCATGCATAGCCTAGAACAGAGAGTTCAGAGTCAGGTACACAGGCCGATGCCCATGTCTCAGTTACCATAACAATGTCTGGGCGGTTGACGAAGACCAGAGTCTGGAGCAGAGGCATTTTATTAAGCAGTGATCTGGCATATAAAACGACCAATTTTAGAGGGCATGTCTTAGGTTTCGGTGGCGGGACAGCTAGGCCGTCACTGTTACCGGCTTCGACCAGAGGGATGTCCTTTTACTTGAACTTTTTGTCCCTCCCGCCATTGGTTCTCCGTTTCTCCAGCTCTATTACTAGCTGTCTTATCTTTCTCCGCTCTTTCAACTTGTAATCCGGCTGAAAAAAAACTTGCGAATGCAGACTCCATAAGGATGGTTTGCGCTGTAGCAAGAGTTTTACCTGTGCTTCAGTTTCTAAAATAACTTTAAGAGGTCATGGCCGAGCAATTGATTCTGGAGCAGTTGGAGCCCTCCCTATTCGAAATGCCTTAGGAATACGGAAAGACTCACTTGGTTTTAGCAACGGTTTGGGGTAAACTCTCCAAAGACCCACGTCACGGTCAATTCATTCTTGCGCAATTGACGACTCTGACTCTGAGGCACCCTTTACAAGTATTTTCTGCTTGCGACTCAGTGGAGTATATGTTGCGAGCACTTGTATCCGGTACATTCGGGTCTGATTTACTGGCTATTGGTTAGCTGAGTGCAAACCCATGAACCGTTTGGCATTCTTAGGCTTATGCCTCTTTTGAGTTATGATTTTGTCAACCTATTGGTCATCGCTTTCTTGTGCAGAGTCGAGCAGGAGGACCTTCAAATAAAATTCCGCTTCTTGGCATGCCAATATTATAAGGTTTCGATTTATTAATGACTGTTGTAACTGTCGCACAAGTTTATTTTTGCCTTGGCGACCATACAAACGAAGTTTGACGAAATTGTCAAAATATAGTGAGCGAACAAGGAACATGTACGCTAAAAATCACTTTAAAAATAATTTGTATGAAGTATAGCATCAGTGCTGTCAGGTAAATAAGTGATTGATGATTAATCTGGATACTTAATAAAAGAGATCTTGTAGCCTTGTGTGGTTCCTTTTCCGTTTTTGATTGGCTGGCAACACAGACACGCACGCGCGAGCAGGCGTGCGCGCCCGTCCGCATGTCAGTCACACGAAATGTACCGCCCATCGCGCCGCGCCCGCACGCCTGTGCGTATGTCAATCACAGGGGACGAGTCGCGCGCGCGCATCTCCATATTTTAGTCACACGGGACGCGCCACCTGTCGCCCGCCATCTTAAACATGGCCATTATTCCCATTGAGAACATCTTGCGTGGCATGGGCGGTGAAAAACTTCATGTGTACTGATTCCCGCTGCTTGACAGGAGCGCTGGAAATCAGCTCCCCTCTGAACTGCAGCGTAAGCTTTGCTACAATGTGACCGAGCTGGCAGCACACCTTTCTCTAAACAATCTTAGGCTCCTTGTCGACCAACTACACGCATTCAACACTATTATTGACGGTGTCCATGGTCGCAGTAGTGGTTCTCACGTTTTCTTTTTGGATGCTCCTGGTGAAACTGGTAAAACTGTCATCTTCAAGTTGCTCCTTGCTCAACTGCGCAAAGACGGCAAAATTGTTTTGGTTGTTGCATCGGCTGGTACTGCAGCGACGTTGCTTCCTGGCGGTAGAACTGCTCACAGTACCTTCAAGCTTCCCTTAGGTTAACCGACGATGGTAATGCAACATGCCAAATAAGCACATACAGTGGGTCAGCTGAATTGCTGAAGCATTGCTCAGCAATAATTTGGGACAAGTGCACAATGGCAAACAGAAATGCACTGGAAGCGCTGGAAAGAACTCTGCCTGATGTCACAGAAAAGACCACTCCGTTTGGGGGCATCAACATGGTTTTATGTGGCGATTTTCGTCCGAATCTACCTGCGATTCAAAGGGGGTACCAGAGGTGATCAGGTAAAGTTCTGCCTGAAACATTAACCGTTATGGTCTACGGTAAAACCATTGGATCTCACAACCAATATGATAGTGCACCTCAATGCTGACCATGAGTCAGGCGATTTCTCCACTAATATCTTGAAGATCAGTGAAGGTACAATCGAAACCGATACAACTAGACGCATCCCCCTTGCTTTTGTTGCAAATTTGGTGAGCAGGGGCGAGGACCTAAGAGAAAATGTTTTCCCTAATCTCCAAACCAATTTCTCCGACGCTAAGTGGCTCTGCAAACGCGGAATTCTGGCCTTCACAAACAAATTCGTCAATGCCATCAACGAGAGACTCACCCACCTTTTGCCAGGGGTGAAAAAACTGTACTAATCTTACGATACAACAGTTGATCCCACAGATTGCGTAAATTATACAACTGAATTCCTAAAAAGTTTGGAAATACCTTGCGTCCCTTCCCATAAACTGATTCTGAAAGTTTGCACGCCGATTATGCTCATGAGAAATCTGGACACACCAACGCTATGCAATGGCACGTGGTTGACTGTTCAGTGTCTGATGAGCTTTCTGTTAGAGGCTACCATTATAACTGGTTGTGCGAAATGGGAAACCGTCTACATTCCCCGCATTCCCATCATCCCGTCCGATACCACTTTCAATTTACGGTGACTGCATTTGCCCGTGAAGGTTTGATTTGCAAGGTTCATCAACAAGTCCCAACGTCAAACCTTCAAGGTGGCTGGACTTCACCTTGAAGAATCGTGCTTTTCTCACGGCCAACTCTACGTTGCCATATGTCGAGTTGGTTCAAAACGGAATTTATGCGTCTGGGCACCTAACGGAATTTCGAAGAAGATTGCTTACCATGAAACGTTGGTCTGACGGTTATATCTTCCACTTCCTTACGGTTTCTAATTATACCCATTAATGACTGTACCTCCTGTAATTTCTACGTCACTAAATATTCGGCTCTCTTTTCCTCCCTTGCCGTTTAACTGTACTTCCGTCCTTCCCATTATTTCTTTGTCGTGTGTCCTCCCTACTGTTCCCTTTGCCATCAACCGTGTCCTCCCTCAATGGTTACACACGTCACTCTCTCCGGTGCCACACTTACAGTTCTCCATCTTTCCATACCGTTCTACATTACTGCTTGCTTATCCTTTGTAGGTATTTATTGTTTCAAAAGGTTTTACTGCAGAGGACATTTACCTTTTTCCCTCATAAAGGATAACAAAATGTAAGGAAGCCAAGGCAAAGTCAAGCTTCCGCGCTAGTATCTTATAATTTTACTTATTACCGGCTTACAGGTATTTTCAAAAGAAATTTTCGCTAGGTTATTGAGAGAGCAGAGAAAATTTCATCACAAGTGATATTTTTAATAGTTTTTGCAAGTAACCAGGCTTATATAAGGGAAAACGGCAGGACCTTGAAGGATAGCCGTTCAGGACCGGGAGAGTTATCAAATGTGCATAGTATTGTGCGCCACCATGCAATTTTATTGAATCAGAATTGTGCACGAGATAAGCATGTGTTGACGAAAGTTTAATCGCTGTCACCCAAAAAATCCACCGCTTGCGGGCTGGAGAATTAAAACAAATGCCTTCAAGATGAAACCTGACCTATGGCTCTGAGGTCGCGGACGCCATCAGATACTACCGGATCAAAACTGCCATTCGTGAAAGATGTCCTGAATGCTGAAATAAAGTAAAATTTCTCTTCAACATAGAGAAGGTTTGCTGAATTTCAATATTCCTAGGTAACTTATTCAAGATCGCAATGAAGTTTGCCAATAAGAACCCCAATACCTACGGGTATGTGCCCGATGGATAAATAAATAAAATTAAACTCAACTTGACCGATTCATAGAAACAACTGGTATTGTTGAAGAAAGAACGGGAAAAGTTAAAGAAATGCACTCCAGAAAACAAAATAGATGGGACGGTAATCCTTTATCGTGATAAACCGAATGTTGCTATGCATGCTGGTGAAACATGACGATCCCTGAGGTTGTGAGAGTGGACAACATTAGCCTAAAGGTAACCTCGAAATGGTCGAAAGATTATGAAAAATGTATCCACATGAAAATGATCGATAACTTTGTGCTGATTTCTAATTCACCAAAACAGTACCGCAAAGTGCACTGAAAAGGTTAAAATTAGTTGCAGCAGTAGTTAAATGCAACCTAACCAAACAAAGCTTGCGTAACTGCGTTCTTCGAAGATGAACAGTGCCAAATAGGTCCTTGATTAGTACAAATATTTATTTAAAAATCACTTAAGCACAGATGTTGCGGTGAAAACCCCCGAAACTGCCGAGAAAAGAGCCAAATATTCTTAATTTAGCACTGCACGTTCATTAAGTGCCTCATAACTGAATGCACAAATTGAAGCAGAATAACAAATGACAAATAAGGTTTGTGAGCTAATTTTTGTGAAAAAAGAATATGGCGTTATTGAAAAGTCCTTCGTGAGAGAATTGAGCATAACTCAACGTTGTGGTCCACTCCACAAAACCTACTAAAATTGGAATGATTTGTGCACCTAGGTTTTCTTACCATGAGGAGGATAATGCGTACTCCATGCCACTTATTATTATTACTGTTCGAGTGAAGTTATACGTGAAACTTCTCACGTTTCATGCGTGTGCCGAAATATTTCCGAATAAAAAGGTTTTATTCATTTAGCTTACTGGCAATTAATTGGCGTAATTGAAACGAAAAAAGGTCAAACCTTATTTTTTACTCGAGCATGTTTGATAATACAAATTCTGCAACGTGAGCTGCCTAAATAAAATGCCAATGCCAAGACCAATGCCAATTTTCATTTTAATCTGCATTGTTTTAATGCATTATTTTGTTTCTGGCACTTTTTCAATTGCTAATTTTTGCGTCTAGTCAATCTTTTCCCAGTTGCGTATTGTAAACAGTTCGTCATATAAAAGTTACACTTAGTAAACCATTCGGATGTTATTACAGCAATTTATTTGTATACAGTTCTGACTTCTACAATGTTTATTTGTGTTTTCTTTTTTGATTTATAAGTTAGTTCAGCTGCAGTGGTTAATTTTGCAAAATTAACCACTCGCGCCCGCTCCTGACGCTTCAATATTTTGGCCATTAATCGCTTTACTTTTTAATCAGGCATCCTACGAAACATTGCAAGAGTGTTTCATTTTTTAACTGAATCCAAAATAAGTGATTTTAATCAAAATAATTTGGACGACAACGTAGCGTTTTTAATAAAACTGATCAATATATTTTGTGTAATTTGCTATTGTTCTTCAACTTGGTTTTGACATGATTCAATTTCATCGATCACAAAGCCGCGTGTGTTAAACAATGTTTGAATTGCGTGTAAAATAAATATTAACAGTAATAATTTAATGAAATACGTTTTAATCAAATTTTTGACATATTTTTTAGTTAAATTTCAATATACTTAAAACAATTAAGACAGTTAAATCTACTTAATAACCGATTTCCTTCAGGCACCAGTGTTAAATGACCAATATTATAGAAATACCTTAATATTTTAATTACTGTGTGGAAAATATGTAGAAGAAAATTCTTATCGAATCGCAAAAAGAAAAAAACTTTAAAAACTCAGGAAACCGGTAAAATTTTCACATGTCAACACAGTCGAAAGTTGTGGTTTACTTCTCGAAATCTGGTAAATGAGGAGGAAGTGTAAATTTGCATTAACTACCATGAAGAAGAAGAATTATCTTCTACATATTCACCTTATTTTTTTTTATAAATGTTGCCACATTGTTTTTGCATTCAGCCATTGAGTTAACTACACAAGTATATTGTGTTAGCAGAAAAGTAAATGACTAAATCCTTATATAATTATTTTAGTGTTTTTGAGCCATTAATTTAACCGCCTCATTTCACTATATTCCAAGTTTTAATAGTCTTACTAGCGTTTCTTCAACGATCTAGTAAAAGAATTATGCCCACCACATATGCAGAATGATTGTATAATGGCTTAGATTTGAGTTATTTTAGGACCTAAACAACTGGATGCATTTTGCTTTTTTACATCTACAAATCTACTTATTCGGTTAAAAATTTGGAACAGCAGCAATATTTAACTACTTTTGCCGAATACGGATTAATTTATTGCGATCCTTCGTTTAAAAAGTAAAAGCTTTTCGTGCTTTCAAATGCGTCAACATGTTTTGAGTGCGTTTACTGTGGAGTAAAACTAGATGTATGAATCTATGTATTTTAATTTCACAACGTTTCATTTTTAATTTAAAAATGATAAATTCAAACCTATGAATCACTATACATTTGCGCATGGGAAGGCATCAAACATCATTTATGTTCACTGTCCGCCAGGTACGCTAGCAATAATGCGTGTCGATAAAAATATCTTTATGACATTTCATCGGCCACAAGTCATATTAACAAACCACAGTTCTTTTTGGGCATTTGAGTCTACTGACTCTTTGCTATCGTTTTAGTGGCATGCGGCGCTGGACTGTTACATTTTGCCTTTTGCTTCCTAGAACTGGTCGATGCATATCTTTTTCTGCCTCATTTTTAAATATAAGCGTTCTTTACACGTTTAAAAACACTTTTAGTAATAAACTCAGTAAAGACCAAGCAAAGGAATGCACTGCCAGACAGCCGAAGAAGACTATATGTATGGTATTGGAAACGGTCACGGTAATCATTTAAAAATGTAATATACGGAATGTGAGGTAAATTAATTTTAAGAGATTAAAAATGTTTTTAAATCCCCCTTCAATTTATATTATCCCTGAAATACTTTTCTCTTCGTTTCCTTTCATATATTTTGGCGCATCCTAGAAACTAGACGCTTTCCACTGCGTTTTGATATAAGTACTGTAGGTGCGATTGAATTTTATACTTAACATTAATTTTTCAGTTACTATCAGAAGATCTTTTCTAAAATGTTGACAGGTGTGCCGCAAAATTAGTTTTCTACGTTTTCTGACACATTTGCAATCATAAGTAAACTAATGATTTTACGAGGAACTAACTAAATCCAAATACATCTCGAACCGTTTGTATTATTTTTTGTTACTTTGGCATTTTTTAAGGAATTATGTGCAATTTGTGAAAAACCATCCCCTCTGACTCGGTCTTTTCCGTAGATCTCCTTGGAAATGTAGACTACTTATTACCAGGAACATGTGTGATGTAATGCCCACTATCCCGGAGGATGCCCATTTCCAGGTCAGTATCTGTACGATAAGTTTAATCTTCTGTTGTGTTAATTTAACTATATTTTCGCTTTCCTACTCTTTAAAAATGTGTTCTATAAATAACTTGATGCATAAAAATGTAGGATAAGTGAAAGTGCATTCTTGAAATATTAAAACAACACAAATCTAACTTAATCTCTTATGAAAATTTTCAAAACGAATGATCGGCAACCAAGTTATTGATTACTTTGTCGTAAAAGTGATCCAAGAGTGACTGTGGATAGATGTGGATTCGTATCAGAGCTTGAGGGGTTGTGTTTAAAATTTTCCACATGCCAGACATCCATGCAGGACGAGGTGCTGAATAATTCCACGGTGGGTTGGTTAATTGGTAGCCCATGTTGGATCAGGGGTTCCCACTGGAGTCCAAACTGGGTGCAGCTGGGAGACGGAGAAAAGCCGCGACCTCGGCCGGCTCAAGCCGAAGGTCTTCGGGGGTGAGTTGGGTGCCTGGCCGGGAACTGCAGGCGAAGAAGTGACGGCATTCATGCAGCAAGGCACCGCAGTCGGGACAGCAGTTGGGTATAGACGGGTCCAGCCGGTGTTGGTACTAACGAAGGAGCATGCAGTAGCCACTGCGAAGCTGCGCCAGGGTACAGTGAGTCACCCGTGGGAGATGACGTTCTGAGGTGGCAATCGGAGGTGGATAGCCACCCAGAAGGACCGGGGGATGGTAGCTGGATTTTGCGTCCACAACGGCTCTCTGGTGACGGCGCTGGTAGCCTGTATTGATGGCGGAGCCATCAACGGGTAGATCCGAGAGAGACGAGGCAACAGCTGCCTTGTGGAGACCTCGGATGGACGTCCGGACGTTACGGCTTGGCTCGGGATCGTTGCAACGATGGTGCTTCGGAAGGCCAGGTTGTGAACAGGTCCACCAGAACTGCTGGCCGAGGAGTTTGTTGTGTGCAATAACCGGCAGGACAGAAACCTCCGCATGAAGGTGATCGATGGGTGACATTTTATAGCAGCCCGTGATCGTGCGGAGGTCACCGTTCTGAGCTGACTGAAGGCCGTGGAGGCTGGAGGAGCTAATTGTGGGAGACCAAATTGATGCCGCATAGGTGAGATGCGGTTTGGCCATTGCATTGAATGTGGTCGTCAGCAATTCTTTTGAGCAGCCCCAGGAAGTGCCCGCAAGAGCCTTGAGGACCTTGCTGCACCTGCTCACTTTGCTTGCGCCATCCCTCGAGCGGTCTGCGAACGTGAAGAGCGGATCTCCACGGACGCTGAGGAGCTTGGGCTTACAGAACAGCGGTAAAGCCTCACCGTTGACGATGATGGCCGGGTGATTATTGAACTCCTTCGGATCCAGCGTGAAAACAGTGACTGAAGACTTGACTGCCGAGATAGACATCCACCATATTAGGCATGCATTCCCAGAGGACCTGTGCAGCCTGATCAATGTTATGGTGCTGGCAGAAGAAGGTGACATCATCCGCGTATGATACCACTTTCGCGGGTGCCGGAGGGAGTGGGAGTTCCCGCATATAAATGTTGAACAGCGTCGGGCTGAGCACAGAGCCTTGAGGAACATTGCAGGTCTGCTGACGGGGCTTGGAGAGAGTGCGGCGGAAAAGGACACGATCGTGGCGGCCACGGCTGTAAGCCACCAACCATCGGACCAGGCCAGTCGGGACGTTTAGGGAGACCAAGTCCTGCAGGAGCTGATCGTGGCGGACGCAGTCAAAGGCTCATGACAGGTCATTTGAGACAGCCACGGTCCGCGAAGCGGGCGTCTGGTGATTGAAGCTAACGAGGATGGCGTCGCTGAGCTCGAAAAGAGCCGTTGTTGTGCCACGACCCGACCTTAAACCATGTTGGCGATTGGACAGATCTGTTGCAGACGTCAGAATTGGTAGGAGAAGTCGTTCCAAAATTTTTGCCAGTGATCTGAGGAGGGCGATTGGGCAGTAGGAGGTCGCTTGACTGGGTTCCTTGCCAGCTTTGACCAGAGGAATGATGGTGGACTGGCGCCAGCAATCGGGGATGATTGAACTAGCCAGCGAGAGATTGAAATGGATGCCAGGTAGGCAGCCACATTGGAGCCGATATGGCGCAAATGGATAGGAGCCAGGCCATCCGGTCCTAAGGCTTTCGAGACTTTTGTTTTCCTGAGGACGGTGAAGATAGCATCGGTCGAGAAGGAAATGTCCGGAGGCGGGGCCTTATGGAGGAGACGGTGGGAAAAATCGTTGGTGTCAATTTCGCTTTCCAATAACAAAATCAAGATAATGAAATCGTAGGAACCAAACTGTATTGTAGACAATAGCTTCTGCCCTAACGGTTCCTTCGATACTCTGGCATCGTTATGTAAAAGAAACATTATTTAGCGCCGGATACTGCTGTCAATGCACTACACTTGCTGTACACTAATTCTACTAACCCGACGTCTCGGCTACGGCAGTTTTATTGATCTTGTTCCATCCATCCATTCATCCATCCATCAATCCATCCATCTATCTATCCATCCATCCATTCCACCCAAGTCCTAAAAATGGACCGACTGCACATTATTATTTTGCCAAGCATTTTTGCCATAGTCCTTATACTTTTATCCAGCCAGATACTTCAAACATTACCGTCGTTACTCTTAAGATAGGTGTTTTCTCTAAAGTCACACGTTTTTAATTTGGGCAGAAAGTTTCAATGATTCCGAAAAAATACTGCTTTCCAAACTTATCTGCTTCTTATTTCTCTGGTAATTAAAATGCCCCGTTGACTGATGTTACTTGCTGCTTTTAAATATACGTAAGCAGTTACATGCACTAGAATTGCAAAACTCTACCGCTACAAGTATTACTAGGTAGATGAGAGATAAGAGAGTGCAGTATCTTCTGCGCGATTCTGATAGCACTTGAAACGAATGCATACGCAAATCCTTATCAGGTTCCTACCTTGCCGTGGGACAGATGGTGACCGTCGTCCTTCGCGATAATGAACTTCTACTGACATATCTAAGACACTAATCGAACACTTACAGTTCAGCAACTGCGCCTAGGCACACGCTCATGCTCTGCCAAGCACTTGCGCTCAATCCATCTTCCGGTTTTCTCGGCTCCACTTTCACATGGGGCCCAGAAGGGTGAGAGAAGAGAGAATTTGGATTCCTGTTTCCGTTAATGTAGATTCCGTTCTATTCCGCTATAACCATAACAGGCCTGTCCTGGTCCCTGCGCCTTACTTGCTATAGGACACCGGAATATACGATTGAACTGTTATATCACGATTATCATCACTGAATGACAAAACTTCTGTACCGCTCCGGTCTACCCTCTGACAAAGATATCTTGATGAAACAACATTGTTGCTGCTGATCACAATTAAGTATATTTTTTAGATTTCTTTTCCATGTTCTATCGAGATAAATACTTCAAAACTGCAGTGCAATACCAGTATTTACCGTCCTTGTCAATCCATATGGACCTCCTGTAAAGAAATTTATAATTGCACGAGTCTCAACCTACTTATTTACTTGTTTCATCAGGGGGACCGCGACTCACAAACTAGTAGTGATGGAGGCAACGTGGAGGATATGCTACTAAGTATGTTGGATGAGCGTGATCGTCTCATGGTGGCCCTCAGGGAAGCGCGGGAGGAAGTACAGTTGACTCGGACGCGTCTTGCTGAGGTAGAACGAGAACGCGATGCACTGCAGGCCCAAATTGCAAGTACCATCCCTAAGGTCTGTCGCCTCGTGTGTGCTCTCTCTCTCTTTGTCATCAGATTACTTATTGCTTACGTGTCAGCCTTCTACGCAGCTTATTGCCCATTTTAAATCTTGGTAAATTTCTGAGTAAATTAAGGGACACTCCTAGTATAAATCCTTTGAAACAAAGCTTTTCACTTCATATGCTGGGCGACTTTACCTATGGTTAATGTAAGTCGTCCAGGCGGCAACAATCCAACCGGTTTACTTCAACCCCAACAAAAGTTGCCTCTTCAACCGCTATTGACTCGAAAATTCCGTATTCAAGTTGTGTCGACATAACCAAAGTCAAAAAAGCGCGAAAGAATCCCACTTGAATGCTCAGTAAACTGTATAAAAACTGAAGCCAGATCCTATAAACAAAAAAGGATCAGAGAGTTTACGTAAGATATTGCATGCTATTCTGCAGACGGCTTCGCTCTCAGATCATTCAACAATAACGATTAGGTCCCAAACGGCAAACACGAGAAGTTACATATTTTTTTCGATTTTTTTCGGTTAGATCTTTTAGGATCACGAGAACTATATACGAGAGTGTTCTCTTTTTATAAGATTATATCTAGAAGCGGACTTCAGGCATAATTTCAGCCTTACCCTGACTAAACCGGCTTCTTCTACGCGCGCGTTTTATGTAAGCCTACACAAAATAACCTTCGGTGCCCTGTTTGACCTCGTATAATTTTCCTTCGGTAGTTTAGCGTCAGTCTCCAGAATGCTGCCTTGGGAACTTTATGTAGAGTTAGTGATTGAAGTTTCTGAGATAAGTTATTTCCACTAAATCAGACGTCGATATTCAGCCCACCTCTCGTTGATTTTGTGAATAGAAAACGAAGTTGATTAACTATTCCCCCCTTCGGTCTGCCTTGTTAAACTCCTCATGCCTCCGTAGGTGAACCTAAAACACGGGTCTGACAATTAAGTTGCTCCCAGTGATCCAATCTTCCATTCGCCGTTACACCTGCAGCTGTGTCATCGCGAAGCCCCTCTCTCGGGCACGTTGGACGAATTCTTCAGAACAGCCTCCCTTTCGTGCTTAATCCCAAGGCCTCCCCCCTCAATGGCGTTTCATTTCCACAAGCTCTATATAGTGAACTCGCTGCTGCCGTCATAGGGTCGGGGGCTGAATGAGGGCATATTTACATAGAGATAGTCAATGCGGCGTGAACTCGAAGTCACGCGGAAAGGCTTGCCTACGCGTGCGTGTGTGTGTGTGTGTGCGCGTGCGCGCAAAAAACCTGCTCGCTCAGTCGCCATTGATTTTGCTCCGTCAGTGTGACTTAGAGAATGATGATGATGTATTTGAGACACGCCCACGTGCTCCGGCCGAGGACGGGAAGAGGAAGAAGGCGACAGCCTGCTCGCCCTCCTTACCTCAGCCACACACGCGTGCTCGGGCAGAGTAAACCTGGCTTCATCGTCGTCGTCGTCGTCGTCATCATCAACATCATACTCTTCCACAATTGCTACTCTCATCTCCGCCCCCCTCCTCTTGCGTCATTCGCTCGCACCCTATCCCGAGCGGCGGGCCAATGCGTCCGTCTGGCAGGCGATTCGAGTACACCGATTACAAAAATGCGGACTTTGGTCGGGCTAGGGGAATTTAAGTTCCCTGGACGCATACCCTCAGATAAATACGGGCACTTTCACGTTTTCTCGTGCTCAAGCTCTGCTTAATGCATATGGTGGTGACACGAAGTCTTTCACGGACTAAATTCGACTTTTGTTCTCATGAGCTGGAACACCCTGTGCGGTTTTGAACCGGTCAGCTAGTATTGTCGAATGCTCTAACGATCATATAGAGCTAAATCGAGTTTTGATTAATACCCAGCCGAAAGTGTACCGATCATTCAAAAATACTCTTAAGAAATCACCCTGATGGTCTTTGAAAAACTCCAAACGAAGTTCAGGTTGATTGCGTGAACGACAAGCAATCTGAGTAGAGCCTTTTTAAACATGCTTAGTGCTAGTATATTCTTTCAATACTGGTATACTCCCTTGAAAAATTGAGGTGACATTTCGCATTCCAGGTGCATGTATAAGCGGAGAAGAAGAAGGTTGATCCATTACTAGAATGACTGCTTTATTTGTCTGAGCCTTCGAGCTTATACTGAAGCCCATCGTCAGAGCTAAAAGCTGAAAAGAACAAGCAACAGTTCTTCTTCTGTCCTAGTTAAACTTCCTTCTGTCAGTTTATTGTAGGATAGCTAAACAAATTTTTGTGTCAACCCTCTTGATAGTTAGACCTAAAGCTCACGACAGGACGTGTACGCTTCAGTTGCATTGTAGCATTTGATAGCATTTTGCCGAGTGATCGTTGGACGAAGAGCGCTTGGTCATGGAAAGTAAGTAACTGACAGTGAGGGGAATGTTAACTTATTTCCTCTCAGCCTCTGCGGTCCCGGATGAAAGGCTCAGAGAAAGGCGAGAAGTATGCTCTAGGTAGCCACTCTCTTACAGTTATTTTAGCTCGTCAACCTGCGGTAAGAGTAACTTCCACGCACAAAGACTGTTGTAGACATAGGTAAATGCTGCATATTTTAATCAAGAGAGATAAAGAGTAGCCCTCTTGAAGATGAGAATTGTCTATCTAAAAATATTTAAAAGAAATTTAAAGTCAAATTTGAGAGTATAATTGCCGAAGTTTAATGAAAGTTAATTGAGACGATACACTAAAATGGCCTCCATCTGAACAAGTAAGATAGCGTTCCTATAAAATCCTACGAAAAAGTCAGAATCATTCGACCAAAATGGCTGGTAGAACAGGGGCAGAGGTGACTTTGCGCTGAAATCCAATGGGGTATGTTTAAGGAGCAGAAAAAAATCCACTAGAATCTAGCACTACGCTACCTACCATACGGGGTACTGATTCTTCTTCCTGTTCGCGTGTTTGGGATTCTGTTTTTTTTGTATATTCGCTGACCGGCTTGTTAGTATGTGACGTTATGCAATTCTTTTATTTTTTGACGCCTCTAACGGCGCAATAAAGCGAAAAATTATTTGTCATAGTCAACCGGACTTCAAGCAGTGGAAAAAAAGAAAACCTCGTGAAACCGTGTTGGAATCTACACTCGAACCATAGCCTGCTTAGAGGGGCCATCATATGCATTAAAATTATTCCGAAAGGACATTTACGCAAAAAGCCACAAAAGTAATATTTTAAGCGCAAATATAATTGTCCTGATTTGCATGGACACACTTTGTGCAAATTTAGAAATACAGTTTCATCAATTACAGTGATTTTTCACGTTTTCTGAATTTTCGGATTTTCTAAAACGTTGCTGTCTTGAAACAACGATATACCAATTTATGAACCACAATGTGCCCTATTTTTACGAACAAACGTTTCTTTACTCTTTTGAGATTCTAGGGGACGGCACTTGGATTGATTTTGTGTGTTGGATTCGTTTGTGACATTGTGAAATTTAATGCTAAGCAAGCTATTTTTATTCGCAACCAGGTAACAGTACATGCTAAAACTCGATGAAAAATGTAGAAAGCTATTGTGTCTTACAGAATGAACACGAACAAAAGGGCCTTTCACTTTCATCCAGAAGGTCTTAAAGGTCGGAAAACAGCAAAGTAAACTAGCAAAATCATTATATCGACGTAAGTGCGTTCAGACTAAAGGACGTGCATCTCCAGGAACTGTGAGAAAATGCACAATTTTTGGCTTTTTTAGCCGTAGTCAGTTGCGCGATTTTCTTGGAATATCAACAAAATCTGGCGAGATCGTCCGAGAGCAGGCCGAATCCAAAGTGCAAATGCAGAGTGTTTAGGAACTTCATCAAGGCTTGGTAGGCTGGAAGATTTCCCACCAATCAAATGAGCTAATAAACGTTTGAATACCACACATGCATGTCAGGTTACTTTACCTGAAACTCGTTGAGGCATAGGTTGTCCAGAGGGAAAGTAACCGCGTTTCTCACAATCCGAAATAGAGGGGTTAACGCACACCCTAGACTGATACAGCAATATTAATAGCTAATTTACATCTTAAAAAATTATATTATCGAACCCACACACAGTGCTGTTCTTATTCGGAAAAGTCACACGGGCAGTAAAGTTGTCAGCTTATGCAGATGAAGTGATGCAAATTACCCTTCTGCAAACCCCGCATGTTTAGATTAAATTGTATGTGTTCACAGCGCCTCGGTATGGCTACTTAGGCCCGGAAGCGTCTACCTCTTTCCAACTGCCTGTTTGCACGTGTTCTCACGGGAAAACACGTCCCAACACTCCTGTGTTAGCTCATTACCACAATATCACATCTACTTAATATATAACAGTTATGTCTCTGAGGTAATACCCTACCAGTTTTTACATACATACAAAATCCCAACTTACTGCCAATCATAAATTGACTTTTTTTTAAAAGTCTCTGAGACACTTCCGACGTTTTCTATACGACAAATCCAGAGAAATATGGATTCGAGAAATTTAATATAGTAGGTGCCGTCCGCTGCTTTTCAGGCATTAAGCACCAAACAAAGATTTTTCTATTCCAAACTATCCGAGTAGGCATACTAAAAAAAGTATCGCCAAATACAGCGTCCCTGCGTTCATCAGAGTGGAGGTAGATTGGTTTACCAAGCTTCACTAAAATGCAATTGGAATTTCCAAGATATCACTACCATAATATGGTGTAGGCTTTCGAATGAGCTCGCTTCCGACAGTCTGCAAAATATGTACTCGGTAAATATGAAAAGTTAATAGGTATAAATAAAACTTATTTTCAACGTCTTAATGAATTCCACCATATTTTATGGAAAAAATAAATGAAAAGATTATTGTCAATGCAAGCGACTATGCGAGTCCCAGGAAGAAATCGAGAAGAAGATGTGATCGCTGGCTTAAGACCTTTATTCGGCTGACGATTCGAAATCCGTCGTGAATCCTTCGTCAGAGACAGTAGCAAAAACAATATCAGTACCGGGTAATTAATGCACAAGAAATTGTAGTATTTATAGGATACAGTCACTATTGCACGGTTATGACAATAAATGACTCCCCTATCAAGGATAATGGCCTGCTTCTGCGCTACTGCCAAGGTTTCTGCTGATGTCTTTGATGAAGGATATGCGACGGATTTCGAAAAACTTCAGGCGAATAATAGTCATTCCCCAGCGATTGCATATTCTTCTTCTTTTTCTTTTCCTTCTTCTTTTTCTTCTTCTTATTATTATTATTATTCTTCTTCTTCTCGAAAAGATTATTTTTAGACTCGTTTGGTAGCAAATAAGTTTCCTCTAAGTTTGGTACTTGACGATCGGGTTTCTTTTGGGTTAGAAAGTGTGTGATTATGACATCATGTCCTGACTGAAATATCTTGGGGGTGCGCTGCATGACAGTCGCTCAAACAACCGCACTCAAGTAGTCCTTTCTAAACGTAAATCCAATCGTGGATTGTTTGAGTTCTGCGAATCTTCCCATGTTAAACCTGAAAATCTATTTCACTAAAAATGTTTCCAGTAATTCATAATCGAACTTATTGCATAAATAAGGAATTTATGAGATTTGGACAGGGTTTATAAATGCTGTATGATTAATACTCATCGTTCTCATGCAGCCCGCATGGCGAGATCGGTATATTGAAATTACTGAAACTGGGGGCGGGAGAGTAGGATAGACTGTAAACAGTATCCACAGGGCCTACGCCAACGGGTGCTAACAACATCCAAGGCAGTGGCTATACGTCTAGGGAATCCAGTGTTTTACTGTCTGAATATGCCAATAAAAGCGCTCTCTCCTCTGCTGCTGATGCCGGCTTCAGGTGCTGATTACACGTCGCACCCACCTCCTGATGACATTTGTTTATTCCATGTACACGAAGGTGATGCACCCTCATCTACAGACCTCGCTCACAGCCTACCTTAATTTCCCTCCAATGACCAATCTCACCATGCGAGCGGTGTGACAACGATGTGACTTAACCACAAAAGATTTATAAGCCCCTTCCAACTCCCATCTATCTAATTTTATAGGCCCAATGATGAATTACTGAAAACATATGTTTGCTGATTGAATTATCAAATAATACGATTTCAGCTAGGATTTCATTAGAAGGGCGAGCTACTGTAAGCAACCCGAACGAGCTCTCTAGTAGATGGTGATACAGCTATCAAGGTTAATGGTAAACTAGAAGCAGCCAGCTACAGTATTGTACAGAGTAAATAAAAGAAATAGCGCGAGCGATTCCGGAATTAGCCGGAATCGTCCAAGAGTGTGTCAATTAACCCAAGTTTCATTTCATGTTATCTGAACGCCCTTCGCAAATTATCAGCTACTACTTTAGTCTGGAATTAAACACCCGAACTAAGAATATAAGTGACTAAAGGTGGCTTGTAAATTCCAAGTAGTCCTTTTAGTGCCCATTATGCCTGCTCGTCGTTAAATCTCAGCCGGCGTGATCTTCCGATCAGGCGTTCAATATATAGATGGAAACAACCATTTCCATCGTAAATTCGGGAACGTTTAGGCGAAAGGAACCATAGTGTGGTTTTTACACATTCACGATCCCAGCCGACAAAAGACGAAGTCACTAGCTGCCGTTTATAGGGCGTTGGAAATAACTCCACAGTGACTCGATGCACCTTAGTTCAAACGGTAGGTGGTAACACCCCTAGTGAAAGTAACATCGGCTGCTTAGGACGTACAATTCACAAATGGCTATTCCATTTTCTATCATGTTGATTTGCAAAATATCCCGTTTTGATGGTTGTTTCCAACGGATTGCCGGAGAACAAAATGACGAAAAGCAGATTTACAGCGATAGCAGAAGGCAAGGGTCGCTTACAACGTTTATATTACACTTTATTGTTCTCATGGTAATCCCAGTATTTTTTAGAAGCACAAACACTCCGACAACTTTAATAGCTTTGTGTAAGTCGTGCAATTCAAAATGTTGGAGTTTTGGCTGATCCTCAAGTTTCATAAGCTCCACCGTCTGATAAGTGTTTCTCCCTGTCCACAGGATTTAGCAGAGTGCATCAAAGAACTGACCAAGGCGAAGGAGGAATTGAAGCAACGCATGGATGAAATTCTCGAATTAAAAGCTGAGAGAAACAACACTCGTGTGAGCAAGATCTTTTTATTTCAAATGTGTTTTTGGTTTGCCTTTAATAATCCCTCTCCTCCGCCTCTTCAAAATCGCCTGTGATTTGGAAGCACGTTGCATTCTAGTGCATTTTCATTGATGTTTAGGCTGAAACGGCGGTTGAAAAGGGGCAAGACGTTACTTTCCAACCTATCTGTCAGAAAAGCTTCCTAATATTACACTGCAAAACACAACTAACAGGCACATAATTATCGATAATTATCGACCAGTTCTTGTCGAATGTACAAACAATAACGGGCAATGAAATCAAAATCCTAGGTTGAATGTGCAAAAATAAAAGGCGGCCGGTGGGGAAATTGTGTTTGTCGATAGTATACATCGCTAGCAGAAACCTCAAAACGAAGAGATATCCGCTTGCCGAACTCCTCCCATCCGTCTAACTATACAATCCTATAAAGCACGATCGGAGGATTAAATATGAACTTCTATTCTTATCCTAAGAGTAATTGGCGAGCGTACGTATACTTTCAATAAATCCTCATCAGGCCATTACATTTATATGGAAGGGGGGTGAAGCGTAAAAGGTTAATTGAAGTTACGTTCAACGTTACAAGCAAAGTAGTCCATGGGATAGGGGAGGGGTGGGGTAGTAACAAATGGATAGTTAAGCGGTAATTAGGGAGAAAGGAGGTTCGGGGAAAAAATGCCGCTAGCTAGGCGGCCGTTGGCCGTGCTAAGCTTGGGGCTTGTAGCAGGTTCTTCTGCGAGCACAAAATGGGCTTCCTCAACCGAATAGCAGTTGCTTCTGCTGTTGCCAGCAGGCGCTGACCCAGTGACTTAGGGTAGCTTGGTGGGATCTTGTAGAACACCCTGAAGGCTTCGTTGGGGTCCACCTGATGTCCGAAATCCACCATGTGCGCTAGAAAAGAGCTCTTGATGGTTCTGGTGGTATTGAATTCACCTTTCATTAGCCATTGCGGGAGTGGTTCCTTTATTCTTTTGGATATGCGCTGACTCGTGCGACCAATGTAGCCTGCTCCACAGGAGCAAGCAAAGGAGTAGATGCACATGGAGGTGGTCTGAGTCGGTAACTTGTCCTTAACTTCCCAATAAAAGACCGGGTTAGTTGAGAATAGTACCCAAACTCTCGCTGCTGGGAAAGTTCGTGACACGCCCTCGTCAAGGCGTCTCTTCAGGAGTTCACCTGTTGCGTCTCCTCGGGAGCGCACTTTGAGGAATAATGTTTTCTTCTCCGCAGTGAGTGTTGTGGGTTTTATTTCTTTCGTTCTTTACGTATGCTCACCAATTACTTGTTAGATTTCTGCGATGGGAATTTTGGCAACCTCAATTCTTGTTAATAGGGGAAAGGAAATACCTCCTGTGGCCTAGCACCCCGCGTTTATAATAGTCACGAAGGCCTTTTTCTGAGAAAACCATATCAGTTTCACCGTGACAATTTTAAGGTTTCCTGAAACCGCAGTTTTATCTCAATTCTAAAGCCTTAAAAGCTAGGTCACAGGAGGGCGAGTTCAGGGTACCGATGGAATACAAAGGACTGCGCACAGTATTTGAAATGCATCCTATAGATGACAGTATTATAAAGTCGTGTTCAGAAGTTGCTCGCGAGATGATAGTTCTACTGTCGATTTTGACGCAGTCTACCCTCTTCTTAGGAGCAGGGACAATGAATGGAATCAGGGATGAGATGTAAGTGAGGTAGATGCGCAGCCATCTACCATACTCTCAACCCTTACCCGTTTAAACCGGTGACACGACAAATTCAAGATGACCGAATGGGCTTGAGCGTAGGCCGCTTTCTCCAGTATAGGCCAGATCATTGCCTAACTTAGTCTTAACTGAGAGTAGTCTTTTGCGCTGGGAGACGGAAATAACCATTTCTGGCTTATTAGTCTTCATCGGCCTAGGGTGCCACGACACCCGGGGCTGAAGATGGTTGATTGATGACGCTTAATAAGCCGGAAATGGCTATTCCAGTCTGCCTCATCATTCTCAGTAATGTCATTCCACCTATATCATTAGCCACTGTGCGGCTGATGACGGGGCACAAGAATGAGTCCCGTAACCGATCGGTGAGTACCCCTCTACTACTATAGCATAATTGAACGTGTCCTACACTGACTACTTGGGAGATGTCACCACTTGAGGCGGTCAAGCTGGTTCACTTCCATGTAATACCGGTATCTGAGTACGTACGGTCTTGATCGTTCATTCATTTAAAGTGGTGTGTGCCATGTAAGTGCTATGGAGACTTTCCTCTATGAATATTTGTCAAGGCATCGGTAGTCGCATTAGTGAGTGCGGTAAATGCTGTACTTACTTACTTGTACTTGTTACGGCCGCGATCATGACTGATTTAGCCGGCCTCAATTATGTCCCGTGTGGTGCTTCTCCACGCGCGACGGTCCGTGGCCGCAGACCTGGACAGTTTGAGCCATTTTCTTCGGAGACCGAATACTGAAGGTCCAATGCTTCGAAAGTCTGCCATCACTATAAGTTAATTCATACACAATCCGCCGGTGCTGTGACCAATCCTTGAAGCACGCCATGGGTGAAGTCCTCCATGCAGTTTAACTGTCGTGACAGACTCCGCGAGATTTTCACATAAACGCAATTTAGCAGCCTGCTCCGAATTGGCGCTGAATTCCTATCATGCAACTTGATTACTTGGGATCTTTTTTCATCTTGTCATTTCCTCCCAAGGCGCAACATAATGTCAAGGTGTTTGCGACATTTATAGAAGAATTTAACATGCCATTTTGGTGAATTTGTCGAAAAGGACGACGCTGCAGGCTTAGATACTCCGAGGACATAAAAATTGTCAGCCACGCAGGACACGTAGATTATCGCTTTTTCTTTATGCTTACTTTGACGAAAAGGACACATCATGCTTTCCTGGACTTTAGTTATATGCTGATCCAAACAGGTCTAGTAGTAGGTTTTGGCTATGGGCTCTGATGCGCTCCAATTATTTCAGGTGTTTAAAAAAAAGAAAAGAGCACTATATTTTCTTAGAACATATCCCTATCTGTAAAAAGACTGATGCACTCGAATCCACCAGGGCAGGTTAAAAGCCATAGCTTGGCAGGTTACCTACTGATGAGATAAATCAGTGTTCCTCCCAGGATGGGAAGTTAGGCTGCAATGGCTCCTTCTTAATGGCACTCCTACAACGATGTTGTCTGAGTCGATCATTTATTGGTTTTGTGAGATTCTAGTCTTTTGTGTACAGACCAGGGGTGTGGTAGCCCTTCTAGGAACGCGTTTCCGCAGCGCTAGCCACCTACGCTCGCTCCGTCTCTAGTGTTCTGGACGCTAAGCATCGCAAGCTAACTTATATAAAAGGAGAGTGCAATAAATGATGCAGAAGTCTTCCAGTACTGTCGACGAATTTGCAACACCGCTACGTAAAGCACACAGCGGGCAACGTTGCAATTGATGGTCGAACTGTCTTCGGAGCAACTGTTGACGCGTCGTGAAAGCTGATTTGATCCTACCGCACTGACGCGCTTGGGTAAGGGGATTAAAGCATCACTGGTGTACGGTAGTGCACGTACCCCGTACTTTTGCTGTTGGAACTTCAGCGGTCTTTCTTGTTTACGATAAATTGACATGTTATCAGCCACAAAGTTCATGCATATTGTGTGATGACCCTTATACTTATGTTATTAGAAAACCAAATTCACAACTTAAAAGAGATAATACTGCTGGTACTGCAACTGCAATTACTTCTATGACTTCTATTACTAAAAAGACTGATTTTACTACTAATACTACTATTGCTCCTACTGTTGATCTGAACTTCACTTGATGCTTGTGCGTTTTGAAGCACCTAGTTCTAGCACAGGTGTGCATAGGACCGTGCCACAAAAATCCTATATAACGATCTGTTTGGTACTGATTGTTACTAATCAGTACGTTACCCCTGTTTTATGCAGCGAGAACTTTCTATATTAGCTGCAGAATCGGAAAGATCGGCCTTAGCATCCAAAATCAGAATGAAATGCCAGCTTTTGGTGGAACCCCTCTAGAAGTGGTGGGTGTCACTGAGAATCCTAGCTAAGTCCTGTCCACTGTCGGCCTTGTCTTGAATATAAACCAACTCTAGAGATATAAAAGCTTCAGGTATGTGAGACCGAAACGACACATTTTGCCTTTTTGCAGTCTTAAGCAAACCGCGAGGAATAGGCAATAATGATGTAGACTGTTAGCTTGCAAAACTGTTGGATGTTTAAGTACACTACGTTAGTCAAAAAGTGCAGCTCCTATAACTTAACCCGCTGTTTTGGAGCTTGATTATTCATCTCTATCAGCAATGACAGTTCAACCATCGATTCCGCTGAGGTCCACTATGTGATCCACAGCAGGATGGTGCAGGACCAGTAACATGCGCACACATCAGTTTTAGACGATGATAGACTTGCACAGCATCTAGCGCACACTCCTCCGCCATCCACCTGTGCCCAGTATCGAGACGGAGTCAAGAAGACCGAAAGTGGGATCAGGCGCTAGTGCGACCGAAGCCGCCCCTATGCATGCTACCACGCTTTGCCACCATGTTTGGCATTTGTTTATCAGCGCGCAACCCGGATAACACCTGCCGTACTCTGATCTGGTGCTCGTTTTGGTCCAGCGCATCTACCACGCGGTCCGTTTAGGGGAACACTATTCAATTCCCATGCGCACAAAAAGTACTGGTTAAGTTGAGTAAGTGAGCCCTCTCAGTTGACCGTCGTCCAAGGCGTGTCTGATATCAGCTTTAGTGTGGAGATGTATGCGCTGACGTGCCGTGGAGATGGAGTCCCTTGAGTCTACTTCTTTCTTTCCCTTCCCTCGTCCCCATACACTCCCTTTCACTGTCCGAACCAATCCTCCCTCTGATGCTATCATTGATTGCAGAGGTTGAGAGGACCGCAAAAATCACTGTACGCATCTCACACACGATCTGACCTCCCCTGTATAGCATATCAGTTTTCAGAAAAGCGGGGGAGGGTGGTGATACGAAGTTAAGACAAATTATTGACACCGCCCACAAAAACGCGAAATTAAGAGAGATGGGAAATATAAGATTTTGATTTAACCAAACTGCCTTACTCCCAGATCCTCATCGAGTGCACTGATTACTTTATTCACTGGGAGCTGTGTGGTTATTCAAAATTCTCTTAACATTGTAAAGCCTGACTTAATGCTATGTAAAGTTTTGCTGCAAGTGCATGTCAGTAATTAAGCGTTGCAACGGGCCTTTTGGGCTAGTACGACATTTTGTTATATGGATGCAGGATAACAGAGAAATAGCATTGATATCTGTTAAAATTGAGCTTAATTAACTACTGTTGCAGACTATTATTAAACCTAGATATATATTTCTTAGTAAAAATGACAAAACGTGATTGAAACTAAGATTTCAGATAACCCATTCCTCTGCATACCGACGTATTTTGCTGTTCACTTTTTGCATGTAAATGCTCACACTTCTATAGGGCGCTTTTTTATCAAACACAGTTGCTGTTGGAACATTTGGAATGCTTGGTAGCTCAACACGAACGGTCCCTGCGAATGACGGTTGTCAAGCGACACACTGGTTCAACAACAAGTATCCCTGGAGCAATTTCAGAGGACTACAACTCTTGTACCAGTGGTACTGGCGGCTCTAGTGGCATCAGTTCCGAGGTGGAGGTTCTGAAAGCCCTAAAATCCCTTTTCGAGCACCACAAAGCGTTAGACGAGAAGGTACGAGAACGCCTCAAAACGGCTGTGAATAAGGCGAGTCAGCTGGAACAGGAGCTTTCTGAATTGCGGGCAGTGGATGGAGATAAGTTAAAAGCCTCATTCTCAGCTGCTGTCGGCGGCGGCGGGAGCGCCTCGAAACGGAGCATTGCCACCAACACCGACACAGTCGGAGGTCAAGGTAACGTTCCGTAAAGCTGACTTTATTTTCGTTTATTCAGATGCTGGGTTACTCCTCACCACCTCCCTCATAAACGAGGTTTCAGTGCCTGCACACAGTATATTTAACATATATCAACCCAAACTTTATTCAAGCTCTATGGAGAGCACACCCTTGAGGACATGATTTATAACCAGAGGAAGTAAGCCCTGCCTTGCGCAGTAAGCTGTGTAAAAAACGTGGCTAAATGTCGTACACTGAAAATGTTTATATGGACACCTCACCGACGGCGTTAAAAGGCAAACACGAGGCCAACTTTATAAAGGACGAATGAAGTGCATCAGAATAAGAAGGGTGTTCCCTACATGAAAAAATTTCTAGGTTTCCTAAAATGTGCCACTATTTTAACGTTTTCATTCATTCATTGAGATTTTTCTATATTTACCCCAAGAATCTGACTACTTTGTCTTCGTATTTTATTTTTAAAATTTGATGGCATCGTCAGCCTGATACAAATTCTTGCGCTGTCAATAAAAAATGAGTATTTAAATTCATTATTGAATTAAATACGCTGCAGATAGCCTTGTTGTTCAGTAGTGTTTCAGGAACTTTTGGATACGACACGAGAATCACAAGAATACCAATGACCTTGCGCAAAAACTATATGGAAATTAGAGTCAGTTTTAGAACGCAAAAATAGATTGCTTGCCCTGGTGCAGGACCACCTGCATCGTTGGGTCAAGGCTACCTTTTCGTATGTACCAGCATTTTTAGATGACAAAATGATGACTTCCTTCGAGAGAAAATGAAAAGAGTACGTTTAATTTTGAAGGTAACATTAAAAAATGTCACGCACTGAGACCACACGATAAATTAACAAAATACACAAACTATCTATAGATTTACGTAAAATGCCCATCTGTTATACAAACAGGTCTAATCTTAGCTTTCAGATTTACATTTCTTTACACGTGAGGTAGCGTGCTAGAAATATCAGAACAGAAAACTGCTATGTTCTTATACGGGACATATTCACGGAGGATTCGGAACATAGTAAAGCAGATAGCGGAGTGGAGGAGATAGGTAACCTCCTCAAGAATGCAATCAGTGAATTGCTTGACCGTTGTTAAGGGTCGCTGAATTATACTATCAACTAAAAAGTATAAGAAACACTGGCAATTGAAGAGATCATTGAGAGGATACGTTTAAAAATCAACAAATCTTTTTTAAGCAAGTCTGGAAAATAACCGGAGAGCAGGCCTCTGTAAATCGCCAGACGAGGACATGGGATATGCGATAGGAACATAATCAATGGATATAATAAAGCACTTTACGAATTTTAGTGAAAAGGATTTCAGTATGAAGTGAAATTGAAAGATCAGATGTCAGAGTAACACTAAGGTACCGAAAAGGGGATACCTCGAAGGCAAAATGTCTTAGGATTCAGGCTTGCGAGGGAATTGCAATCGGAAAACGCGCTGGACTGAATTTTGATCATTCAGTACGAGAACATTGGCTAAAGTCCAGATTGAGACACGGCTCATGTAATCTTTTAGGACCTGGAGGTGTGCCTGGCTTTTGCGAGGATTACTTACAACCATATCATTAGCGTGTTTACGTACAAAAATTTATCTGGCGATCTTACGTCGCCAGTGCAAAGGGAATAAATGTAAAGGAATAGGCTACGCTCTTGGAGAACGCCGTAGTTGTTGGAAAGGGCCGTGGATGTTTGCTTGCGGCATTGGACGGATGGATTGCGGCAAGCAAAATAGGTTTGAAGCAAAGAGACAGCCTAGGGTTACAGGATACATAATGTTGACAACACAGGCACTAGGATAAAGCCCAGACAGGTGTTTCGTCGGGATGCCGCCGCTGTTTGACACAGCTGCGAGGGGACCTGCTCATCAATGACGCCTCCAAGGTTCCCTGTAGGCTTTCTGACGGATATTCTAGTTTCTCCTCTGTGGTCCATAGAAGTCGACTCAGATATTCATATCGACTTTCAATCTACACGTGCAAACTCTCAAGTAGCCAGATTTCCGTCAAATTGACTTTTAAGTTCTGAGAAAATTCAAAAGCAACAATTTAAGGATGGTAGTATCTCCCAGAAATCAGGTACGGAATGCTGAAGACTCACTGATGGGCCGAAACCCTCGTAGCTGTGTAAATCAGCGACCTAATGCCGATTAAATACGTACCTGTGCTATCAATATACTGTACCATGAAACCCCATATATGTCCTGCTGGCTACCTATTGGTATTTTAATGAAGCGAATGCTGCTATCCCAACGAGGTTGAAAGAAGTCCGTTCAGATTTTTTTATGCATATTCAGTAATCCAAGCTACTCCTTCAAATTGACTGATAAATTCCAAGTAAGCGATTATTATCTGAGAAAATTAAAAAGTCACCATTATTTTCCTTTCAAATTGCATCAAACGAAATATTTGTTAATTGTGGTAGATCGGACAGCTAAGGCGTTTTTGTTCAGAAAAGTAAATTACCAGCAGAATGACAAGACACGTGGGATGGGTTGAAAAGAAACAAATGGATATTTTGTAAATGTCATGTTTTATAATTTTTGAAAAAAAATTCCTTTGCATAATGGACGCGTGAATTCTATCAGCGAGGACAGCATTAAGTACTGCGGAGAAAGACAAACGAAGATGCATCTTCGTCTTTGTTTAAAATGAACTAAGTGATAAACAGACTGCCATTGCACTAAGAGAACAAATGCGGGATTGTTTCGTTTGCGCATTGTGTCCAAAATGCTAATCAGCCTAATCCTCAGAGCAGAGGCGGTCCTGCAACGGTTGGAGTCGCGGGTTTTCCAACACCACAGACCGAAATTCTGGGTTCGGTATTTGGACGACACCTTCATCGTAATTGAGCGGTATCAGGAGCTGACATTCAAGGCATTCAATTTACGATGGAGGAAGAAAAGAACAACCAGCTGGTCTTCCTGGATTTCCTTGTTTGTGGCAAAGGTGGTGGTGGCCTAAAAACTAAAGTGTGCAGGAAAGCAACCAACACTATGCAAGTCCTTAACTACAGCAGCAACCACCCAATCAGTCACAAACGCAGTTGCGTCAGAGTGCTTTACCGGCCCGTTGAGACGCATTGCAGCGAAGCGGAAGACAAAGTTGCTGAATTACAGCATCTTCGACGGATACTGAGAGCGAATGGATACCCGTGTAAGTTTGTCAACCAATGCATACGCAAACGAGAGAAGAAGCCACATCTAACTGGCCAAAAGTTTGGCGAACTCTTCGTACGTGAAAAATGTATTGGAAGCGGTCAGCTGCCTACTTACCCCCCTCCCCCCTTAAAGTGTGACCTGCGCACAGGCCAGAAGCAACCATCAGGCGCCGGGTCAAGAGAGTGAAAGACCCATTGCCACAGCAGAAAACGGCTGGAGTCGTTTACTGGATCTCGTGCAGTTGTGGACAAAGCAACTATGTCGGAGAAACCGGGAGATTACTCCGGACGCGAATGGCTGAACATGCAGCGGCGGTGAAAAAGAAAGACGCCAACTCCCAGGTTGCAGCTCATTCGATGGGAACCGGCCATATTTCCAAGTTTGATGAGGCCAAAATCCTAGCAAGAGGTGACAACCGCGTTAGTCGTGAGCTGCTGGAGTCATGGTTCTCAGGCCCCCAGTCCATTAACGAGCGCGACGATTTGGCGTTCCCACACGGTGAACTGAGATGTGTCCTAAGCAAGAGAACGAGTCACATGGGGAGGGTTGGGCGCAGCAACAACTCTGATGACAGCGGCATAACTGTCACGTAATTATCAAACCCGCATCCGAAGCTGAGAAGGAAATTGTGGCAATTAGTGAGCCGAACGCGAAGTTTCGAGCCAGTATCGCATCAATTAAGACTCAAGCGGTGGCTACAGATGTGAATAATTATCGCACGCATGCGGATGATCACTATGACCTATAAATACCGTGCAACCTGTGCATGTGTCAAACCTATCTGCGTATGACTATGACTATGCTACCATCACCTATGATTAAGGATTCCTGACGGAGTCCGAAACGTCAGGAAAATAAAACTCTTGTTCCAGTGATCGCATCCTCTGATTCTGAAATGCTTCCTTAAACTCGCATATTCTCCACTATTGGCAAGTTCTACTACTACCGCTGCTGTTGGTGTAGCTGCTTCTACTAATAACACCAATTTAATTCGTTATTAAACTTGTTGCTTTTATAGGAAGGCCTTTATCCTTACAAATCAACTAAAAAGCATTTCAAGTACGCTTAAATTTTTTAGCATTTATGTAGTATTTAGTCGGGTGGGTTTAATATGCAAAACTCGCTACCTAATTTAGTCGGGTAGGTGTTTTAAAGTTCTTCCTCGCGCTCAGTTTAGGATTATGGTGCGGTCAAAATTAAGCTTACCTTTGGACTTAAGGTTTGGATTGAGGTTCAGTTTAGATTTATGTGTTGCTGACTTTACCGGCATACAATTTCCTGCACTTTGTAGTCATCGGGCGAATTATAGATTGACTTATTGTTTAGGAAATCCTGCTTCAACACTCAGTTAACTGTATCAGTATTGGTCGATCTCATATGTTGTAGTAGGCTGGGGGGATAAGTTGAATCAAGTTTAATTACAGCTCTCGGTTTGATCAGCGCAGCTCAGGTGGCTAGAGCGTCCACTGAACTAAAGGCTTCCCTTTGCTGATACGCTTGGAAATTCCTTTCCTGACCAAATTATTTTATTTTGTGCGTATATGCTGCAGCCCTGCTGCTTATCCTACATTCTGTTGGAGGAAGCCGTTTCAGTTTTACAGATGCATGTGAAGTAGGCATGGGCGAGCGAATAATCTATCAAATTTTAATGAGGTCAGTTTGGTGACCTCATTCAGTTGTTAGTTGGCTCTGATTAGTGCGTCAGTGAATATGGTATACGAAGAAGAAGATCGCAGTCGTATTCTTCTCAATCACTTCCTAGGACTCGCATGTTCACTTATATTGGCAATATGGTATGCGTTCGAGAGGCTAGTTTTGTCCGTTAGCCCCAGTCTTACAAGTCAGCGAAGCAGTCAGCATATGCCGTAAAAGACGACATGCGATTTAGTTAGGTCAGAAAATTCCCTGAATGTTATGATCTCCACATCTGCTAGTGACCTTCGCCGCACTTTTTTTTCTGAGTTATAAAGTTAAATTCATCTTCAAATCGAAAAATCGCTATGTGTTTGCTCTCAGCTTCGCAGTTCTGCAGTCTAGCCGCCTTTGTTTGAATTATCTTGTTGTCCTTTGACAGGATCTACCCTTTCACTAGTTTGATTGCGCTTTACCTGCTTTTATTGTTAAAAGGCACCCAGTACCTGTCAGTTCAATCAGCGATAGACAAATAAAACAATACTATCCTACACTTTCACTAAGTCACTTTCTTTTAACCATTTGATGAACTTTTGAACACTCAACGGCCTTTGTCATACTTGGATCCATGAATGCAAGGGGAAGGCTTTAGTTCAGTCAACGCTATAGCTACAACTCCCTATAAAAATAAATATTTCATCCATTCCTCCATTTAAGTCTAGCTTGATTGCTTAGCAAATCCTGCAAAATCGGTAAGATTACTGAATCAGAATTGACGGAGTAAATGGAGTAAATGGACTAAATGCACGGTCCACAGTAGCTCAGATGTCCAGAGCGTTGGCTGTACTAAAGTCCTCCTCTTGCGTTCATTGCTTTGAGCCCGCCAAGTTTTTTCCCAATTGAGTCAAATGGAATATTCAACTCTGGCTTAACCATCTGTAGATTCTTTTGTGAAGTTCATTGCAAGCCTGTTACTTTGACTTGAATGCCCGTCATAGAACCCAGATTCAGAGCAAAAGGTGTTCATTATAAGACTGTCCCCGGTACTTTAGGATGTATGACCTTTAGGGTAGCTTCAGAATTTTCTAAATGCGAAATAGTCCATTTTGATTTGCTTTCTTTCCTACAGGTTTCATTAATACATCTACTGCGTCTAAAACTGTTGCCTCTTCACCGATATCGGATATTGCCGACAGCGATAAAAATTCATCGGGCAGCCAACAGAGGAAGCTACTAGAACTTGCTATGGAGCACAAGGTACGTCTGGTAGGCCTGAATGTTCTTCTGCATCTATTGTTTTTGTGAGAAATGACAGAATCTCTTATGTGTTGAGCTTTCTAAATTCCGCCAAAAATGAATATGCGAACTTAGAGTGAATCTATCGAGCTGAGTTCTGTCAGCTATCTTTGAACATTGTTGAATGCAGTCAGCATTGGCAGAATCACCGCAAAACATTCACGAACTGCCAAGTGGCAGTCATTAGCATTGGAGGCATCGAATAATAGTTAAAACGCATATTTCACCTATTTCATGTGATTGTATGACACAGTCACGACGCGTTCGGTTAATTGGTGGGTCTGCCAGTGTTCCGTCATGTACTTCAAGTATGTATTATTAGGCTGTTTTGACTTCGGAGAAATTTGAGAAAACCCTTCGGGTGGGCGGCAGAAAATCGACGAAACACCTGTATGGTTTTTTAGTTAATACCCACAATGTCACGCAGTGAATCAGTTGGCAGAGAGAATTCATTTTCAAGTGCTTTTGTGGCGGTGCATGTGAAGCCAAACCCTAGGGCATTCCGAACTCATCATAGCCCTTTTCCGTCACCGGTCATTCACACCTTAGACCCAAATCAAGATGGCATAAAGTTGAAATGCAGATCACATTATTGCTCGAATATGGAAGCCGTGTGCTCACCAAGTTGACCTATATTTTCACACACCTCGTGGCGGTGTCCCTTCACCAGCTCGGCAGTCATGGAATAGAAAATTAATAACCCCCGTTGACTTGCTCTTACGGGCTTTCAGTGAATCATCATTACCCTTTTTATATGCTTGCAAGGCCAATGTCATCCGCAAATAAAATGAAAGTTTCCAAAAATGAGATTAAAAAATTGAAATGGCATTAAGAATTTATACGCACTCAATTGAGTACATGTCATTATCAGTGAAATGCAGTGGCAACAAGATTGCTTGACTCTGGTGATTTTGTTCGAACACATAAAATAGACAACGATGAATACATGCGTCGAGATTTGGGAATGTCACTCAAGAGTCCCGAAGTTAAAATGATCCGAGTTTGCCGCGTGTTCTACATCCTAAATGTATCAATACATGCAAAAAAGCCAAGCTTAGGGTAGTAGCTTGAGGAATGAAACATAATGCTTAAAAACGGGCTTAAGTCAATTGACGTCTGGGCATCATACTTCAGACCAGAGTCGGAAACCAAAACGCAGGCGGACGCTGATGCTGGGCGGTGTTATAAATTGCGGAAGGAGGTTTTTACACCGCCTGACGGCTTGCATCGATATCCCACACACATCCGAGCAGTCACCGCATAGTATAAATAGGTGTCTGCTCTACCACCTTGGCCATTTTTTCTTTAAGCAGATGTCCTAACTGTAGATATATTTTCGTCCTGAAATAGGTGTGTACTGAAACATCCCGTCTCTTTTTGCAAAAAGTTATGGCTCATTGACTTTCTTCTAAGGTAAAACTAATCGCTGAATATTTCCAGATATACAGCATTTTTCATCACAAAAAGTGGTTGTTTAGGGAGTTTTCAAACGGGTCAGGAATTAGTTTAAGTTATAAATTGCAACCAGCTTACAAACAAGTATGTATGGCTGTCACACCCATCCATACATTCTTTTAACTGAAGTCTCCAGTGATAAAAATGGACAATCTTTTAGACGCATTGATTCCGCCTTTTCGACAAGGATGCCACTGAGGATCTGGGTTATAAATACAAGTGTGACAGGTGAAAAGTGGCCTTCTGATTGCATGATTTACCGTGTTCGTTAGCCATCTTGGAGGAATATAATAGCTCATGGGACTACGAATCGAATTGACCACTGTCCCTCTTTTAAATTTTGCATGATTCATTGAGTCGAATAAACGTGTCGTGAAGCCTAATACAAAGCTTCGCACTTTTTATCTCCCTGGTTTCTTAATTTGGGAGTTATTCTGCGTAAAATACTCATTTTTAAGGCAATTTTTGCTGTTCCGAAGGTTTTTTCTAGTCGACTCTACAACTGTCTTAGCGAAAATATCTATACTCTCATAAAGGGAAATAAATTATCCTATGCGACTGAACAAAAATAGTGGGCACGTTTGTACTGAATCACCGATGCAGATTTTCACTTAAAGCAAACTGATGTTTGCCGTATTTGCATTGTTGAGATGAAAGCAGGAGCATTATAACACCATACTAGTGAGGACTAGTGTGGTTATGAATCTTTTTACATGCAAATCAATGTAAACTGTCTTGAATGCCCTTTTTATAACTGGTCTTTGAAACTTTTTTAAACCTGGTCGTCCAAGAGTCTTTGATCTTTTATTTCCTACCACGATATGTTTTTATGGCCATGAGGAAGACCTACTGGAAATCCGAACGCTTATTTTGTCTATTATTAGAACGGCAGCGGCATCGGTTTGCGTTTCTTTTAAGACTGCAATGTACCTAAAAGAAAGTGAAAGTGCAGTAGTCTAAAGTCAATCAACACTCACATGAAATATACGCTGACAGCTGTTTTGTTTTTTACTCCATCAAAAGGAAAAAAATAATTTGAAGGGTGGCTGTTTTTATCAATAATTAGTTGTCGAGTCTTGGACACTATTTTTGATGTTTAATTCTCACGCATCGGTTTCTCTCCGTCTTATCCCTTAGTCTACTGAAGAGTTTATGGTTACATTGTCCTTATTTTTCTTGGGATTTGTTCTGCCATGTAGGACAGTGAACTTCGGACCGCTCGACAGAAAATAGTCGATTTGACTTCCAGAACCAATGAACTGGAAGATAAGTTGGCTTCCTCTTCCAGAGAAGTTGCCCGATCGACCAGTCAGGCAAGTTTTCTGCATGAACATTCCTGTTGCTGCAGAATCTTGGGTCTTTTTTCCCCAGCATCAATTGCAGTAAGTTGCACTTGTTTTCCAGCTGCCAGGTCCACTTTAAGCGCATACAACAGAACCTAGTTTTGAACTATAACTGAGAACACGCGATTCCCAGGCAATATACACAAAGTAAGGAGGGCTTTATCCGTGGGAATCCTGTAAGTTGTCTCTCGTCTGTATTGCCGAAATGTCTCTCATGGCAACCCTTTCATCAACTCTGGCTTAGCCTAGGGACGAATAATTCAAAGTGTGCAGTCTATGATACGGGATGTAATCCAAGATAGTCACCTCAATTTGAAAAAAAATGCAAGTGTAACGCAAAAAGTGCAATGTTTTTGTCTCATGTTTCTGTACTGAGATGACTCCTACCTCTGTGGAAAGC
>JAYGXS010000002.1:56778676-56800290 GCA_036362985.1 Ligula intestinalis
ACATGTTGCGTTTACAAGAGAATACCTCAGGTTTGTTGCTTATGGAGTAATCTCACTAGTTTTCCATTGTTTTCTTCCTCTAATGGTTCTTATTATGGAAAGTAAATAATAAAATCACTAAAAATACTATTAAATAAGACAACTGAGTGCTAAATAATTGCGTATTTCATTGCAGACATCAAAGGCACGTTTCTATCTTCTTTTCTAAAGGGATGTTTTGCAAAACAAATTCTAGCAAAACGCCGCGCTCCACGATTCCTGCGCCTACAGCGGCGGCGTATCGATCGAACGCGCAGTACCTACACATTGCATTGTTCTGAAATTGTTGATGGCGAAATGAAACACCTGACACCCAACTCTCACCTCCGGCTCCTCAAAGCTAGGATCAACAGGCAGGCTTAAGCACGTGGTGTATGTTCCCCACACCTGGTTGTTGTACTGGTATCTTCGTTAAACATCCGACCTTACAACCACCTATCCCAATCATTACTCTGCACAATAAGCTCGTTGATTATTTGCGTATTTTGAAACCTACTCGAAAAATGTGAGAAATGAGAATTTAAACCAAACTGGGAAACTAAGATATTCAGACTAATTATCTTCAGTACCGAATGTATTATTTATATTGGGATTAGGCGAGATATTTAAAGTAATTTAAATCATAGATTACAGGCCTGCATTCGTGTAGCTACTGGTGGGTGTTCGTTACTGTCTTCCTCGAAAAATAATTGAAAATTTATATAAATAACGTATTTCTGCATAAAACTTGCAAAAAGAGCTGAGAATGTAATGGAAGCTTGAAAAAATAAATAAGGAGTTTACTTAGAATAACACACAGAATGCCAAGTCTTCTGAAATCTTCATGACTTTAATACGTTTGCAGTCCAAACGAAAGAGGAGTCATAATGACAAGGCTAGTCACTACGGCAGACGTCAAGGCAAACTGCTCATTTTTTTCCGCATCGCCGCCGGAGTAGCATCGTGCTGCTCTCCCTACACACATTTCTTCATAATAAACATAAGAATAATTCAACTTCACAGCTTAGAAGTGTTTTCGTTCTCCATTAACAATCACCTGACTATATCCAGGGACATTATGGCAGCGCTTATTTGGAAAAGAATTCTAATTTCAAAAATACTTCATCGCACGCTTTCCTTATGAACATAATCTGTAACTTTAGGCACCATTATTCCGGAAATTACTTGTCACTTTAGAGGTAATTATGATTTTCGGCTGCATCTCCTCTCTTTCTCTGCTGCGTTTGTGATCGGAGTCTTAAGCTACTGTGGTGCACCAAATGTTTTGACTTGTAATCTTACGAAATGGCAATTGAATTCAGACCTCGCGGTTAGCTCTTTTTGTGTTTGTGTGGATAGGTACGCTGATGGTCTGAGAATCAGGTTGTCTTGGCGCATTCTGAATGAGACATCTGGAAGTCTAACGTATGTAAAATGTCAGACACTCAACCCCTTCTGTGCTAAATTTTGGTCATACTTATTCTTGTTGACCAAAGCCCCAAGGCAGAAGCAGTAGACACATAAAAAGACCGTAAGTTTAAAAACCAGTTTGCGCAAGGTGCGCATATGAAAATAAAATTTTCATTTATTTTTTCATCCCATATCGAAGAACGTTAGTCGTAGAGTAATTATTCATTATTTTCGTGTAGCCTTGGGTATGTACCAGTGCCAGAATAGGACAAATTTCCTGAGCGGTCTTCTAGAACATGAAGGGGTCATCGCCAACACTCTCAGGTCTGATGAATTTGTTGTGTTTTTTTGTTCACTATGCTTAGTTTTGACTCTAGGTATAAAAATCCGAGAGAGACCACGGCAGCGACCACCATTCCTATAACGAAAGAGTAAATTATTGTAAACTTACAAAGTCAGTGGATAAACACACTTACTTTAAACAGACTAAAAGACTTAGTCAATTGCGTTTGCACTTTTAATTTTCACACTTAATGCTAAATAAGCGGTTAAACAAACAAAAAAACACTATGCCTTCATTATGTTTGCCAGCTAGAACCACATTCAAAATACGATCATGCCCTGTTGCATAACTTAAATGCTCATGACATTTATTGGGTCAAATTTCATTTTTTATTGGCCCCCATGTGTCATGATTCCTATAAGCACGCAAATGAAAGGCCAGAAAATATGCTTAATCATCAAGTAACATTCATGAATCTCTTGAATAATGTAAAAAAACAAGTATTGGTTGTCGTCCACTTAAGTGAAGAACTAACGCTTGCATGAATCCATGACACTTCAACCGTCGGTTTCAAAGATGTTCGATACATTACTTGAGTGGGAATTAGTTTTATGTGATAGTAGACAATCTGCAGCATTCTTCTTCCATTACGCACCTCTGCAGAGTCAAGAAAACTCGGGGCGCGATTTGGTGCAGCTGTTTGGCGCGGCCGAAGCTGCCTATATGTGTATAGCCAAAACTTTTTCCGATCCCAGCTTCATGTTAATGCCATAAAGACCGCATTAAGAAGATGCCATTGCACGCTGACACTGGGTCCACCAGTCAGCCACTCCACGCAATACAACTTGCAAGACTGAATGTATGGTCTGCGTTATCCCTTCAGTTGGAAATCTCCCCAGCCACGGTTTTTAGCATACTGCAATAGCTTCAAGCGTGTCAGATTTTTGTTGTGTGGAAAATGCGTTGAGCTGTCGACCTCCCTCACTCTCCGACCGCTAGAATCAGGCCACCGTTCGAGCTGGATAGTTGTCGGATGTTGTGTGCAAATCCCTGACCAGAGACGGATTTGAACAAAGGGGTGTTCTGCACGAGTGCTGCAAAGCTTATAGCACCGGGGTCGACAACCTATGGCTCTTTTGATGATTGCGTATGAATTTCTCAGAAACTTCAACTTTTGTGATTTCGGTTACTCTTTAGGGGTCTAAGTAGCAGGTTGTACTCGGATCACTACGATCATCAGGCCAAATCCCAGGTTGGGAGCTTACAGATAGAAGTCACCAGAAGGAGTGATTTATTATGTATAGAACTCCCAATTGCTGTCCTAGGTGGCAGTGGCCACTGGCGAAACCAGGGCAAGTGTTGATTGCGTCCAGCCAGGCCTGAGAGAGCTTGAGACAGTGAGGGGAGCTGCTTCAGTAGGATTTCAGAGCAGGTTCAAGTGTTCTCTTATCGGGGTCTTGCAGTTGGCCGAAGGGATGTAGCCTGCAGAGATCTCTTCTGCATCGGCCGCGGGGTGGGGTATTCAAATGGCCCTTAGGTATGCGTGCTTATTTGGACGCGCGTGTATGCGTGACTGAAGTAACTGCGGTCATTTGTGAGGGCCGCCAGAAAACCGAAGGAACGGGGGTGCTCGTGCGGCAGTTACCGGTTAGCTAGAAGCAGCCGCAAGGTCAAGCCTCGGGGGACGGGGGTGTCAGTGAAAACGAACACTGGCACAGTTGTCTGTGACAACGCATGAGTTTGGAGCAGCGGGCGTTGGAGACCGAAGGGCGAGGACAGGCCTCACGGCCGTTCACCCCACCTCCATTGACGCACGTGCCGCCGAGACGCGCATTTGAATCAATTTACTCTCGACCAATCTCTGGCGTTTCGGTTCACATAGTTTTAACCTGGCTGGTCCCTTTCCGGCATGCAGACAGCCGCTGCTTCCGCTTTTTCCGGGGTCTCAACAGCGGTGACAAGCTCGCTAAGTAACAGACGCTCTACTAAAGCACGACAGCCCGCAGACTTGACCCCAGCTTGGTCGACGTCACCCTGGCAGACAAGGCTATCTTACGCGCATAAGTCAGCCGGCCTTGTCACGTAAAGTGCCTCTTGTTTATGTCCCCCAGACGGAGCAAACAGTCCATTCGCGGAAACTTGTCTTGTGGACTAATAAATCGATCCTAACATCTGACTGCTTTCTTTTATCAGACAGAATATTCTTAGTGTATTGATTATAGTATGTCGCACATCTTTGAGTGCTACTCACTCTCTCTCTCTCTCATTTGCCCAAAGTTAACCTCTGCAAGAGATGGGATGCTGAAAAGAAAAAGTGATGAGGAGTACCGTACATTATAGGACGAAAAGGCCGAAGAAATCGCATTTGTGGAGAGAGCAAGTTGTGTGGTTTGCATAATTTGCAATGACAAGACTACATCGATGAAACGGTCGAATGTAAAGCGCCACGTCAACATATGTTATGATACCTTTGCATCAAAATAGTCTGCGGGAGATAGCCGAAAGAAAGCATACCAAGAGCTAATTAGCAGGACGCAAACCAACCAGAAGCAACTCCGCGTATGGATCAGCAAGTTGACTATAACTCTGCTAACTTTGTTGGATCTTTAGCAATACTTAGGAACGCAAAACCATTGACATATGGCAAGCTTGATAAAACGTTTATGCTGGATGTAGCCAATAAACTTTCTGATGATCTTCCGAACAAAGACAAGAAATTCAAACAGATACAAGACATCCCTTTGTTGGCAAAAACTTCATAAGCATACCATCCTGATGGCAACCCATGTGAAGGAAACGCAAGTGAAAGACATAAATGCAGCGCCGTTCTTTTCTCTGGCTTTGGATGAGTCAACAGACGTAAGCAATTTGGCGCAGTTCAGTGTGATTGCAGGATATGCTGCTATTGATACACTGCACGAAGAAAGTCTTGCGGTTATGTCAATATAAGGGTCTACAAGAGGTTAGGATTCATTCAAGTCATTGCTCCAGAAAGAAAACTACTTATAGATGAACTTATCTTAGTGTGTACTGGTGGTGCTCCGTGTACGGTGGGGAAAAACAAAGGCGCTTCTATGTGCACAGGAAAATAGACCCATCCTACGTTTCCATTACATTCTTCACCAGGAGGCTCTTTGTGCTCTGATCTGTGACGGGCAGCTTGGCGACGTGATGTTGCTGGTTATTCGTGTGACTAACTTTATCGTTGCCCGAGCCTTAAATGATTGACAGTTTAAAACACTGTTGAATGAAGCTGGAAATAACTATCATAGTCTGATTTTGCACAGCAATGCACGCTGGTTGTCAAAAGGGAAGGTGCTTAGCAGTTTTGCGGCCTGCTTGGACGAAACCCGGACGTTCATTGAAATAAAGGGCATTGCGCATCGTCAGCTAGCTAAAACTGAGTGGCTCCTCATGTTTTACTTTCTCGTGGATATGACCGAACATCTGAACCAACTCAAAGTTTAATTGCAAGGCAATGGAAATACAGCGTTATTCCTTCAACAATCCGCGTTTGCTTTCGAAACCAAGCTGGAACTTTTTATCATGGATCTTGCGTCCGCTCATAATTTTGATCTCCACCAGCTAGTTGACTTCACATCTAGTCCCCTCCAGCCGTTTAAAGCACGCTCTGGAGAATTTCGATAGCACACTCGTCCTTTTAAGTTCATCACCCATCCAACCGAGTGTTTACGGAACACAACCTAGCTAAGTTATAATCCTGGTGTGGCCGTTAGAGATTTTGAAGAAGACTTGGCTAACCTGAAGGCCTCATACACGTGGGTTTATAAGTTCAAGCCACTCAATGAAGATTTGGAAAGAATTGCATGATATGAAGCGGAGTTGGTAAGCAAGCACATGTTGACAGCCATTTAAAAAACTCCAATCAGAAGACCAGCTGATATCGAAACTTTAAATACGCTCCCGGTCACATACCACAAAAAATTCAGCGTGTGAGTATTTCTGTATTGACCCTGTTTGGATCTGCATATGCATGTAAGCAGTCATTCTCACATCTTAGATACCTCAAGTCCATGTCTAACGGATGAAAACCTCAACGCTTGCATGAAGCTTAACCTCACCAACTACCAACCAGACTATGAAGCCATCAGGGAATTTATGCAGTACCAGAAGTTGCATTAACAATGACTTTTACAAGAACATTATAAAAAATATCAGAGGCTAATTATACTCGTATGTAATGTAATTTCATCTTAAAATATATGTAATGGCCCTCACTGAAATAAATTCCCAAATATTTCCTTTCTTGGATCTCTGAGCTAAAAATGTTTCTGACCCATGTTATAGAACATCGTAAGCATACCGTTGCATACCAATCCAAATCGGCAACCGAAAAATTCATAGTAACTAGTTGCACGCAATGTGCTAATTTCGTTAATATTGTTGACCATGTGAGCTAGCGTTGTAAGTATTTCACGACAGTTTCGCTCACAAACACAAGCATTGTGGATAATGTTTGGCAGCGTGCTCACTCAACGTTCAACTGCTTCCTGAAATTCAGATATGTGCTCCTGCCGGTTGGAACCCTCTATGCCCAATTTTGTTCTGGCCAAATTCTGGACTCTAGCTATTCTCTTCTGTCAGAACTATATGAAAAGATAAAGAAGTACATTTGACAACTGTTTTGCATAGTCATTGCTGATTCGCTTCATACGACTGAATGCTGATGAAATTTTAGTGAACACACGAATCCCAATTCGATTAAAATGCAAGCTCTGGAGGCAAACCTCAGTGTTAATTTGGAATGGAGGAAACTGCACCAACGAAATACTCCCCACCCGTTTCGAAGCTCTTAATTGTGCCTGCTGACAGCATCTGGATTATTTCGATGCTAGCGACTACGAAGTTATTTAAAATCGTGTCTCCGAAAAGAACAAGAGAACAATTTGCAGTTGTAGTATGGCGGGAAAACTCAAGCCATACACGAATAGGCAGATCTCTTATAAGTGGAAAGAACCTTATGGTAATAGGTAAGCAGCATGCAAATCAAACACCAGGTCGTATGTAGCGCGCGTACATGCTATGTCCTATTTGCGCAGCCACTATGCAAGCCCCAATTCCCCGGTATCTCTTCCTTCTCTTGCCATCAGAAAGTTTGTATGGCAGGAGAGACTTGGGCAGGTATGGTGTAAGTTTGCTGATTAAAAACACAGTTTTTGTTTTAGATTCCCCTCACGGGACAGTATTTTACGCCATCTATTGCAACTAGTCAACTGCCGTAGACATTGTCAAGTGCATCTTGCTTGGCAAGCAATGATACGTGGAATTCTCATTGAAAATTGAAAGGGAAAACATTCTTTGTTTGTGTGACTCGCAGCAGTTAATGAGTGAAAAGAAGCCATAGTGCAATCAAAGAGAAGAGAGCATTTCGTGGTTTTGTTATGGATTACAAAACACGGCTATGAATGGCAAGGATTAAATATGTAACCCCATTGCGAAATCGGTAATTTGTGGATCCTAGACTACGAGAATCGCGGCACTAGGGGTGTTCGAGTGGGGCATCATGTGAACTAACCTAGCGTAGGTTGGTTTTCTATATAGGTATAGGTGTGAATGTGACAGTGAGGCCAATCGTTTTAACTCTGCGCAACATTGAGTAATTAACGAGAAACCGAAAAACAGGATTAAAGTGGAAATAATTGGTGGCTAACTTTACCACTGTCAATAAGTATGGATCGAACTATGTGAACAGGTGACAGGGGATATTATGTTTATGCGTTAGATAAAAACAAAACTCAGCTGAAGTAGGAAGGCATTTTATTGGGAAGAAATAAGGATGGGAAGCAAATTACTGACCTACATATGCATTACATACTATTATACTACTAGTGATAAGCGAGTAGTTGTGTGTTATTACTATTTACAATAACCAACAGCTGCTATGTTTTCACCCGCAAGCATGTAATTCACGTACTGATATGATTGTTATTATTTCACGAGAAATGTGTCCATTGAAGGCAATTACTTTCGAAAAACTATACTTGTCTCGTAATAATAGTGCCTTTCAGCTCGAAAATTGGGACGTAAATAAACAAGCTTCTGCCGTACGAAAACTCGGGTCGGGCAAATTTCTTGAGTGTGATTTGACTGCTATTATTTTTGTTTTTCATAAATAACATCATATAAACTTACAAACTTACTGGGATTTAATTGTTTAGATGTGTCGTAAGGAGTACTAAAGATTTCGTCTGCTCCCTAACATATCAAAAAGGGATGGGTGTGTCAAACGTATGGATAGCACCTCTGTTCGAAGCAAAAATGTATTTTTAGCGCTGAGCAATATGCTGCATGATTAAATAAATGGGAACTTGCCTACGCTAAACTGCATTGGCCAAGTTTTAACGATTTCTTCATCAACCCGAAAGGAATTTATCAGTGCAAGCACTACGGTAAGCAAAAGTTCGCCTTTCTTGGCATCGCCGACGTCTGCGGATCGCTTTACGCGCACGTGGAAGGGCCTCGAGTTGACGCGAGTTAATGTCAAATTCAGAGGTTCCGTACTCGTGTCGTTTGGTTTCTGGTTGACTAGTGCTGTGGTGAAAATGATTTAAAATAAAATGGGTCATTAGTAAGCTTTGACGATTCCAGTGGGAATTACGATGGGTAAATATTCCAATCAGTGGCAGCAAGATCAAATATCCCATATTAATTCGGTAGTCAATTCATGATAGGTCAAAAAAGACCACACATGACATTCTGGACTCTTAGATGAAAACAACGTAGAAGGGTTTTAATGCTTTATGCCCTTCTAGAGGTTCCGTTTATGTTGATGTGCAATACTAATTGAAAAATCAGAATTCAATACCTTACGTTTATTGTTAGTTGTCAGTCCATAAACAGACCATAGCTCGGATAATAAAAATCCTGATGAGGTATATAAAATTTATTTACATTAATACACACTTTTATGGACTATGGAAGAAGCATAAAAATAAAGAATACATCAGGCTCCATTTATTCCAGTGCTACACAGAAACTTAAATTGTTAGCACACTGCATCCTTGAGTAATGCACACATTCAAGACGAGATAGAAAGAAATATACTAGGAAATCACAGTTTAAAATTGTTAAGGGGGTTTGGCAGATTTGCTTAATTCAGTTGACCCAATTGTAAAAAAAACTCGTTATCTAGGTGAGCGTCATTCAATTAATTAATAAAAAACATGCATTAATTCCGTAAATTAAAGACAGAAATGACATAGGCTTACCCGAAACGGAGACAATTATTTTAAAAAGATGGAACGATACTTCCGAAGCAAAAACGGAGATGCAGAAGAACTATAGAACAGGGTTTCACTAAGAGCCATTTCAGGATTTCAAATGTGCATTTCTGGGCTTTATTTGCTATTCAACTGTCAGATCCCTATGTGTAGTCACAGCCCAATAGTTAATTATGAAGTGTATGGTACCCCTGCAGACGATCAAGGTCACGAAAACAAATTACTCTCCGTGATCTCATTTTGCACTTCACATATGATCGATGTGCTGAAACCGATGCCACCGCCAGCATCCCCTCTCAAAAGGCAATCCAACATGATCCAACTGTATTAACTTGGAGCACTTGCTTGAAAATGTCGAATCATTTTACCCCTAAAGCGTGAGTTGGACTGGGGCATTACAGCATTGGGCGTACAATAGAGCTGTCATAAAAGGGGACTATTTAATTTGGCAGTTTCATTTCGTTCGATCAGAAGAATTCTACAAACATTCACAACAGGCATTACTGTATAAGAATTCTTTATTCTCTCTACCGGACCGGAACGTTAACCTGACAGAAGCTACCTGCTGCCTATATGGGAGGATTGGTTTGAATTTGAGATTATATCTGAGAGTGAATAAAAGCCTTGTTCTAGCCATCGCAAGTCCTTCAAATTTTGGTTAAAATTTAATTTAAATAAATTAGAACGTATTATTAAGTAAATTATGGTCGAATTCCAAATTCCTAAAAGGGTAGTAATGTTATGCAGCTTACTTGAGCTTACCTTCAAATGTAGTTAGTAACAATCTTCTTTAACTTTTTTTAGGGTAAATAGGCTTTAACATGGCCCACAGTGTAGGTCAAGTCAAATAGCTTATAAAATGTCTCGATTGCCTTTGTTTTTGCAAGAACCATTGCAAACTGCTTGAAAGCAAAATATAAAATACAAACCTCAAATGAGGTAGATATGTAAATATGAACCAATACGACGAAAAAACTTTAGAAACGTACGTATAATTTTCGGACATCCCTGCATAATGTAGATTACGAGGAATATATAAAGGACGCGAAACATCCTGGGTTGGAAGAGCACTTGTGGCGTTAACTTATGGTAAAGGAAGGTAACTGAGTCATTTATTGACTACTTACACTTGAATATGCACTTAATATGCCTTCATTATGTTATGCTTGGTTCAAGTAGTGAAATTGGTTTTTATGTTCATGCTGTCTCACTTGCTATTCACAGACAGCAATTTATCCACTGAAATTGCGACTGAAGCTGACATAAAAGACTTCTATTTCCGCACACGACCGCCGAGGTAGAACACCAGTTAACGTTAGCAAAATTTGAAGTGGGCTGTACTACACTTATGCCCTGCCTGTTCGCCGCAGTCAAATTTCCTGCCACTTTAAGCATTTTTCTTATGTTCATGAATTAAAACGTTTGATCCGATGCAAAAAGGCTCTGCGCGCACTTTATCTTGACTTCCAGCTAATTAAACAGCTAACATAAATGTTTATAGGCTACATTGAATGACGGTTTTGAATATTCTGCTAAGAAAACTGTAACTGACTTTTTATAATAGATAAGTATTCTAGCTGAAGTAGAATGGAGATTCGGTAATACTTAAAGAAAACACATTCTGCAGTATGATTAATGGCTGATTACCGTAGGTGATGGTCTTTAAGTCATAATTAAGCTTAGTTTTTAGCAAATTAAACTTGCATCTATGAAAGTCATTTAGACTAATCATGACCGGCAGGAACTTGAAATGAGGAAATTTGGAAAATGTTATATAAGTATGATCAGTATCTAAAACGCAGCCCACATAGTCGAGTATGCGAATGAATGACAGAAAAAGAAACGGTTCGACCGAATATTCAAATCCCCATCTGCCTGCAGCGGTGCGAGTTAGCTGGGAGGCTTCTCGCACTATACAGATTCAAAATGTCACTTGAGTAGGCTCAAGTACGTTGATTGAACCTAAATAATCGGTGAAGGATGCCGAGAGTTTACCGGCAAGGGCAACTGTCGGGCACATGGAGCGCACGAACTGCACCTGCTCACATGATACAAGAGCATTCAATTATCTTGAATACCCATTTAGCCATATGCAGTGCCATAATAATCTTCGATATTTCCGCCCTCATAATGGCATGATTACCTGCAGAACCATTCCCCGCCAAAAGTCAGTTCACTTAAAATTCCTTCCTTTTTTAGCAATATGCGTATAATCAGCTTGGTTCTAGCGTGTTGGGCGTTCCCAATATTAGACTGACGAAGACAAAGGGCGTTCGGTGACACGTTGTCTTCGACAGAATGTTTTCAGGTCTTGCATGGGGCACGTAAATGTGCTGCTTAATTACCAGTCACTGTCCCGAATCCCATCAACAACTAGTTTACGGAGTTAGAGAGTTCAATAGTATAAAGGACAGGGGAAGAATTATTGAGACTGATACTATAATATTCTCCCTCCAACTCTTCTGACATATAAGAATAACCCCACTTAACAGTACTCTTATCCTCTAGATGGGACCTGGGAGGCCATTATCTGATAGCATAACTCAGATATTATAGTCAGTAATGTGTACGGAGCGTACCTGAAGGACTAAAATTGGACGCAATTGCTCCTCCTTATGGTGATCTTTATGACCTGTGCAATCATGCGAGCTATGAGCCGTCCTATTAAGCGGCTATTGCAGGCTACGGGGAGCACTCTGTGTGTACCAAATTTAGAGCTACTGTTAGACATTTTCAGCCCCTGACTTCCCCCCCCCCCCTCCAAAACCATCTTTACACTGACCTTCCACCGATCACCTGTTCTGCGTCCACAACATCTAATGTAACAATTGATGGTTCCGATCCAATATGTCTCTTCACATAGTCTTTACTTCTGACAAGTTTTTATTCATGTATTCTTCTTATGGCAATCGTTATGACCATCACAATCCTGTTAGCTATGCGTTATCTTACTTTAGGTCTGATGCATTCTGTGGCGGCCAGTTTGTATGTAGCACTTGCAGAGCGACGCAAAAAGTATGATGCCTATCACCATCACACCTGCTTTGAGTTTGCAAAAGTGCCTGCTAATGCCATTTAGCCTATGCAGTACTGATGTCCTTTAGTACCAGGCAAGTTGGTCAAGCATAACTTACTGAGAACCATTACGTTTAGAGTAATCAACACCAACACATGGTAAAAGATTATGTGATATCGTATGTGCTCGTTTAATATCCCTAAGAGTTAGTAGTTATATTTTTCTTTTAAACAATACTTAGGCCGTATTTGCTTAGGAAGCGCTGATATCTATCATTTCCCGGCCAAAATATAAATCAAGTTTTTTGTCAACACCAAACATATTTTTCGGGTTTCACGCATACAACTAGCTCCTAAATAATAAGGTTGTGAGCGATTTTCGCAAAAATGAATTGCACAAAGTAGAACACAAGTACCTCAAGTGCACACGCCAGTTCCATTGGCTTAATCAACGTCGGTTGCCGATGCCCCTTTAAGGAAGGCCTAGAGACTGTGACTGGTCACACGCAGAGTTCTGATGCGACAGGAAATGTCAAAAGAACTGTTGATAAATATAATTGAGATGACGCACAAAGCGGTAAGGCTAGCCTAGATGTGCCATACACAACCTGGTACCTAATTTGCGTGTGACAAGCTACAATAACATTGGTTGGGATTGCGCGTGGGTGAGATCATTTGACAACTATGCGAGGTGATATTTAGTCATACAGAAATGTCTGCGAACACAATATAAGTGGTGGTTTAGCTTTACGTAAAACGGAGATAGTATCGAGACATCATGCCTACGAAAACAGGTCAAGTGCGCGAATCTAACCACACCTTTTCTCGGTCACTCGATTTTTGACTCCTTCAGTTTTACGATTGGAGGACGACTGACCATTACCTATTGCTGAAAGTAACCAGTTTCGTACGACATTATTAGGTCATCCCTGTAGTCTTGCTTTACGGAGAAGTATTGCTGCTCAGTTGAAATGTATCAGACACTAAAGGGCAGTTAACGTGTGAGACAGAAAAAGCGTACTCATCTATATAGTAATGACTGAGTATTGTTATCTCTATCTATACTAATGTATGTGCTCCAATATTTAGGGTTAAGCCTTACTTTGCCCATTTCGTACTTCCCGATTTTCCTAAAAAAAATGGAAGATATCAGGAAAGCATCAAGTTACTTTCCATTTATGCACTCAATTCATTGAAGGCATTTCATAACTATCTCAGCGTTCTTGTATTTTCGTTTGGGCCAGTTTGCTAATACTTGCGCATGATTTGTAAACTATACGGACATTTCGTGCAGCAGAAAATTTACTGTCCACAATGTAAATGGGCATACGCTGGTGCTGACATATTTCACAATTGTTAATATTTTTGAAAATTTAAGATAACATTTCACGAAAAACAATTGTTACTACCAAATGAAGGCCTAAGAGGATATTTTTCATCGAGACTTTAGGAAACCTTGGTCATTTAATAATGCGGCAAAACGAAAAGGATATGTTCTTATAACAAATTAGTATTTATTTTTCTTGAGGTCCATTTGAGCAGGTCACTGAATAGAAGTGGACTTAGTGTCTGACACGCTGACGTGATCAAAATGTATTCACTTATTTAAAAATTATGAAAGTGCTACTTAAGTCGAATTTCCTAAACGAAGGTGGATTTGATAATTCCGCTAATACGGGACTTGTAAAAATTGCAGTACAGCTTTTGAGCATTACGCTGCTAGCCAGTACTCTATTCTATACAGATCTAAATTATTTGTTACACTAACCTCCAAATCCGCAAATCAGTGCGGATAAGACATTCTCAAATTACTAAAAATGTATATTAAAGGAATGCAGGTGTTTCACCGATCTAGTCAAGAACAATTAAGTTCCGCTTTGCCAAGGAGCTCGCAACGCAAACCCTCAATGACCGTCATATAGTGACAAAGGTGATATGATGAAGAAGTGGATCTGACAAAGCAAAGGGAGACCGGAATGGCCATTTCTGGCTTATAACCCGTCATCAGCCAGTCATACCCAATCTCGAGGGTTTGCACCCCCGAGATTTGAACCCGGGACCTTCGGTCATTGCGTTGGAGACGCTGCCTCTAGTCCACGGGTCCCCTGTAAGACTGGCTGATGACGGCTAATAAGCCAGAAATGGCCATTCTGGTCTCCCTTTGCTTTGTCGGATCCACTTCTTCATCATATCACCTTTGTCACTATGTGACGGTCATTGAGGGTTTGCGTTGCGAGCTCCTTGGCAAAGCGGAACTTAATTGTTCCTTGACTAGATCGGTGAAACACCTGCATTCATCCATCATATTCCCGATCACAACCGACAAAGCAGGCGACCCGTGGACTAGAGGCAGCGTCTCCAACGCAATGACCGAAGGTCCCGGATCAAATCTCGAGGGTGCCAACCCCCGAGATTGGATATGACTGGCTGATGACGGCTAATAAGCCAGAAATGGCCGTTCCGGTCTCCCTTTGCTTTGTAGGAGCCACTTCTTCATGTATATTAAAGCTAGAAGTGGATTTCAACAGATGTGAATACTTAATCTGATACAGATGTGAGAATCCCGCCGGCTTAAATGGATTTCGGACCCATGCCAACAAGAGGATGGCTTCACGATAGTCAACGTTCTAGCCAACTTAGATTTGAGACCCTAAACGGGAGCCCTGATTCTTATCATGCTTGGGTCATTTACATGTCCAGTCTACTGCAACGGATTGAATCCACTGATTCTGGTACATTCTGCTGACTGCCTAAGCAAGAGTTCCTAAGCAATCAATCTAGAAGCAAATCGTCCTCAGACTAAACTTGTGCATAGAGCGATTGTTTGGGTTTTGTGTTGCTAATGTCATCGTACGACATATAATTTCGCGGTCCAGGAACCCTGAGCTAATGGGTAATTTAGATATTAAATATTTTGTGAAAGGACTTTCAGTAGTAGATAGATGCGAACTATAAATTGATAGCAAGGCCAAGTTGCGCATTAAAGTACATTCCAAAGTTATCATCTGGTACTCTGTAATCTATTATTCCCTTAGATTTCCTTGTTACTGTGAGAGATTCATAGGAAAGAAGATTTCTCCTTCGGTTCTGAGTCAGATCTAAAACTTTCACCTACCATGTCAACAGGTTATCTTCTCTTGCAACGGTACGCTTCCTCCACAGCCTCCACAGCTGTTTATTATTTAATTCTAGCCTCCAACAACTTTATGCGAGTATGTGCTGATATTGGCACCTAAAGCAGCAAGGTGACTAAAAATCACCAAGAGAGCACCCTTCCTTGACAAAATATTTCTATCTTAACAGAGATACCACCTGACTTTGTTGTGCAACCACGTCAGCCGTTTCTTTGCAGACATCGGAGGAACTTCCTATAGCGTTTTCGTAAGGTGTGCCGAAACAGTAATGCCCAAACGCCGTGCTCTACGATTTCTACGCCTACAATGCTGGTGTACAGATCGAACGCGCAGTGCCTACACCGTTGAGTGCGTCAACAGTCGTTTTCCCCTTGGCTCCAGTCCCAACTTATTCAGTCTGTCTCGGTCTAGTTCTAAAATTGTTGATTTTCAAATGAAGCAGACTCCTAAACGGTTCTTATAAACCCCAGCTCTGCGTAGCATTTTCACAGCCAATGCAGCATTTGCCTTTAAACTAGGAGGAGGTTTCTGCATGCATGTTTTGACAAATAGAATGTTTTAATTTTTGCTTAATTATGACTCAAAGCCAATCACTATGGCATTTAATCAACCATTTTACATTGCCGTAAGTTCCCTTTGTGTACTAACATTCATTCTTTCTATTAAGACTATAAGATTCAGCTAATACTTGATGTCCTTTTACTATTATTTATCAGACTATTCTCAACCGTCACCCCTTGAACCCCAGGAACATTTGTCTTCGGCCTTTAGTTAGTTGAAAGTCGGTATCTCATCAGCAATCTGGGAGCAGTTACTTCCTTACCTTATTAAATATTCTGATCAACTGAACAGAGTCTAACGTCAGAGAGAAACTTTGACTTCAGCGAACAAGCAAGGTCTGAGTTAATTGCACCGCCCATCCTCGTCGTGAACGTGTATTTTAGGGCTCTACGTTAAGGTCCACGCGCAGAGAGACTATATATGAGTTTCATTATCAATTTCTCTGGTAGTCCCTATGCAGTATCCTCATAAATACTCTCAGCTCTCCAGAAACTATCTTCGACACCGCTATTGGTCGGCTCCCTCAAGCGGAAAACAACACCTAACTGACTTTCCCACCCTATTCTATAGAAACCATCCGCGCCATGCAGCGATTTCCCAACTGGAAAGTATCAGATTCCAATGCGCTTCAAGCTGATATCTACCAGTACTAGCCAGCAAATGAGAAAACAACTCAAAAAGTTCTTCCGAATTCTGTGGTGCCACACATCGAGCCCCCCCCCTCTACAATCTAACTGAGAATGCTAACTCTCGGACAGCCACAGAAAATGCTGACTGCTCGCATACCCAGGACGACTTTTACATGAGTGTTTCTCAATCCCCCGAATGGCCTACCAGAGTAGAACTTCCATCGACACCACGGAATGGCCAACATGGTTTTCAGCGGGCGCCAACTACAAGATAAATGCTAAGAGATGCGGTGGCATCTGCATGCCATTGTTGAGAGCCTGAATAAAACCTTGAGATGGTGAATCACGATGGACTGTGGAAATTTATACAGAAATTCGGTTTGCTTGGGTAGTTAATTTGTATGGTGTGTCAGCTCCACAACAAGGTGATGGTGTGCGTCATTGACAACGGGTTGGTATCGAAAGGCTTCGCAGTGAAAAACGGAGTGAAGGAGAATTGTATGCACGCAGCCACTCTTTTCCGCGTATCTGATGGTGGTAAATGAAACGTTACTAGGTGCTTCCGAAATATTCGCACAATTCGTTTGATTCAAGTCAGGAAGCAAATGAAGTTTTGATACAATAATCGGATTATCCAAATAGGAGACTTTAAGCAATTTATCTGGAATAAACTAAATGACTCTCAGGCGCACGTGAATGCTAGGAAAGTTTGGTAGATCTGCATAATGCATTTTACCCACTGCGAAAACCTCAGCGACCTCGATAGGATCTGAACTCACGCCAGCAATGGGGAGGATTTGGTGGAGATAACACTGACCAACTGAGCTTCGAAGCCCCCACCGGCAAACATGAGTTTTATCGCACTTCGGTCAAGTTGCTTGCCTAAACTCATGGCTCACGGCGGTAGCTTCGTAGCTCAGTTGACTAGAATGTTAGTTGTACCAAAACCATGCCCTTGATAGCACGTGTTCGAATCCCACCGAGACCATTGGCGTTTTCTTATCTGGGCCAAATAAATTATTTAAATCTGCCATAATCCTCTATTAATTAATCATGTCTGGTAGTCATCTGATTGATCCTAGATTGATTGCCTACGAAATCCTACTTGGACAGTCAGTTTATTGGATCAGAATTGGTGAATTTCATGGCTTGCATTTGGCTGGGTGGGTACCTTCACCAAATTGTGAAAAGTACAGGAAACTTGTAAGCAGGTAGGTTTACATATCCTGGATTTTATGCTAAGATGTACGTCCCGTAATTTGAGGCATGGATTTTATAAACTGATAAGGTTATATTTTAATTTGCACATTTCCATTATGCGTTTGTCGTCAGTTTATTAAATAGACGTTTTTATCATTGGGTTCTTCTTTCGCCAGTTCCCATTGCACATCGAAGTCTGTATCGTGTTTGAAACTTACTTACATCCTACGAAATAAATCCAGTAGTCAGGCATTTCTACCTTGTCCGCTGTTGATAGGAGATTGTTGTACCTCACGAAGCACTTAAATGGGGACCAATTTGGCAGCGTTAACGGTGCATGGTCGGTTATTCTGTTAAATGTCAATTTTGAGGATAAGCAGAAGATTCGCTCGCTAGGACACCACTTTTATTCGCCTGACGTTTCGAATTCTGCGGCCGATTCTTCATCAGAGACACGGGCAAAAAATGGAAGCAGAAACGGTCTTAACTATGAGAACCTACCTGTCAAAAAGTCGAAAAAAGTCTTTCCATAAATCATTAACATGACCTGAAATTCAGTGCCCCGTATATGAAACCAATCCATTTCTGATATTCAGTGAAAAAGTTACGAACTTTAACTGAGTGACAATCAAATCAGACAGAAAAACATTTTCATGTATAATCTATAATTAACGAGATCCGAATATCTTGGGAAGCTGATTATGTGCAGATTTCTGGGGCCCGCGGTGCGGTCGTTATCATAGCTTATTTTCCCCAAACTATTTACTATTATGTTTGTGAATAAACACGGATTTTCAATGCCCCCAAGCCAAACAGCTGCTTTTGATTGCTTGTATTGACAAAACTGACTTGTACGACCCTCTCAGCATCGAATCTCCACGCCCAACTGCCTAACATATTTTGTGGTCAAACATTTAATTTTTGGCTAGTAAGCATAGATAAATATTCAATTGTAGGAGAAGTGATCAAAAAAGTAAATTGAATAAGATTATATTTGTTTTTATATGCTAAATACAATACAATTCCAGTACAGTTCGTTATTTGATCATCAACGTGAACTCCTGTTGCGCAGGATGCGGGTGCCAATTGAGGGATATTTGACGTTATATTTTCGTAATTTAACAAAAAAGGGAAAAGTTTGGTTATTAAAATTTAAAAGTAGCTTATTTTTATAAGTCAAAGGCAAAAATACCTCTAAAGTCGGTCCTGCCCTTGTATTTTCTTAGGATTTATAGCTCGCATTGGTATATCGTACCTCACTGGCTCGTGTTAACTGACATCACCACATGTGAGTCTATCACTTGAAATAAGCGAGTAGTTGCGTACAATTACGCACTTACATAGTAAAATTTGACGCAGCTCTTGGATGATGGAGGAGAGCGCTGATTTCAAGGCCAGCTAGGATGTGCTCTTGGCTCAAACATACACTTACTTGGAATAACATAAATTCAAATTATTACTTCTAGCTGCGATAGAGGGGGCATGAGCTCCAACGTGACTCCAATTAGCGTCAAATCTGACTTATATAGCGACATATACAGGAAACTTAGCACTAATACTTCACTACATTGGTAGTTAGTGCGATTAGTAGTAATATTATTAGTAGCAGTAGTAGCGGAAGTCAGTACCCTGCGCTTATGCGTTACGTTTCGCAAGTTCGATGCTTCACTAAGCCTGCAGCTAGCCTACAGACGGAAGAGGCACTACGTTGCAACGTGAAGGCATAGTCGAACTTGAGCTATTATTTAATAACGCGTTTTAACCCATAAGCTATTTATTCTTACCTCATACAGATTGGGAGTGCATACTGGGTGCTGACTTTCTAAAAGCACACACAGGCTGCATTATAGTGAACTACTTACTGGTCTTAGTAATTATTACTTCTAGAATTAGCACTTTGGCAAAGGCACTTACTTCTGGCAGTAGTATCCTAGTCCCGGTAGTCCAAACCAGTAGAAACGGACAGTCTGGTGGATAAAACTGAGAGAGCGGAAACCAAAGGCTGGCCCTGATGTGCTCTGGGACTCAAACATGTAGTTACTCGAAATAGCATAAACCCATGTTCACACTCCTTGTCAAGATCAATGGGGTATGAGCCCAGCGTTGACTAATATGAGCGTCAGAAATAGTACCAGTACTACTGACACTCGGCTACATTGCTAGTTAGTAGTAGTAGAAGTAGTAGTGGCCGTATCAGTTTCGGCCTCCCTTAGCCCGTCTTGACACCTACTAAGGATGAGTGAGGGTAGGTAGTGCGGTCGTACCCGCGCATAGTCTACTCTAACTTAAGACTAAGTTAGATGGTGTTTCTGACTTGCATTGGAGTAAGCGGCCAACGCCTGATCCCGTTTGATCTTCTTGACCCCCGGTTGAAGGTGGAGAGTGCGGTTGGCGCTTGCTTCGTCTACCACAACTTAAATCTACCCCTTTCCCCAAGCTTTTGCTAAATACACAACCCATGGAAACTAATGTTAGCAGTTGTGATTTGTCTACTATGTACGCACGTATCCTATACGCCGCGTCTAATAAATACGTCTCAGTTAAACCCGGCACCTACATTGACGCGGGTAACTAACAACTCTGCACATTCATACTCTTACATTCACAGAATTGTCAAATAATCAGTTTGTTAGTGCCCTTCGTGCCTTGCAGGGACGATTGCTAAAGAAGATGATAATATGCACAGACAAATACTCCGATGTTCATGGGGCATTTTGCAGTTAAAGTGCACCTTTTACTGAGTAAAGGATTTTCCAGACATTTCTGCTGCCCCTGAAATGGGCATTTTTGAATTGTAGACTGTAAGTTGCTGGTGATACTATACTCATTTGTGCGTCTCTTGCATCCGATGAGTGAACTCGAGTCTAGGCGCGTCATTGAAAACTTTTAGTCCTATGCTCACTCCCTACTCAGTCCTCAAACTTATGAATCTATGACTGACATCGGCAAAATGCGAACTAACGTGGCGGCGAAGTGGAGTGATATGACATTTTGGTCATCTGATCAAAAATTAGACCAGTTACCTGATCAACACTATACCTGCCACGCTCGCTTCGGAAAGTTCGGTTGGGAAGATCTCGAGTTTCCTCCTATTCGATAAACAGCATTTAAATAGTAGAATTTTGGCAAATCTTACCAAGTCAGATGACCTACTTGTGAAAAAAGACGGTCTCGGTGGGACTCGACCTCACGCCAACAAGGTGAACATTTTAGTAGAACCAACGCTCTAGCTAACTGCGCTACTAGGCCATCAACAGAGGCTATGACTTTGGACAAATAAATCTACTTGAGTGTGATTAAACTCACGGCTTCTGGTGGGGGCCTCGAATCTCAGTTAGCTAGAGTATTCGCTTTGCTAAAGCATTCACTGTGCTGGCGTGGGGTTGAACTCCATTGAGGTCATCGATTTTTCCATACTGGGGTCAAGCGAAAGAGCATTTTATGACAGTTTTCTAACATGATATATAAGGGGACACATTTACGCGTACACAACCAATTCGGATGTTTTGTTTGATAGGTTACTAACAGTCTGAGTATTTTAGAAGAAAAAGATGCGATCACTGGAAAAAAAGGACTTTATTTTCCCGACGTTTCGGATTCCCTCGGGAATCCTTTATCATAGGTTATCGAAGAACAGTCTGAAACATGCGCAGATAGGGTGATACATGCACAGATAACACGGTATTTATAGTTCGTAGCGGTCAACCGCATGCGTACTATAATTTTAAGTTCCTTAAGCCACCGCTTGAGAACTTAATTGGTGCGGTGATGGCTCATTCATTATCACGGCGTTATTGTCCGCTTCAGATGTGATTTCGATAATTGCACGACAATTATGCCCGCTGTCGTCAGAGTTGTCTTTGCGCACAGTCTTCCACACGTGACTGATTCTCTCGCTCAGGAAATGTCTCAGTACACCGTATGGGAACGCCAATTCGTTGCGCTTGTTGATAGACTGGGGGCCGGAGAACCATGACTCGAGCAGCTCGCGACTCACGTAGTTGTCACCTCTTGCGAGGATTTCGGCCTCATCAAACTTGAAAATATGGCCGGGTCCCGTCGAGTGAGCTGCAACCTGGGAATTGGGGTCTTTCTACCTCACCGCCGCTGCATGCTCGGCCAT
>JAYGXS010000002.1:56800300-56878876 GCA_036362985.1 Ligula intestinalis
GTTCCAGTGATCGCATCTTCTTTTTCTGAACTGCTGCCTGGAACTCGTATATTCTCCTCTTTTGGCAGTCTGAGTATTGGGGTAAATATTTTTAGATTGGCTATTACTGTCCAGTTGGCCTACGAAGCAATGCTTTTCTGGCAGTTAAATGGCGGTAAAATAAGTCATCAGTGGTGTAATTCGTGGAAATATGCTCACCTTTTGGCATCTTGCAGACAACGACAAATCCTTCCTTGTAAATTTTTAGGCCCTACCGGATAGGGCTTACTAGGACTAGGAGCGAGAGTGGCCATGATGCGTCCACGCATATAAGGGCTTGTGTTGATGCAAAACTCCATCCAGTACCCACATTCAACGTACCCAGAGTTCAGGCAACTTGATGACACATTATGAATTCTTCGTGATTCAATTGCCTGATTCCTTATAAAGATGAATCTTCAGTTGGTTCAGTTCGTTACCCTATATGGCCACAGTATTCACGGAAGGTACTGGTTTTTGAAATTTCCTCTGAGTCCATTGGAATTGAACCGTGATCAGTGTCTGCATTAATTTATATTCCTTGCAGAGACATCGTACAGACTGAAATTGTTGACAGGGTCCAAAACAAACGAATAAAGTTGACTTTTTGCAGGGGAAAACTTTTAGAAAATCCGTTTATATTGCATCATGTTTTTGGCTCGTGCCATAGCTTCGCACTGTTGCACAAACGCCCATGCTCGTCATATGCCTTTGATAAAATGCCTACATTGCGGAGGACAAAAAAGGCACGAAACGGCATCTGTTCTCCTAAAGTATCGTAAGTCATTCATCTAACTTCTAGACAGATAGACGGTATGGCGATCAGCTCACCACTTTGCCCGTTTCTCACAAATGTCTTTATGGGCAAAATCGAGAAGACAAGTCTAAGGGAAACCAGCAATGAGCTCGAATTCCACGGTCAATATCTCGATGACATCTTTTGTGCGACAGACCACAACACTGACTTAGACGCCATGGTCAGGAAGTTTAATAGCGCGCGTCCATCGTTGAAGTTTTCGGCAGAGGCTGAGGTAGATAATGAACTTGCGTTCCTTGATGTCCTTCTACGAAGGCAAACAGATTGAATATATCCAGCGTAGGGTAGTTCGAAAGAAAACTTGGATGGTACATTACGCCAACTTTCATACTTTTGTCGCTAAAAATATAAAAAGAATTATAGTCAAGGGATTAGCATCTACAGTATGATGGATCTGCTTTCCTGAAACTGTCGAACCAGAACTCCTAGAGCTGCATTATAGGCTTCTTGAAAACTGATATCCAGAAAGGTTCATCCTCAGGAATATTGGCAAACACACCAAAAAGCCTGTTACCTTAACCGCAGAAAAGAAAGACGTGTTCATAAGACTGCCTTTCGTAGGCGATGCTGCAAGTGAATTGATAAGGCAACGTCTAAAGATTGCGATTACAAGCGCTTTCCCGCGACGAACTAACGGATGTTCTTCATGAACTCTCTACTTCTAATATTGGGAAGTAAAGACCACCCCCGTTGAAGGCTACATCCATGTGCATCTACTCTTTTACTTGCTCCTATGGAGCCGGATATATTGGCCAAGCACGAGGCACCTGGAAAAGATTATGTGAACTCATACCGACCTGGTTAGGTAGAGGCGAAACTAGATCGATCTCGAGTTCTATTACCACACAGCTAGTCGATACGAATCACTGAAGTGATTCTAATGAAACCTTTCAGGTTGTCTACCGGACACCAGTTAATTTCTCAAAGGGCCTTCACCAACAAGTGCTAGCAACAGCCGAGGCAAGGGTTATATGGCAAGCAAATCCAGTGCTGTGTTGTCAGAAGACGCTAAAACGTGCCCTTTCACTTCCGCGGCCGACGCCATTTGGCGATCGCGTATCGCCCCCACCCTCTAGTGAAAGTCGTTCACTCCGTGCGAGTAACAGTAAATCACTCCACGTCAACACAGTTCGACCGTCGAGTTGGACGATATCCACTACGGATTCAACGAGTTGAGGACACGCGGTGACTTCCACGAGATGAACAGCGAAAGCAGACTCGCAGGTAATCTACTTCACTCTCTGACCACTCCCACACCGGGACCCGGATGTCCAAACAGAGCCAAGAAGGCCGAATATGATTGATGGCGCAGACGGCTGGCGCGACCAAAACTCAACATGCATACGAAACAGCAGGTCTCGCTGGGTAGACTCCTGACTGGGAGCGCCATAATGGCCACATAAAGAAGAAGCCATTAAGTCTGACTCTCAGCCCGCAGACAGCCACTCCACACAACAAGATACACTGGGCCGACTGCGGTGTCCAATTTATTCCGTCAGCTGGCAACCCCCCAAGCCACGGCTTTTAGCGGACCGCAATAGTTTCAAGCGCATCAGATTGACTATAGTGAGGAAAGAAACGCGCTGAGAGTCGACCTCACTCTCTCCCACACCGCCAGTAACAGACCACCGCCTAGCTGTTGGCTGCAATGCTGAAACGATAAAGCGTGAAAATGCTGAAAACTCCACGTACCTGTCCTATGACCAACGCTCACAACCTATCCTAATTTCTTCCCCTTCCCCCTCCCTATCCCGCACCACACAGACCTCTACAGGCCGACCACGGGCGGCGTAAAAATGACGAATTTTCATCAAAGGACTTATATCAACCCTGTTCAACTGTGCGATTTTCATTTGTAATTGTAGGTACCTGATGATGAATTGTAAACAAGGCAAAGATCACGAGATTAGCAGGATTTATTGACGTCATGACCTTTCGTGACCTCTTATTCAACTGCAAACGGTCGTTGCCTATTAATAAGATAATGAACTGCTAATTAAGTGTCAACCTGGAAGAGTGAAACTTTATAGATAAAGAGAGTAGAGACTATTAATCTTGGATGTGGGTGCATGGTGATGGGATGAAGGAGGGGATAAATAGTTGTCACAGCATGGCAGTTCATATCAGTTCACGTTAATGGAAGCCTGTGGGACGTGGTTAACGGGGTTGAGGTGGGGGTGGGGATGCTGATTTTGACAGGAGCAAGGGACGGGGTAGCAATCAGTCTTGAGGAGGACGATGAGGCGTGAGTGGGAATGAGTTTATCGATCATTACCACGGCAATGCAAAATTGATCACATGATCAAACTGCTTACAGACTTGGTTTTATTCTCCGTATTGCAGCGGCCTCCGCAACTTGTAGGGGACGCCTGGTTGTTGCCCGAAGTACGACTTTAAGTGCAGTCAGTTGGTTGACCTAATGGCCACTGGCCAATAGGTGCTTCTTGATTGAACGTACTCTTATGTACTTTATGTTCCGCCCTAGGTAACCACTTCGGCGCATGCTCAACTGACCGCGTTGCCAATTACCTTTGCGTGCGCCCCATGTATTTGCATCCGCAAATACATATAAGCTCGTAAACATAGTTTGATATTATAAAGTTGGTTTAGCAGATTTAGTCAATTTGATATGGCATGCAAAGGCCGAATGTATTTAGTCGGTCGCACTGGAAAAGCCGCTGTTGAGCTTAGGTACAACAATTTAGCGGTGGGGTAAGTTCTTTCAATCGTACATTAAAGCCTTCGTTTTATCACTTTTGAGACATTATCACCCTTGAAAGTGAGGAAAATGCTCACGTGCTTTTTTGGCATTGACAATTCAATAGTATCTTCTTGTCTGCGGTTTCGATACTTATCAATGAATTACTCTGGATAGTTGTTTTCAAGACACACTTATTTGAGAAAGCTCATCTCTTCATCGATTGTATCGGAAGAACAGATTCAAACGGCTCTATTGAAAAGGCACAAAGCGTAAGACTAATTGTTTCTACTCTCTTTTTCTATCAAGTTTCACCCTTCTAGGCTGAAACTTAATTGGACAGTTAATTATCTTATTAGTAGGCAACGACCGTTGCAGTTGAATAAGAGGTCACGAAATTTTATGACGTCAATTAATCCTGCTAATCTTGTGATATTTGCCTTGTTCAAATTTCTTTCGGGAAAACAGTGTTTCAAGTTTTTATGATGAATTTCTAAAAACGCACGTTTGTCGAATATACTTTCCACATTCATCTTACTTAGAGAAGGCCATAGAACAAGGGATTTCTTCGTTAGTGTTGACTGTCTCATGCAGATCAAAAGCCTTCCCCTACATAATAAGAGGTCTGGCCCTGTTCTGCACCCGTAGTTACTAGTAAACCACTTCAACAGAAGCCGAATATACAGTAATGGTGGTGAAAATTTTGTTCTTAGCTATAAAGGAAGAATTTTCACGGGGAGAGGTTTATTGTACGTCTGACGTTTTGGGTAGCTTCGGGTATTCAGAGACTGAATCATCCGGAGAAACCAGCGATGGTAAGATGCGAGCCACACACAGCGATTCAGCCGGGATTGATAGACTACTCACACGAAAAAAGAGCGGCATACAACAAGAACCATGAGCCATGAACACATTCTCCGAATATTGGTACACGAAACAACTACCCGAAACATTAGGCACTCAATAGACCTCTTCAAGTGAACACTCTTCCGTCCTCAGACCGAGCATACCATCTGCAATGCTGTTACTTGATGAAATCGAAGTCAAGGCACGGCTATGCAATGAAGTATCACCATTTATCCGCACAGCTGCTGATTGATAAAAAACACGTGGAAAGCCCTGCTTTGAAATGACATTTTGCATGGGTGAACTAAGAAAAAAACATTCTCGGACCTTGGTAGTTGAATCTGACTGGCCATTTTTTCATAGACATTGGAGATGCGTTTGGTGCCTCTCCCTGTAAAGTGTTGGTTTTTCTAAAACAGTTATGTCTCAACACAACCCCTTTTAATGTCTTGTTTGCAGTGTTGGTGTATCGATCGGAAGTTTACTGTTGTTAAATTGCTTTCTGCCGGCTTGTTGTTCTCCATAGTCCGCTTCCTTCTCATCATAAGTGCTCAGCATTTTTTTGAAGCACCTTTTGGTTCGGCTGCAAGTAGTTACGCTATGGTGTAGCCTTTTTGACACCCTTTTGCTCTCTCCCGCCCTCTCTCTATCTCTCTCTCTTTCTCTCAAATAGGCTCTTTTAGCTTTCAATGCGCGTTTTCGACGAAAGCTACCTTACGTGCAGAATTATTTGGAGCAATTTTGTTCGAGTTGGTGCTGTGCCAACCGCATACGCTATTTTTTGTACTGATTGGTAATGTCTCCAGCTCCTCGTCAAATGTTTAGTGCAATGCAGTATCACGTGAATGGAAATCAACGTAATAAATATGATCATTATATGGTCAACATACTTAATGTGCCTTTTTCAGAGATAGTTATTTTCTTAATTGGTCCCTTCATGCTAAACCAAATGAAACAGGTTGGCGTTCGAAGTAAATAGATTGCAGGTGTTTTGAAACAGCGCATGACATTATACTTCTTCGAAGGAGATAAAACACAGCATATAAAGTCTCGTAACTTGATAAATCTTAAAACGAAGCACCTGTTTGCGGTGGAATACTGCCTACTGCGCTCATACAACCTACTTGATTAGAAAGCACGATGACAACACTACCCTGCAAAAAGTTTTTCCTGTGAGTGGAGACATTGCCCGATGCTGTTGTTAACATTTATTGGTATGAGAAGTAGACGGCTTGATTGCTGGGAGAATACTTGTAATCGCCTGACATTTCGAAATCCTTGGCGCATTCGTCATCAGAGACATAGTCAGAGAGCAATAGCGGGTACGGGTATTTATTGGTATTTATCTATATTGGTATGTTTAATGCATCTCTTCGTAAAGCGCCAATTTTAGCAAAATAAGTTATGGAAAAACGTCACGCTCTGTGATTCCTGTGTCTGAAGTGCCTGCGTATCGATCGAAAATGAGGGCCTGCAGCTCCATAGGCAACAATCCCATTGTCAACAAACTGTCTCCTCATCATGAGAGTGTTGATGCTGAAAGGAGCCAGATTTTTAGATTGGTTTAATTAAGTAGGCCTTCGGTACCTGATAATTGGACCAATGACAACTGTTGCAGGCGAGGCAGAGGATATGGTTAATTAGTTATGGGGACGACTCGTATCTCACTTGGTTGAGAGTGGCGTTAGCATCCCTAATAACATGCGTCGTACCCTGACTTGGCCCCCGTATTGGTCTAAGGCATTTTCTTCGGGACCCGTTGTAGTGGCAGGAAAAACGAGCTTGAATAACAAGAACGTGGCTAATATAACGACCAGTTTAACACTAAAAATGGAGAAAATGGAAGCGACACCTAATCTTTACTCGCATATATAAGTCAGTTATACTTATGCGGGAAAACGAAAGTGGTGAAAATTGACCTAGGAATGTCTTCGAATATTAATAGATGATTCGGGGTTCCAAATATATGGGCAGTTTTTCTTTTTGATCTTGGCTCGCAACAGCATACAGCATCACCTTTCGGTAAATTCACCTTCCTACTGAAGTTTTGATGTAGCGTAGTCTCTACTTTTTAACTTCCAAATGTAGCGTACACATATAAAGTCATATCCAATGAAAGAAAACATAGAGAATTTTATAACTTCTTATTGTACTGGCAAAATAAACTTTCCACATATGTCTCTCTCACACACATACAAACACAAACTTTTGAGCTTATCTCTTCAACTGACATTGTACACCGACAACGTAAACTTTTGCTTGTGCATAGACAGGAATGGGATTTCTTCGCTTTTTAATGCTCATGAACAGTTTTATCACGATCTGGACCCAAGACACTGGCTTTAGAGCGGTCCGCTGTGACGATGACCTAGCTGCACGTGGGCAAGACCTTTATGCTTCTGTATGTCATACTGCGAGGGTTGGTGGAATCCGAACGACAAATCATGTTCTCGAAGGTTTAAACACTCTGGAGGAAGCCACACGTTGGATGGTGTTGCCGGTGACAAGAGATGATCATTGTTAGTTCTTGGTTCGACACGAGGGGTATGCATACAGGGTGTCGATTCTGCATGGAAGTTGGATGAGTGAAGGTTACCCGAAGTCATCGTTGGCAGGTGAAAAGGCAGAATTTCGGGGTAAAGGTATGGAGGTTGAAGCTGAAATCCGAACTCTGGCAGGAGAGGAGGTTGGTCGTAAAGTTCACGACTAAAAAATCACAAAAAAGAAACCTAAACAAACCTGACTACCAAAATTACTTTAACTGCCTGCAGTAAACGCAAAAATACCTGTTGACTAGCAGTAAATACCTAAGTTCCATAATTGATTAAGACAAACTACCTATTTACTTTGTTTTTATAGCCTGAGTTGAACATGTAAAAATTAGGTGTGTTTGTCTTCTGTTATTTCTTTGCCGTATTTCCTGACATCCACCCCCTAGTGAAGTGAAAAAATTTATCCAGAAGTATTACCGAAGAGGATTAGTGACATGAAATCGCCTTTTTTGTTTGGTAGTTCTCATCAATCAACCGTACTCCAAATAACAGAGGCTTGATCAATGAAGGATTGGTTGTTTGGGTCTATTTAGCTCATCGAAACAAGGAGTGCAAATAAAGGCAACGGAAACTGAGATGGCCAGCCGTACCTAACTCAAAGTGTTGATGATCTGAAATGCGAAACCAGATTATTTAGCTGTTGAGCGTTTTTAATTCCAAAGCCCTAACATTGAGCCACGGACCCTTTGTCCTGTCGCTTTTAATCGGGTATATATATATATATATATATATATATATATATGTATATTCAGGGCTCGCATGAGTCTATTCGGTTTAATCTTTACTACAACCTATAGTAAGGAACAGTGAATGCGTATATCGCGTTTACTAGCCGTCATCAATCTTCCGTACATCTAACGTCCTATGTTGCGGTATCAACGATTTTGGCCTGGGTCCGGGGGGCCATTGAAGATCTGTTTTGTTGCTCTCATAGTCATGTCAATCGCAGAACAGACAAAACTACTTCTTATTTCGACAAATTTTCATGCAATAGCCCTCGGTTGGTTATACTGAAGATAGGCCAGTATGGGACTATATTTGTCCCTTCTAGTATATTTGTCCCTTCTAGGGAGCGGGCCAGCAAGGGCGAACAAAACTTGGTTATTTATGACAACCAAGTGATTCGACGTCCATTGTTCTCACCTTGGATAGGTCCGTTCCGGATAACCACACAGTCGGCTCAGTAGAAGGAGGATTGAGCCCAATCGAAAAACATACAGAGGCAGAACGAAGGGGAAAAACATTTGGTTATTTACAACAACCAAGTGATCCAGCGTCCACTGTTCTCCCCCAGGAAAGGTCCTCCCCGGATGACTGCACTGTCGACCCGGAAAGAGGCGGGGAGAACCTGACTGTAAACAATTCTCGAGCAAACAGAAAGTTAACTTTCATGTACACAAATGCACAGAGTATGCTTTCAAAGTTTGACGAGCTGAAGATTCATGCCTTTGAATTATCACCAGATATAGTTTCAATAACGGAAACTTGGCTGTCTGAACAGGTAGCCGACGGCGAGGTATCCATGCCTGGCTATCAACTGTTTAGAAAAGACAGAGAAGGTCGTCAAGGCGGTGGTGTAGCAACATACGTGAAAAATGGACCCACAGTTTTAGACAAAACGGATAAACTGGCGTGTACTTCCGAGGCCATCTGGCTGTCCATTAAAGTACCAGGTGCACCCAACCTCGATGTACTGACACTCTATCGACCACCGAGAAGAGAGCCCGTAGTGGATGCCTCCTTGCTAGAGGAGCTGGAAAAAATTACTGCACGATCGGACATCCTGATTGTGGGGGACTTTAACACGCCTCACATCGACTGGGGTGAGGCCTGCGCACATAGCTCCGATCTAACCTTCGACAGCTGCCTTCTGAGCATGACTCTGAAGTTATTTCTCACGCAACACGTCACTTTTCCGACAAGGATGCGCGATGGCCAACAGTCCAACTGTCTGGACCTCGTTCTCACGAAATCGCAGGACAGCATCGACGAAGTGTCATGTCTCCCACCACTAGGTAAAAGCGACCATGTTGTACTGCTATGGGAGTACTCGTTATTCTCAATACCGGAGAGACCCTCAACAGCCAGACGAAATATTTGGCGAGGCGATTTCGATCGAATGAAGACCGAACTCACGCGCGCCGATTGGGAACCTCTATTTTCTGGAAACATAACTGCGGACTGGGAAGCGTTCCGGAACACACTGCACAGACTCATCGACAACCACTGTCCAATTTCGCGAAAAAAGGTGAACACTAGACCGCGATGGCTTACGCAGGCCTTAAAAATAGAAGTGAACAAAAAGCGGAAGCTGTGGAAAAAATGCTAGCCGACAGGACTCCTGCATCTGTCAGTGCCTACAAAACTCAGAGAAACCGGGTCAAGGGTCTTATTCTCAAAACAAGACGGGCTTTCGAAGCAGACTTGCTAAACCGGGCCACAGTGAACCCCAAACTGTTTTACAGTTACCTCAGGCAGAGTACCAAAAACAAGGATCCGATACCCCTGCTGAGGACCGCTGAGGGAAGAGACTTGATAGATGGTGAAGCAAAGGCTGATCATCTTTCGAAATTTTTCCGATCAGTCTTCACAAAGGAAACGGCATACGATCACCCCACCGACGACACCAAAGCGGATACAATAGTTGAAACTGTCCAATTCCTCAAGGCTGTTGCTCGTAAGGAACTCTTAAGCTTAAAAGAATCTAAGTCACCAGGTCCCGACAACGTACCAGCCAAGATTTTGAAGGAGCTCGCCAATGAGTTGGTCAAACCACTCTCGATGCTCTTCCAAACCTCCTTCGAAACCGGATGCCTACCAGTAGATTGGAAATCCGCGAGGATTACACCGCTATACAAGGGGGAAGCCGGGTCTCAGCGAATAACTACCGACCAGTCAGCCTTACTGCAATCTGTTGCAAAATCATGGAAAAAATTATCAAGCAACAACTTATGCAGTTCCTGGAACAAAACCATCTGCTATCGGATGCTCAGCATGGTTTCCGTAGAGGTAGGTCCTGCGTTACAAACTTGCTCTACTGTTTAGAACGGTGGACTGAGGCAGTCGATAGTGGAAACTCAGTGCATGCTGTCTATATTGACTTCAAAAAGGCTTTCGATAGCGTGCCGCACCACCGCCTCCTTTATAAACTCAGCCGCATAGGAGTAAGGGGTAGGCTCCTTACGTGGATAAAAAGCTTCCTAATCGGTCGCTCGCAAACTGTCCACATCAGCGACAAACAGTCAGCCAAGGTCGAGGTTGAGAGTGGTGTTCCCCAAGGCTCCGTTCTCGGCCCTATCTTGTTTGTTATCTACATCAGCGACTGTGTCCGCAAACTGGATTGCGGCATCGCCATGTTTGCCGATGATATAAAACTTTGGAGCGTAATTCGAACTGCGGCTGACGAAGTGCACTTACAGGAAAATTTAAATAGACTTCAAAAATGGTCGGCGGACTGGCTCTTACCGTTCAATGAGAGAAAGTGCACCACCATTCGAGTTGACAAATCTGGTTCTTCAAACGGCACGGCTTACCGACTGAATGACATACCATTGAAGGAAGTGAACGCCCAGAAAGACTTGGGAGTCTGGATCACGCCCTCGCTTAAACCCTCCCTGCATTGCACAAAGGTAGCCAAGTCCGCGATGTCGATCCTATACCTCGTCAAACGAGCTTTTTCTACCTTCAATGAAGAGTGCTTCACACAAGTCTTCAGAACCTTCGTACGACCGCACCTAGAATCCGCTATCCAAGCTTGGAGACCCTGGGCCAGGAAAGACATCAACATCCTGGAAAAGGTACAACGGCGCGCAACCAAACTTGTTATGGGGCAGGGCTCGCAGCCTTATGGAACACGGCTGTCGAATCTCAACCTCTTCCCTTTGCGCTACAGGCAGCTTCGGGGGACCTGATACTAGCATTCCGCGTATTACGTCTTCAAGACTGCTGTCTTATATCAGGGGATTTTTTCGAATTAGCAACGACCACGAATCTGAGGGGTCATCCCCTCAAATTAAAGGTGACAGGGGCCAGGCTGGACGCTCGGAAACACTTCTTTTCAAAGAGGGTGGTCGGAGCGTGGAATGCGCTTCCTCAGGACGTTGTTATGTCGGAATTGCTAGAGGGTTTTAAGCGAAAACTGTATCGATATAGCAGTGCACGATGGATCGTAGCAGACAATTTGCAATAATAATACTACTTCCAATTTTTCAGTAGTATTATTTTTATATCCATTCACTTTGCTATTTATAACGCCCTCCCACGCATAGCCTCATGCGAAGGTCTCCGCGGTCTACCCTACTTGGCTATCTGCGTACCGTGATAACCCGCTGGTGATCTTATCATCCAGATCTGACGGCCTAAACATTCACCCTTGGTTCGACCCAAAGCGGACTGTCGACGATCTGGACGGATGCCTCTGTTTTTCCAGTTCTGTTGGCGGACTCTGCAATCAGCAAGGAAGAATCAGGACGTGGCTTCCACACGGTGATGATCCTGGGAACCTTTGCAATGCCCCCCCCCCAGTGGGAACCCCCTTTTTTCTCCTAAATCCCACGCATTACCCCCACAAGGGCGACAGTTTTTCTCCTAAAAATCCCTGAGGAGTTTTTTCACTGTCTGCTCCTATTTTCATCCTATGACACAGGACAACTGGCCTCGCCAACAGTCTAAGTAACAAATTTTTTGCTACCACTGCACATATGTACAAATAGGGCACTCAAAGGAATTTTTCCTACATACCCTCATTATACTGATACTGATACTCAAATCCCTAATCATATTTAGGCATTACATGGACTCATTCGGTCACATGAGCGTACGAAGATGATCATTAAAGCACCATCAACATCCCTTCACAGTTTGCATTCGGATGGGGACAATTTCATTTGAACAAGTTATCTCCTGACACTTCTCTTTTCTCTGTCTTTAGTTCACCAGTCGTTCCTTTAAATCGGACAACATTTTATCAACTGCATATTCCTTCTATTTTGATAATTTGAAAGTAGTCAAAGGTTTGATTGCCTTGTGTTATCCAAAAATAATAATCCCTAACTTACCGGAGGCGCGCCTGCCTGGCCTCTTTCAGTTCCTTCTTCAGTTTCATCCGCCTGTTCTGGAACCAGATTTTTATCTGTCGTTCAGAGAGTTTCAACTCTCGCGCCAGTTCTTTCCGGCGTTGTTGACTGAGGTAGTTGGAGTAGTGAAATTCCTTCTCTAATTCCACCAACTGCATACTGGAGTAGGCAGATCGGGGTCTTTTTGCGGCCACAGGTGCCTTTGCTGGGCCTGCGTCCTCGTCTCCTTCGGAGCCTGCCACTGAATCCAGTTGGAGGTGGTGACTTGTTGGTAGGTCGGTCAACGCTTCACTGCCCTCGGGAGAGGCTTCAGGATAGGCAAAGAGGAAAGAGCCTGTTAGAGTAGATTACCAGTGAAAAACAAATCTTGGCATAAGCGTATATCCAGCGCTCAGTACCTTCCCTCGCGCTTTCTATGTTTTTGAGGAAACTCAAGCGCCAGAAAGGTGACATTTATGATTGACCTACTGAACGGGGATAATAGTTTAGTGTAGTTTCTCAACCTGCGGAGATGCAGTCTGCATGGCTTCGTGCTGAAATATTCCGAACAAGTTTATACTCTATTGCAGCGGAAATGAAGTTCTTATTACGCCCGGAGAGGTTGGTATAAATTTCTCAGTTCCATTTAGGCGATCATATAAGTCGGTTCGAGTGGATGATGAAAATACACTGCCAAGAATACATTAAAATTCCGCACTTACAGTCCTTCAATATTGCTCAGCTTTAGTTGTTATGTTCAAATAACCTCACCCCGTGAAGTAGCAAGTAATATTTGATTCAAAACCCTAGGGCGGATTCCGAATTTATGTGATGTGATTGAACCATCCAAGTTACCAGGTGCCGTCTATTGACTGCGCGGTTTCCGGTGCTTATGTCCATTTATCTGTCAACTCCGTCCTTCTCACTACGATGAAGATTTCAATGTTTTTTTATATTTTTTTTAATTTTCCTGTCAGACATTGTACATTGGTTAAAGCTGTATTTTGATAAGGCAGGTTCTGGATAATATTCCAGCATTGTTGGGAAGAAGAGGTGCACAACTACTACAAACAACCACATATGCATAAAAAGTTGTGAAAAGAACTCTTCGGAACAATGCAATTGACAACAGGGACACTCACGACCGGGTTTTGTTCGCATCAACGACCTCTGCGATTGTTAGAGTTTACGGATAAGCAGCCTAATATTTTCGCTCAATCTTGTGTGTATTAAGTGCTTTAAATTGTTCATTTTCGTTTACCCCTTCCACTATGTTTTCTAACTGTTTAGGTCATGCAATGCCACAGGGATAACTATCGTGCCACTATTGCCTGTGTAGTAACAAACTGATTGGGGGGCATTAGTGCATTTGTCTTGAGTGGAATCCCTGGAAATTGTACATTTCTTCGACGACTCACTACAATGTCGCCCCCAGAATCCCACGGAAGGATCAGATAACAACGAATAAGACTGAAATATAGCCATCCCATCCCCTGAAGCCAACCCCAGACCGAAATGTATCCCATGGACAAGACAGCGCCCAATAAAACCCCAACGTCATGATTGAATGCTGTCCATCCTGCTGGTGAAAGCGGTATCAATAAGAATAGCCATGTATCACCTCATCACGTCTTATCACGCATATCTCCAAACGACGCATTCCCTACTAATCTGTGCATAGTTGAGATACCAAACCTTTTCCTACAGCAATAGAATAAAGGCCTCTTTTTAGCGACGTCAGTGGAGCACAAGGAAGTGTATCCCTCCCCCTGAACTGCAAACACTTCTCAAACTACGACAGAATTACTTTCCGAACGGTTGATATTAGCTCAAAATGTTTCAAAAGCATGATTCAACAATATTTAACGTGATACTCTGCTGCATTTAGATTTACATCCAGTAAAAGTATACCACAATACACTTGTTTTCTTACCCTCAAGCTGATTTCTATTATAGTAATATACACATCCGCTTTGTTAGTACATCTGGAAATTCGTAAGTAAGGCGTTTACTGTATTTCCCTGAAAAATTCCTTATAGTAACTTAAAACCATAAATGCACGCAAATAGGCCTTTTCTTATTGGAATATTCAAAAATGCAATGCTTCGTCTGTTAAAAAGGCCCCTATCTCCACAGTTTCCGCCCAACGGGTGACCTTAAGCCCTAATCCGTGTCCGATCTTGATGCCTAAAGTTACCACGTTTTCATTTCTTTGGCGCTTTAGCGTACGCTAACACTAAGCAAATACATATGCTGAGCATAGTTTCAAATGCATCGTTTTGAGAATTCATAGTAAAATATCGAATTAATCATTCTTATCCAAGGAAATTACTTATGTGAACATACCATTGGGTGCCATGTCAGAGGTGAAAGACCACTAGATTAGGAAACAGGTATACTCCCTATTTTACCACACAGACATCTGTACCGGATCCTATTAGATTAAAAGTGTGTTAGGGTACGGCCTATGCCAAAGGACGAATCTACGCGCCGTGCTACGGTATGTTAAGTCAGAAAGCCCATAAGCGTGCACGGTGATTTCGGCAATGCGTGATACTTTCACTCAATCGTGCTGCAGATCTATTACTTGATATTTTCCCAAAAGGGATTTTCGCACAGGAGTCGGTCAATCAATGAACGCACACCCCAGGCACGATTCGACATGCGATAGGCCCAGATGTCCCATAACGTCAACAGGAGCAAATAAATACGGCGGGGTCGGATAAGAGGGGAACCCATGTTTTCGCACTTTGAGAACAAACACTCTTTCCCGAATTGGTTCTCATGTTTTTTCCACCTACTTGTCGGAGCATATCACACTAATGTGTCATGGATTTTCTCACATATGTTTACGGACATGCCGATTGCCTCGATAAAAGGGCATTAAGATCGGTTAATTTTCAATAGTGTTCCATGCGTTTCTCTCTTTGCAAAAAACTTCACCTCTAACACAAAAGTCGGGATGAGACAGAGTTAGTCTGTGGAAATAATTTGAGTTCAAGTTCAATTCCTAGTACTCTTCAGCTGCTCATGAAGGTCTTGAGTGTCGGAGTTTGGACTTGATACCACGGCCTTCAAGGACGCGATCCCGAGCAGACAGGAGGCGACGGCGGTGGCCTCAATGACTTCGTTTGTGAGAAGAGACTAGCGTCCCCCAAGAAGGGGAGAAAGAAAGGACGGGTCCGCAAGGAGCACCATTTTAATTTAACAGGTGGGCCACATAGCGTCGTCCGTGCACCTGACAGCCGACCTACATACATGCTCGGCTGACTTCAATTGGCCAGTCGAGCCACCACCTCCCCCTGTCTCTTCTCATTCGAGAAACGCCCCCCCCCCCCCCCGTCGCCCTAAAAGCCAGCCTTCCTTCCGTCTTGCCCGGCCACTCCCGCTATTCGCCCCCTTCATTCGATGCAGCGATGACAGTTGGCGCACACAGGAAGCGATGTGAAATTTCCGCTCAATTGGACATCCCTATCTCACAAACACAACCACGCGCTCCTCGGGGATAGGGGAGAGCACAGAACAACACACGAACGGTGCTCATAACAGCTAACCGGACGTTTCGCTTTGTCGTGAAGACTGATCACTCTCTCGTTCGGCTGACACCATTCCCACCCCTCCCCTTGCGGACTGACCAGATGTCGCAGCCGATACAAGTTCAAAACTTTTGTTTGCAAGGCTTCCCCTGCGAAAGTCACTGAAGGGCAATGTAAATGGTCGATTATGTGCCTATGAGGCCCTTTTCCCCCAACAACCACGCATTTTTTCAGGTTTTCTGTGGTCGCTACTTTTAGGATGATATTTTCTAGTTCTGACTATGAGCGCTATGAAATCTATAGTAAAGCGCTACCAGTTGTTTGTTTAAATGCACAATATGTTTTTAACCGACCTGTTTGCACCTGGTTGATTCTGATCACCGTTAAATGCTGATAAAACAGCGATGCACTTCCTCAGGAATAAATAAGAAAAAAACATTTGCTTGGGAAAGTAAAGAAGTAGTATCCCCACACTTCTAAAGCAAACAAACTTCCATTGTCAGTGGACAAGGTGGTGAGGGACTCCATGCTACTAAATAATGTTCATGATATCCTTGGCTACTAGTTTGTCAGAAGTTATCAGCATGACTGCACCCTCGGGTGACACACCACTCGTGAGCAGTGATTATTAGTGGAGAGAGGCAGATTGTCAGTATCCGTGATGCAATTATCGGTGACACTTACGTCAGTGCTGTCCTGCTGACAGCGTTGGTATATTCTCCCCAATCCCAGCCCCCGGATTCGTCTACCGTTGTGTATTGTATATTTGAAGCGTTAGAGGCAAGGAATGCCTGTTAATGTAAACTATCTTCACCCTTTTTAGAGTCCATATGAAGTTGTAGATAGTTAATGTAGAATATCTTCGCTGTACAATGTTTAACGGTGTGAAAACAAACTGTTAGCCATGAAGTTCGTGGCACGTCAGTTGAGTTGTGTTTATAGGAGAAGGCCACATCGACTGGGGAATGTCGATCTCATAGGCCAGTATTCAAGGGCCTCTGTGGTTGCTCCATCAGTCAATTATCTCGAAATGTTTGGGGGTGAACGCACTTTCGGTTCTAGCACAGCGTTTTCTCACCAGCAGCAAACCATAGATCTTCTTCCCTGGCTTGGTGTTTTCTCCAATGCGTATTCATGCTCCTCTACACGTTCTTTTCACACAGACTGAGGGAAAATGGGCTGCAGATATCAGTTGTCGTGTGATGACGCCAAGATACCGGCAACCGGAACAGGAAACGTCTGGGTAGGTTGATTATCGGCTCTGCGACAGTTGCTGGTGGAAGAATCACACTAGAGCAACTGGAAGATGTAACGCATAGCAGCTGTGTGGAGGAATGACGCCAGAGCTCACTTCGTAGCACACTCATTGGAAATCGCCCACACCTCCTAGGCTTTCCCACCTGCATAGTTAGCTTGGTAACCTTGTCTGAACTGACTATTTCCTATAGGAAGAACTGGTGGATAAACACTGCGCCTAAGGAGGTTATCGATCAGCAAAATTTGGGAACTGATAATTTGGATAGGCATGGCGTTGAACAAAATGTGCATCTTATAAATCCTGCAACCTTTGTGCATCGCTTAAACTTATCGATTTCCATCCCTACTAGTGGATGTGAGAGGGAATTGAAACCAGCAGGTGGTTAAACTTTATGCCGTAGAACGATAATAGCCTCCAAAGGGGCTCAGAACGGAAAGCGATTCGCGCAACTTCGTCAGCCGCAAAGGACAAGACGGCGACCAAACTGAATCGACGGGCGAACGCTTCTGTATTTTAAGAACGTCTCGAAAGCCCCCTCCCCGAATCGGAAATGCATAAGGACAGGAGACAACCATCAGGTACAATGCAATGAGTTCGCTAGATCCACTGCTACTGCAAGAAACGTCTGGAGTCGTTTACCCTTGATGTTTTAGCCGCGCAGAAAGCGCCTATGTTGAAGAAACAGGAGGCTTACTTTTGACGCGGATGAAGGATCTCATTTTTATAGTCATGATTTCGTCGACAAGCCCCAGACACGCCTTTAAGCTCCACGAGCCACGAGGTGCGCGCAGTCCATGAACCGGTAAAATGCTCTGTATCCTCCATACTCCGCGCTAATAACATTTGTGGGCATACGGCAAGTGTGTGATTAAACACGGAAGTATCGGTGGCTCTGGTTTTCGAGTACTTATCACACTCATCACCAATATCTACGATTAAATCTCCGCAGATACCGACCGGGATGCATGCAATGAAACTGCAAACACACCAAATACGAACATTTGTTACAAGTACATAGCAAATGCTTTTGTTAGATGTATTTTGTGCAGCAACTACACTCTCTGAATACTTCAGTTGTTGTGCGTCCTCTTTCCGTATCTTTTGTTGTATCTGACAGTGGGTTCGAGAAGGCAGGTGAAACGTCAGCCAAGGAAACTTCCCAGTTAAACTATCGAGTTATCTTTTTACTTCATCTTTGCAGACATCAAATTAGGTGCATGGACGGTATCAGGTCAGCTGATCATTGAGCAATTCAATCGGTAGGTAGTACTGATGGAGATTATGTAAACTAGCACAATCATTTCAATATTTTTTGTTGTCAGCCAGACAGTCCTTCAAGGCTTATGACTATTCTTGTTCATTAGTTGTGTGTCGCTACGAGACTGCCTCTCAGGGCTCTCGACAGCGATTCCGCGGTCAGACGAAATAGCGCGTATTCTGTTCGAAAATTAGAATACTTCGGTAGGCGCCATTCCATGTGAATGATACCGAGCAAATTATTTAAGAAGTCATAGCACTAAATACGTCCCAATAAGGATTTATGAACTAACTTCAGGCCGTTAACATCCAAGCAGTGGAAAAAATACGAATCCTGTGGTGTCCAGAAATGGCCACCAGACGAGCGCGCGTTCCCTTTAAATTCATCATAAGTCGTTGACCTCTCACCTAATAGCGAATAGCTGTCTGAAATACCATCATCTGCAGTTCAAGCCGTAGTTTAGATGTTAAGACTCCGTTTGGAAACCCACAAAAATTGATATCCTATAAGTTGGCCCGCACTATTCGGTCATCTGCATAATGCCGAATGACACTCGGAATTACAAAAATCCTATTAACACTCATTGAGTAAAATTCACCGATCGCTAATTGAACTCACTCGTCCCGCTCTGCCTTGGGGCTCTCCCTCGAGCCTCAACAGTAGTTGTACAGCCAAGTATTACCGATAAACACAAGGGCGACTGGAATGAACATTTCTGGCTTACTAGTCGTTACCAGCCAGTCATACTATAGCCCAAGTGGTGCACCATCCGAGACTCGAACCCACGCCCTTTTTGTCAGAAGTCCAAAACTCCAACCATTGAGCGTTGGACTGCCTAATCTACTAGCCGCTGTGCGGCTGCTGGTGAGGCTCGATTGTGAGGCCCAAAGCAGAGCGGGGTCAGTGAGTTCCGTTAGCGATCGGTCAATGTTCCTCAGCGAATGTCAGCATTCCCGACCTTAACCAGCAAGACGACGAGCCCGTGGCTGGGTGGACTTCAGATCGAAATTTCGCCTCTTGTAGTGCACCACTTGGGTTTGGAGATGACTGGCTGGCAATGACTTAGGAGCCAGAAAAGGCCATTCCAGTCTCGCTTGTCTTTACCGACAATGGTCAAACGTCCTATTCGTTGACATTTGCGCATCCTTTTCTGCTGAAATTAAAGCCGATACAAAAAACTAGATACCGACAGCTTCTATAAAGTCGCCTGTTTACCAGCTTTCAGGGCCTGTCGTGAGAGGGAATTTGGTCTTGTTGAACATGTAGGTTATCTCTTATAGGCTGACCACAAGGTTTCATCGTATGCACAATGGCCGTTTTTTGTTAACAAAAATTAACTTTATTGCGGCCAATTTACTTTACCTGCTCTGAGTAGTTTCAGGATTTATCTTAGATCACTGTTACCTTTAAACCGCGCTTGTGTTTAAGAATTAAACATTTTTAGGTCTGATAAAGTGCAGGATGTAGTGGAACTTAAAAGGTAAAATTTACTTACTTTGTCGATATTTACACTGAATCGGAGTGGTTGGAAGTGACACAGATTCCACGTTTTTGACACCTAGAGAATATAAACCAGAGATAGTTGTTTCCGTGGGTGAAGAACTTGAGGATTTAGAATGCGGTCCCCATAACAGTTCACAGTCTTCCTGCATTTGTAACATGTCCATTTGGCTCCTGATAAGTTAAATATCATCTTGAGTTCGCACTCGGATGGTCGAGAGGTCATAAAATCACGACTGTCTGCCCATTGGATAATAGGCACTTCGCAGCCGGAAGCCCCTGCCATCTGATTGGACAAGCAAGAACGGCCACCCCCACTGCCCTCCTCGAAAAGCCGCCAGGGCCGGCCAATAAGCTCGTAGGAGGGATAGGATATTTTGGAAAATGCCACCTCTAGCTCGAATTTTACCTTTGCCGAAATACGCACATTTTGGTGAATGCGGTCAACACGACCTATAAGATAAAATATCCACAAAATTACCAAAAATGTTCGGTTCAATGAACAAAAGAAATAGAAATTCGAACCATAGGCCTCCCGATATCGCACTGGGTGGTCTTTGAAAATGCGACTTACTAATAAGTGCTTGTCTCGACTGACAAAGAAGGACGATTGTAGTCCAGACAACCTTCAGACTGAAAATGCACACAAACATAATCAGTTGCGGTAAGCGACCTTGAGAGAGTTACGTGTGACTTATTTTATTTGAAAACTTAAAACAAGCAGTGAATTCGCGGCTACGGTAGGGGTGACGTTGACAGTTAAAGCGCGGTTAGAGATAACTTGAAGGTCAGAGTAAACTTAGGGTTGCAGTCAGGACTGCGCTCAAGGTCAGAATTAACGAGTTCGAAAGTTGATGACGCTAAGCTAGTAGAACCGACACGTGACAAATTCTGCAACGTAGCATATAATCGATTAACCGACAACTAACCGGTAGCACAAAGGACTTTATGGATCCCCTTAGTAGCTGAACGGTTTCGAGAAAATTCTTTCAAACATGCAGACCATCTTTCAGCATTATTCTCTCTGTGAAATATTCTTCAATTTTGGCGCATTTTAAGGGTGCCCTATATTCAGGCTATTTCCTAAACTAAGAACCATCGTAGCTTGCATCTGCGTATTTGTAGATACTTGCTGGCAGAGGCTATTAGATTAAACAATGGATTTGTAACGAAACAAGTGTTTCCAACTTTTTGTATTATCATTTATTAGGTAAGCAAAGTGTATGTGGCAATAAGCGGAACGAAGGAATAAAAAGACCTCGTATTACAGATGGCCCTGTACCAAATTCTACGAGAATTAGGGGAAGAGTCACGGGTTATGGTTGGGGCTAAGTTTACTGCTGGGACGCGGAATTAGTTATCCTTAGGAAATTTAACAAAATGCGCCCTGTATTACGGAACGTTCTTTTCTTCTGGTGTGCCGGCGCCATCTAAATAATTTCCACCGTTTAGTTTCCGTAAATCGGACAGATAAGATTTCAGTAAATTGGTTGGTTTCGGAAATTCATAAATTCCTCGCCTTTAGAAAGGTTAGGGAACCTACGTAGTGGTTTCACGGACGTTCTTTTTCCTGCTCACAGCAGTTTGCTCAAATACATATGAAGAATGATCGCTAAAGGACAGGGGCGTCCGCAATGAGGGCCTGTGCTGAACATGCCCCCAGTCAAATACGAAACCTGCTCTCGAATATTTACCCGAAGTAATGAACTTCTGTGCTTCGCAAATGAATGCTTAAAGCCTTCATCCCCGTTCAAAACGAAGTCGGAAAGAACATCAAAACCTGATATTGCAACTTGTTTTGCCATGAACAAAACGCATTGCCTGTTCATGTTTGGAGGCGGTTTCGTTGTCTCTTTTTTTATTGCAAGCTACATTATAATAGGAGCCACGAAAACATTTAGAGATTTCTTAAACGGCTCAAGTGGAAACCGTACGTTTACTGGACTGAGTACTAACTGAAAATAAACTTTAAGAAGAGTATCTTGTCATCTATTCAAAGTTTGTTTGACCCAATAATGGAAAAGCCGACGGCCAGTGACTGTAAGTAAGACTTGGTCTTACGCAAAAGTACAGTGGTTTGCCTCAGTTTCGGTGCTGGAACCTACCCTTAAAGGCGATAACAGAGCCTCAGACTCCCGTATGTGTTCCCTGTTGACGCGGAGGGCTGCCAGATTTTTTGGTCGTGGGGTCTAGTCTTTCACTATTTTGGCTTTATTACTGGACACGGCTGGAGCATTTAATTTTATCTTCAGTAATCAAGGTGGATTACTGGTTGTCTTCAGGAAGTTCGGGACGAGAGATCCAGGATACCATGGCACACCCGTAGTCCTGTATTTTACCTAATCCGAGCACTCGTTGCAACGCTCCTCTTCTCGCGAGTACTTGCCCAAATGCACCAGTGTCAGCCTACTTTTCCGTCAACCAATCATCTTCAAAGCCGACTCAGACATGTTCTCACTCAAGGTGCTTGGGCTGCCCCTTCTCACTCGGGCACTATACTTGTGGCTCCAGGCAAGCTCTAGTTCAAGCCGGTTCTTTCCATATCCTGTAAGGGCTACCTTATCATCTTAAGTAGCGTCCACTTCATATTTCTGCTAGGAGCCGGGCCTGAAGGTCATCGAGGATAGGGTTGTGGGTTACGCGGCGGTGAGGGTTAAGTGGACCCGGTCGAGGCGAAGGGGGAGGATAGAGGGCTAGAGAGCGCGAAACAGTGCATGCAGTTAAGCGACCGTTGGCCATGTCAGTCGCGGAGCTTGCAGGTTGTTTTGTGTACACAAGGCCGGCTCCTTTGACCTGATAGCGGTCCCTTTTCCTATTGCCAGCAGACGCTGACCCAGGGATTTGGGGCAGTTTGGTGGGATCTTATACAGCACCCGGAAGGCTTCTTTGGTGTCCACACAATGTCCGGAATCAACCATGTACGAGAGAATAGCGCTGTTTATGCTCCTGACTTCATCTGTTTTAAGCCATGCCAGGAGGTCTTCCCTTATTCATTTGGATAAGAGTTGGCTCATGCAACCAATATAACCTAGTGCACAGAACCAAGTAAAGGAGTAGATGCATATGGCGGATATCGGAGCTGGTAACTAACACGTAGCTTCCCCGAACAAAACTGTGTTGGTTGGGAATTATTACTGAAATGGTGCTGCTGGGAAGGTTCGTGACACAGCTTTGTCAAGACGTCCTATTAGGAGTTCAATTTCCGCATCCCCTTCAAAGGAAACGTAGTCCCAGCGATCGAGTCGTCTTCTTATCAATGGCGGACAAGTTGGCTTTTGTCAACTCGGGCTTAAAAAAAGGACTGAATTTCGGTATTGGGAGCCTGCGCTTCGCTGAGCTGACGCAAATTTGTGGAATTAAGGCCTAATGCACACCAAAGAGCCTCTCGTAGTCATCAGCGCAGCCGCTTAACCATGTCACCTCCAGTGCGCATAGCGCAAGTAACAAACGCTGTGTACGCTGCGTAAACCTCCGAGCTGCAACACCAATCGACCTTTCTCTCTTCACTGATTTGCAGCTTCTCGAGGTATTTTTAGTTGACCTAAGATGACCGAATCACGTCATCTGCATACGAACTGTGACTCGCAATCAAGCAACAATCCTCGTCCACATATCCCTGGTCTACACTACAAATCGTTAGAGCGACTCAAATTGTTATGGCGGCCTAGAATGTTCGTCAAATTTTAGTCAATCGACGGAGCAACCGACTGAAAAGGGGGACCTTGCTGATCATACGAAAATCACCCCTCAACAAGGTGAACGTCGCTGCTCTTAGCCAAATAGACGAGGTGGGCACCAGCTACACCATCTTCTGGAGCGGTAGCCTAAAGGCCAGCACGGAAGATCGTCTGCTCCTGGCCAACACCTTTCGACGCGGAAGAATGCAGTTTAGATGCACTGCCAATCGCAGCGCTGGCACATTTTGGACTACGTTCTCGCCTACAAGCCAGGTCAGCAAGGCGTGCTGGTGCTGATGACTGGACGGATCACGCTGTCTCCAAGATGAGGGTTCGCCTGCAACCACACAGAATACCACGAGGTATGCAAACACCCGATAACTTACTTAGTGTTCTGTTAAATGTTTCTGCTCAATATTCACATTTTAGCAACCAATAAGCTCAGAGCCTGGATGACCTGCGGGCTCCAGACGATACCATCAACATAAAGTCACGGTGATGACAACTGTGATACACAATGAACTCCGTCACCCTGGAATTATTTGGTGACACACGCCTTCAACAACCTCTAGGGACATAAAACAGTTTCAGAAGATTAGTAGGCGAACATACGTAGGCTTTCGATAGACTGAGAAGAAGACGACTCGACCGCTGAGACAATACTTTTATTCGCCTGACGTTTCGAGATCCGTCACGGATTCGTAATTCTGCTACTGCTCTTTGACTGTGTCTCTGAAAGCAAATCCGCGACGGATTTCTAAACGTCAGGCGAATAAAAGCATTGTCCCAGCGATCGAGTCGTCTTCTTCTCAATTACTTCCTGGGACTCGCATGTTCGCTTGTATTTCGATAAACTGTCATCGGGCCATTACATTTATATGGGAAGGGGGTAAAAGGTAAAAGGTAAACATGCGGGCAAGTACGTTCATAATTACAGGCAAAGTAGTCGTGGGAACAGGAGAGGGACGTTGGAGGTTAACAATAAGCGGCTGGTTAAACGGGAGTGAGGGTTTGTTGAAGCCGGACAGGGGGAGGGGAAAGGAGACAGAAAGCGCGGAAAAAATGCAGGCAGTTATGTGACCGTTGGGAATGCCAGGCTCGGAGCTTGCAGTAGGTTCTTTTACACGCACACAACTGGATAATGTTCACTTCTGCAGTTGCTAGCAAATGCTGACTCAGACACTTTGGTGGGACTTTATAAAGCACCTAGAAGGCTTCGCTGGGGTCTACATGAGGCCCGAAGTCAAACATGTGGCAAGAATGGCACTGTTCATGCTCCTGACCTCAGCTTTGCTTAGCCGTGCCGGGGGTGTTCCCTTATTCCTTTGGATAAGCGCCGACTCGTGCGACCGATACAACCTGCCCCACAGGAGCTTAGCATGGCCAACGGTCACAAAACTGCCTACATTTTTCCGCACTTTCTCTCTCCTTTCCCCTCGCCAGTGCGGCGTCAACAAACCCCCATTGCTGCGTAACCAACCGCATATTATTAACCTTCAACCCCCTCTCCTGTTCCCACGAGCACTTTGCCTGTAAGTATGAACGTACTTGCCCACATGTTTACCTTGTACATTTTACCCCCTTCCCATATATATGAAATGGTCAGATGTCAGTTTAACGAAAACTTACGTATGCTCGCCTACTACTCTTCTGAATTCACTGATGGGAGTTTTCGCAACTATAAAACATTTTGTTTTAGTGTTTTAAGATACCCTTATTAAAAAATCAAAATAATTAGTCCTCAGCAAGTTGCGTCCTCGAGACAAATTATGCTATTCTTACTTTTACTGCCATACATAATTTATGGATGTTTGTGGTTTGAGTAAAAAGATGGACGAATTCGTCTTCAACATTAGTGTCTTCCTCGCATTAGTTGCACCATCTTTTTTATTTATTTGCTTAACAATTTCCACTCGGATGCGCAAACCCCCTCCCTATTTTTACTAGCCGCATTATTGTAATCAAATTGTATCTGCTGTCTACGCTGTCTTAGGTTTTAAACTAATGCCAGTGCTGCCTTTACTCAACTTGCCTCCCTTCAACCCCCGCCACGACAACACGCTAGTCATCTAATCTTATTGTATGACCGCAGGTTAGAATCACTTATTTATGACCAGCGAATCTACTGGACAACTGATAAACGATGTACACACTTTCCACTTCCCTGCTTTGTGATATTATGCTGTGGTTGTGCCTAGTAGAAGCAAGTTTTGCTCAGTGGCAAATTGCAAGAGAAAATAGGAAATTTGATTAGTTCGTTGCTGCATTCTCTATGGACATTGCCGCCAACTTTCGAGATATTATAGACAATCCACCCACAGAGGCCCCATGTACTACTCCAAGGGAGTTTCTCATCATCCTATGAACCCAAAAATTTCTCCAGCGTTGGAGTTCCGAGGAAGACCTTGGTGATGGGAAGCCTACGTGGCTTCTCAAGCAACTAGCGGACCGACGATGTCCACGCAGCTTTTCCTTCAGCAAGCTATTCTTGTACTCAGTATCTCTTTCTTGTCTGTCTAACTGCTGGCTGAGACGGCTTAGCTCATCATCGAGTACTCCTAACTGTCCCTTACAATTAATGTTTGTAACCGTGCTATTACTGTGTCTACCATCAAGCATGTCGTGAAACACCTGAATGCCCTCATACTTCCAGTTTCCTAGCTTCGTGCTGCTCTTGTCTATAGTCGTAAAAGTCTATCGCAGAAACTCAAGATTTCAGGGAGGACCCTAGCCACTGTGACCTTCTCGACCGATTCTGACGGGGAAGAAAAGACGGGCATGCCATTTGGGAGTAATGTTCTATTCCATACAGAGCCGATGAAGGATAGATTGGAAGAAGTTGACAGTCGGATGAATGCGCGCCCGGAGCCGCGAGGGTAGTATCCAAAGTAGGAGGGTCCAGGAGTCGTCATAGCGTCTCCAGTGTGGTCATGTACGAGTCAACCTTGAAGGTGGTTGCCCAGTTAGGTTCAACATAACAACACGCACAACACGCTATTACGAGTCTTTCCATTGCTCGCCGGTTGAGGTCTCCCATTCCAGTTTCAAGCACATCCAAAAATGACGGTTTCTGTTGGTAACACCACAGCTATGGCTCCAATGACCATTACTGTCAGTCTCTGTGTCGTCAAAGGAAATAATTGGACGCTGACTTATCTGCCGACCAATATCGGCAAAAAGTTTGGTTCGTCCAAGCTCGCCAACTTCCAGGACTATCTGTCGTAATTTCCACCCAATCCGGCTGACCATAAGCCAACCAAATTGTCATTTTCTGTCCATGCAGATAACAGTACCCGCATCAAACGTTTTACCCAACAAGACGGTGGTTTAGGACACCATTCATACTGCCATTCTAGGCGACTCTTGTGCATTATTTTTCCGGTTTCCTCGTTGATACCAAGTCCCACAAACTAGTTGATCCGATGACATCTTTATGTTTCAAATGCTAACCACCTGCACTTTCAGCCCCAGTTCGACAAGATATTCCTCCAATCCCTTAACATTTTTTTCGAAAGTCCCATCTGTCAGCCGACCCTCACAGTCTGACCAATCCAGTAAGCAGTCTGCCATGCATTCTATTTCAACTACTGGACCATCGGTTTTAAACCCTCCTCATTATGCAGCCGCCAATAATTTAGCCGTCGCAATGGCTGATTCCAGCCACACGATGGAGCTAGGCATAGTGCAGCCCTCCGTTATTCTGTAGTAAACTCTCGCGGCTGCTAGCGAGTGGGCATTCACTACTTCCGGCCTACTCCAATCTGATCTGACCAATCATCTCCCCGAGGCTGACTCACCAATGGCGTTCCCCAATTTCGGACGCCATTCCCGCGGTCGCGGACGCACGTTCGTCCGGCTCCCAACATCCTCCAACGTTTACTCCACTACTTCTATACAGAATAATTTATTCCTCCTACCTGGTGTCCCACTTCTTCTCTTCCCACACGGATCCACACCGAAAGCGGCTAGGGTCTTCCTTATTAACCTAAGCCACCGCGATAAGTCCATGGGTTACCTCTATGTAAAGTTTCGTGCCGACTGGCAACCATGTGACGACTATTGAGGATAGAACAACCGCACTAATCCCAACAGATATCCGCTTCCCCGCCCTCATTACCTTTTCTCTAGCCTAGCCAGTACAGCAATTTTTCCACAGTTACCTATTTTAAGCCTTCCATCAACCCCCATTGTTAGAGAAAGTACCTCAAAACGAGGAGTCCGACCCCAAATGCTCATTTCGAGTTCGTCAGGATACCTTTTGGACTGCGAAGCTCCGCTCATTTTTTTCAACATTTCGTCAACGATTTCCCCCACGACTTAATCTTCGGTGATGTTCTGGTAGCAATTTCCAGTGAATATGAACATCTAGGTCTCATTTTCGAGCTATTGAGTCAATCTGATCTTTTCAGTAACGTCTCTAAACACGCTTTTGGTGTTCTCTCACTCTTGTTCCTAGGACATCGCGTAGATACTTCCGACTGTCATCCCACAGACGCCAAAATTTCAGCTATTCGCGAGTTCCCTGCACTTACTTCTTTCCGAAGATTGTGCCGTTATATAGGCCTTGCTAATTTCTGCCGACATTTCATCCCTTAGTGAGCCCTTACTTACCATTTATGCGGAAGCTACAGCAAGTTTTCTTTTGCTAACATAGCTTTGGACGCTTTGTAGCGGGTCAGGGAGAGCTTTGCGGCTACAACTGCCCTTTCTCGCCCCCAAACTTATGTTCCGCTCTTTACTGTGGCCGACGGCTCCGATTGTGCCATAAAGTACAACCCTTCAGCAACAGACACCCACGAACAGCCAACCCTTGGCCTCCTATGCTGCCAAATTGACACCCATCCCCAAACTCATTTTATTATTTCTAGTAAAAGAATTTTTGCTATTTATGTAACCATTAAACACTTTCGTGACTATATTGAAGAATGAGATTTCTATTTTCAGACTGACTACAGACCACTTACTTCTACTTTCCTTGACAAGTATTTGACCCCGAGGGGCAAAATATCTCGACTGTATTTCTCAGTACACTATATATTCGATTTCTTAAAGGCCTTTCTAATCAAGTCACGGACTTTCTTCCCCGACCTAAAGTTAAAGCCATTGTCACAAGTAGTAATGTCGACAAACAGAAGGATTCCCTGAATTAAAAGTCTGGGAAGACTGAAGGAATTCGAACACTTACTGAGCACAAGCAGCTTAACAGTGGCCGCTGCGAACGCCGCGTACCATAGCCAGCCATTTAGGAGAAAAAGTGAGGATGTGTCAAGTTTAGGCTGTGGAATGAGTATTTAACCGGCTACCGTCAATCAGACAAAGCAGAAATATCTATTACAGTTGAACATACGCCCACTAGGACCAGTCCTAGCGGATATTTTCATGTCAAATCTTGAAAGAAAAGTGGCCAAACACATAGAAAAGACTGCTTTTTATCGACGATACGTGGATGACATTTTTGTCATAGTCAAAAACCCTAAAGAGGGAGAACAGCTACTTAAGGCCATGAACAAAGCACATTCAAAGATCAAGTTTACGATCGAGCATGAGAAGGACGGCACACTGGCTTTCCTAGACGTGCTTCTACATAGGCGGGAAGATGGTTCCATTCAAAGGTCCATCTACCGGAAAACCACATGGAAAGGGAAATACATGCAATTTCTGAGTTTCGTTCCAATCCAGAGGAAAAGAAACTTGGTATTTTGCCTTTTCAGTAGAGCTGCTAGAATCTGTTCCACGGATACGATCGAGGAAGAGATGTGTTTTCTCAAGAAAGTGTTTCTTGGAAATGGCTATCCTGAGAAATTCATCGATAAGTATAGCAAACGCAGAGAAGAAAATTCGACTGAAATATCCGTGGCAAAAAAGCCAGTGAGCATCTTTCTCCCCTTCAAGGGTGATAATGTGTCCAACTTGATCAAGCGAAGGCTTAGATGCACGATTGAAAGAACCTACCCCGCCTCCAAATTGTTGTACATAAGCACAACAACGGCTATCCCAGTAAGGCCAACCAAAGACACTCTGCCAATGCACGCCACCTCAAACTGCGTTTACGAGTTTACATATAGTTGCGGATGCAAATACATCGGGCGCACGCAAAGGCAGTTGGCAACAAGGTCAGCTGAGCATATGCCGAAGTGGCTGTTCAGGGCGGAAAACAAAATACCAAAGAGCTCAATTAATTTATTCTCACTTTAACTGGCATATACAGAGTGTTGATGTTTATGGCTAACGTACAAGATTTGTTTTGATCAACCCGGACCGGTTTGGCAAAAAGGAGGCAGAGATCATCAATCTGCTCGGCTACACAAACGCCCCATCAACAACCGTACCCACGAAAAGAAGACGGTACCCTTCAAATGTCGCCAAATAACGCAGCGACAGCTACGGCAAATGCAAGACACGTAGATGAATTGCAAGATAGAGGATATGTGGACAAAAATGAAGAGAACACTTTCATCTAAGGGAGATACTCTTCTCCCGGAATAAATATGAACAAGAGAGAAGCGACAAAATACACAGAATTTAATGACCTCATGCAACTTCGCAACCTGTTATTCAAGTGTGTATGGTCATTACCTACAGATTGATATGACGTGCGTAGGCAGAATATCTTTAGCTTATCTCGTTGGAATAGTCGTTGTAGTACTTATGAACAACAACTTAGAGGCGATGCACGTCCGTTAAATCGTACACCGAAACCTTCGCTTGATCACGTTGGGCACATTGCCACCCTTGAAAGACAGGAAGATGCTCACCGCTTTTTTGGCATGGATAAGCGTTACGAATTTCGATAAAGTCAATAAATCTGCGCATGTTGTCACTATTGCTTTGTTTAATAATTTCACCGCCTTAATCAGGACGGTGTACGATCATATAGTCCAACGAAACGGGCCACTGCTCAACAATCCCTACAGAGATAGAAAATTCTGAGGCACTGGACCGAGTACTTTAGAACCTTCTTTAACAGCCGACCGACAATCACCAAGTCCACAATTATGTAAACGACCCTTTCTAAAATGTTTGGCTGTACTGATGCATTTCTTCACTACTGTATACCAGTAGGGAGTTCTCATAATAAACTTGACTTGACCAATATCGGCATCGACCGGCTCTCCCAATTGTAAACGAACAAGGATCTTGACCTCCTCCTTCCTTTCCATAAACAGCTCTAGCAGTGTAACAACTCTCCAACATAAAAGTAACTGGATTCAATGTGATCGCGGCCGAACTCTAAAAGCGTCGTGGTTCTTGGCTGATGGATAAACACACATCTAAATTCCAAGAGACTTAGCGGTAAGGACAAATCCGTCAAGATTTCAAGGACGCAACAATCGCCTGTCTCTACAAACAGAAAAGTAACCAAAAAGTCGGCGATAATCACAGAGGAAGTTTAGAAGAAGATCCGATCGCGGGAACAGGAAGTGTACCGAGCTGACGTTTCGGATTCTCACCCAAACTCTTTATCGGAAACAGTTTCGCTGCTCAACATTGCCAGAATGATCCATACTCGTGTTCTTCCCAATTGTCTTAATGACCATCTTGACCGGCGACACTTCCAACATGACCTTCGCAGTTCACTAACAACAAAAGAATAGTAAAGGTTCGCTTTTATCCACGAGAGAACTATCACGAGATACGGATTCACCTCTAAGCTATCATTGTGAACTTGACAACAGCTTCCGACATACTGAATCGCGATGGACTCTGGAAAGGTATGCAGGTATTCGACTTCACTGAGTGTTAGAATGGCCGAGCACGTCACCCAGACTTCAGACAGGACGAGGTCACTTGAGGCCAGTACGACGCATACACAACGGGCCATGTCTCACGACCGGCAAAGGGTGGACAGGACAAAGAAGGCTTGCAAAGTCAGGCGGCCACTGGAGGCGGACTGCTGCCGGAGCCGAGTGAGGTCACGTGAGGACAGACGCACATACGTGCGTAAGCCAGCGTGCGCACTGGGAGAGCCAATGGGGAACAACGACGACTGCCCCTTAAATAGCGAGACTGCCAGCAGAGCGAGGATTCTGCTGTAGGACAGGCTGCCGACTACACGACACTGATGCCGAAGCGAGACCAACCACAGAAGGTCAGCCACTGGACACACGGACCACAGTTCATGTACTAGTACCAGTGACAGTAAAGTACTAGTTGTGATCCCATTCTGTCTTCTCTTCCTAACACGCACACACGAACACACTTGGTTACAACACTGAACGGGCACCACAGACAATGCGGCGGTATCACAAGCAGTAACAGTGACCCAAATCCTCAAAAGGTCCGATGGTTGGGCTGACAACAGAATACAAGACGGAGACCGAAACTATGCAAGCTCAATGAACAGAAAAACGTTTTCGCTTTTTACACATCCACTTTCGGGAGAGCCCATGATAAGGACCATAGTTAAAGTAGAAACACAAATGCATTCCTTAAACTCACCCATAAAAATGGAAATGCCGAAATAGGGGAAGGAGACAATAAAAACGAAAAACAAGATGAAAATATGAATATATATCTACATGTCTGCAGATGAGCTTTCGTAATCGTTCATTCTCAGAAAGCAGCGGACACAAAAGGAAAGGAAGGTGAAAAGAAGATATGAGAGAAAAGGCGCGCATGTGAGAGAAGCGGGGGGGGGGGGGCAAAATAACGTGAAAAAATGAAAATGGATCCTTGTCAAGAGACAGGGGCAGACTTCAACAAAATGCAGAAATTGCCAAGTAACATAATTCGCACTTGAGCGTAATACCGTCTGCACCCATCTATGCGCTATAGTTTTGACGAAATTTGATCTCTAGAGTGTGGGGCCAGCCGGCGCCATCGAAACAGGGAAACATACAAACTGGACGTTATGAGGGCTGTGATAAGCAATATTCACATGCAATAGTTAAGACCTCAGAAGGCGAAACTGCGTCGAAAGCCACCGGCAGAGCGGAGGGTAGACTGGTTAATGAGAACAAGGGACAAGAATCACAGGTCCGTAGACGGAGAGGAATTTGGTGAGGGGTTGGGAAGTCCGACAAACGGCACTATGGGATTCTCACCTAGGAGTTGCCGAAAGTTCCGTTTCTGAACAAGACGCTGTCGTGGCAGCATCGCAGGCTTGGTAAAAGAGAATGTAGGCTGAGTCGGAGGTTTTTGAGGCTTCAGAAGTTGTTCCGAAAAAGTCGCGAATCGTAGAAGGATCAATTTTCTGTTAATGGGAAGATGGGCAATGAACTTGTTTATAAAATACACAGATACACAACACATACTACCTAAATTCAAATAGTACCCATAACTGTTTAAAACTCACATCGACAAACTCGTCGTCAAAAAGGAGCCAGATGCCGTCAGACTTAACGAGGCTGATATAGTGGCCCCGATTCAGACCTGAACCGGAATGTACAACAACAGCCATCAGTTCATATAGACGATCCGGATTGCTGGCGTCATCAGACTAAAAAGGAAAGCACACTATCAATAATCGGGCCAAATATTGCTGGTAAGAAGGATTTGAGGTGATTAAGGGCTCTGGTGACTGACCACCGAGTCAACCAGCGCATTCAAGCTAGACAACCTTGAAGATAAAACAGCAGTAAGCAAACTGAAGTCCAGGTCTCAGTCGAAGATGAGTGTTGAGAGCACAATCGCTGTCTTGAGCCACTTACCTATCACCACCATAAATGAGATGAAATAGTGTATCAACTACAAGAGGTGCGCTCTGGCACAGGACAAAAACGTCCGCCTATAGAAGATGCTTCGAGTATTCTATCAGTCAAGCTAGTAAAGTCAAGCAAGCTGGCTGCGAGACTAATTCGTAATGAGGCCGCAAATTTTAGTCCTGCGGTTGTCCTTCTGGGATTGCGTTTACGAACCTCGCATACGCATAAGGTAGACATACCCAACCAATCAGTGCGGTGGCTCTTGCGTAATTTGCATATCAGGTTAGCAGGTGTCTTTTTGGGGTACTGAAACCTAGTTTTAGCCATAAAAAGTATGCATTCTTAAGCGAAACCGAGAAGTCGGTCGTCACTTCTACATTGGTTACCGCGGGTATACGTTTAGTGATCGTCTTTGTATGCCAAAAATACTTACAAAGCAACCTGCTATCAACCGAAAATTTAGAGAAAAACACTCTGACCTCATTCCTAAACTACCGAATGCGTCACCGTTGTTGTGGCACGAGCAATGCGGATGACAGCTTGTCAACTATGTAGTCTACGGCCTAAAAATACGATCCACAGAGAAGCCTATAAATTGCACATTTTTGGAGTTTTAGAAATGTGGGGAACAGTCCTCCCGATCTTTACAAATAATATATTCCAACGTTATTGGGAGCAAACTGCCCCTGATTATATATTATTAAAGTCCTAACGAGTCAGACAAGTCAAACAAGGAAGTCCACTGGAAAGCACGAGACATTGAGGAAAATATGTAGGAAACGGCTGCTTAAGCCGAGAAGGAACAATAACGGTCACTGGAGAAAATGTCCAGTAAAATGACTCATGCTGCTATGCTAGTTTTCTTTAAAATATACATTGGCAATTTTTCAAATTTCATTCAGTACAATAAAATTACTCTTGTTAGAAAGGATCGACAAAATAAAGTAATGAATGGTTACTAAACAGGAACTGAAGTAATTACATTTCTTAAAGTATGCAGCACCTGTAATTTCAAACACTATCTGTACTGAAGAAGAAGATGCGATCACTGGAGCGAGGACTTTATTTTCCTGACCCCTTATCTGCGCACTATCTGTACTTTAATATTCTATAAAGGGATTTCAGCTGTTTGAGATGACACTTAAGGGCACTGACGAAATTTCAACGCATATCTTCGTGTTTTACAGTCCTTACCTTCACAAACCCTTGAAATTCAGTCAGCAAGCGGTCTGATGTAATGTTAACTCAATCCTGAAAGGTTTTCTCAATGAGAAGGATTACCCATCTGCCTTTTAATATCGAAAATAGTACAGAATAATTCCAGGATATTGGAGCTACACTAGGTCGGCCTTTGAATACACTTTTGGCCGCCTGCAAAAACCATAATGTGGAAAAATGCTTCTTCAGTGGCATTTTATTCCCTTGTATTTTCAAACATCTTTATAGAAAACTTAGTCAAAATATCCCGTCTTTTAATTGTTTCGTTGAAAATCACGCTTTTCAAAGGTTTATATTTAAAAAAACATATTCAATTTTAAAAAGTTTGTAATTGTAAGATTTTTAAGATGGCGAAATATATATTCAGCCAGCTTTGAATCTGTTTGCTTCTGAATGCTCGTTATGATGCTCCCAGAACAGTCCACACCCACAGCCAAATTCTATGAGCCGTACAGGTCAGCTTCTCAATTACGGATTTCCGATACACGGAAGGTATACCACTTGCAGTCTGTAAACGTCCAATCAAAATGTAATGGCAGTGAAGTTTCAAAATTACTCGGGGATTTAAAAACCTATACATGCTTTGGTCACGATCAGACATGAAATGGTTACAAGAAGGAATATTTTCGAGCTACCTTCTACAAATGTATTTGTTGAATTTATAAGGGCATTGGGAACTGTTCTTAGTCCTGAGAAGAACAGAGTTATCTCGTCAGCTTGTCGAGATAATTACTAGCGCGTCGGATTTATTATATTAAGAAATTTGCCCCCTAAACGGACCACGTGGTAGATGCGCTTGACTAGGGCGGGGGATAGACCCGCTCGCGGCAGGCGTAATTCGGGCTACATTCCCATAACGAATATCGAGCATGCGGGGCGTTGGTGGCGGGCACAGGTGCGGGCTCAAGCCACGATAGTCACCGGTGGCCTTTACGGCACTCGCATTCTGTGGGATCTGGATCAGGCTTATTGGCTTCTCAAATCGCCGACCGATCCCGCCTCCGACCATCTTCATTTGGTTATGACAGCGTGCACAGGCGCGTGAGCGGAAGAGAGTGTGTGGTAGATGCAGCGTAGGTCACCTATCACCTAAAAGAATCTACACGTAAATCACCGCCTCCGGACCACCATACTGTAGACATCGTCAGAATAGACGGCCGAACATAGTAAGGAACGCGCCAATGGGTTATGAGGATGGATTCTTCAGTGTCAGCGTTACTATCTGTCATGCATCAGTTGACTGTCCAAGTCCGTCAACCAACTAAGGTTAGACGCAGACGTCTAAGGCGTGTAACACACGCCTATACAGCAGTATTGATAGGCTCATGCGGACTCAGCACAGCCGGAAAAACACAGGGCATGAACCAGTCCAAATTTCGTTTTACGCCATCGCATCTGCAGCGTAGCTTGTTGTGGAGATCGCATAAAACGCCCCGAACACAGCAAGAAGTGAACACGAAATCTAACGCCGACCAACCCTTCCTCACTAGACGGGGCTGCCAATTGGAGTTCGGGTCGTCCTGGTTGGAGACACACGTGGCTAGCTCCAGCAGCCAGTATAACGCAAATGAAGCTTGTCGCCACAGCGCAAACGACACTCGAAGTCTAAAGGCTACACGACTTCGATCCGCCCAGGAGCGAGGAGACCATACGGGTCTGCCTGCAGAAATTGGAGTACCAAAGTGGTGTGAAATAAATGCAGCTGCTGAGAAGACGCAGAATTCACACATACACCGCTTACAATCGTCAAGTGCATTGATAGTTTCATGATCACTACAATTAAAATTCTGAACCTACCGCTGCTTTTCGGCGTTTACCGATCGCGGTGATAGTTTCCACACCAACAATAGCAATGGAAAAAGCTAGAAACTGCCCGACGCAACGTCAGTGCACACCCAGAACCAGGAATGAACGACCAAGGCCGGCGCGAAAACACCGACCACACCGGCAATCGATCCAGTGATCGAAGCAAAACAAGCATTCTGATGTGCATGAACAACCATCGTCCACTGCGAGGGGCAACATATCAGCATGGTCTGACTGCAGGTGGGGCAGTGAGAAAATAAATATAGCCCCCTCTTCTCGGTAGAAACGTAGACAAATTTGACAAAGACTACAGAGTACTGCTTCTTACCGTGTTGAAGAGACGGAGCTCTTGGGGAAAGGGGACGTAGTAGGAGAGTTTGATAAACCGATTGGCGTTCTCGGAGAACTTGAAACGTTTTAGGTGAAGGGCCAGAAGGACGGGCAGGCGTTTAACCCGCATACTGAAGGTGAGAAAAGTGCGAGAAGAGAGGAGTCAAAATTATAAAAGCCAGAATTTAGGATGGAAAAAAAGAAGCAAAGAGACTAGACTGTTGCGATGACAATTCTACTCGTCCGATCTTACTGCTTTAATTTTAACTCGGTCAATAAAAAGATTAATACAGATGAGAGGGGGAGGAATCACACCAATAAAGGACACTGACGATGACATCACGACCATCCGCGACTGGCATGCTGAAAAGCAAACAAGTTTCGCAAAGAGCACGAACATCTGTGATGAATGGGGGGAGGAGGAAACTGGTCACCTACAGTAGGTGTGATTGCGTAAAAATCACATCCTATAAATACTAGTCTTCGTGTGCCTCTATCCTCTTGTGTTACTGTCTCTGACGCCGAGTTGGAGTGCCAGTTTAAAACAACAGACGAATAAAATTCTTGTTCAGTTACTCCCCTAAATCTGCTTTCGTATTATAGACTTTTGAAAATATTCATCAGTCTGAGTCCTGACAACTCTCTTCAACGCGCTTTGCCAATCAGGGTGTTGTGGCGAGGGGAAGAGATGCATGGAAAGACGATACTGTCATGAGGGAAACAGCGCAATGGGAGGAGCGACGAGAGGACTTCTGTTTTGATTTGGAGAAATCAACTTAGACAAAATACACACCGTCAGGCCATTCGGACTAGATGACCCCAATAAAATAGCGGTCTGGTCAAACATACGCACGTACTGCCAATCATTATTCCAGTGCCACAGACAACTATGTTCGGAGAAGCGGAAGGCAAATGACAACGGCAATGGTGAACAGCACAATATGCATTTAGCAATAGCGTCTCACTTCACACGACCAGGCCCCAGACCAAATGCTGTTATGATCAAAATCTTCATAAGGGATAAAATCACAGAGTTTGAAACTTCTTCCCCCTCGACCAGAACCTAGAAACCAATGCAAAGGCCATCCACAGGGAGGGTGGATAAAATGCCTGCACTTGGAGCAGTGATGCGGTAACTGCTGAAGCATTTTTTTCCCCGGAATAAATGTGAATAGGATATAAGCGACGAAATACGCAGAATTTATTGACGTCATACAACCTTGCGATCTGCGCATGACCATTGACGAGTAATAAGAGACAATGTCCAATTAAATACCGATCTAGAGGGATGAAAAGTGGTATGTAAATAAAACATGAACTGTTGGCGCGATATGCGCATACATAAGGAGAGGGGGGGTTGATAAGTTGCCTAAGAAAGTCAAGACTCAAGCATGATTAAAACTGCAAAGCGCGGGAGAGCAGTCAGTCATGCAGGGGAGGGAGTAAGGGTTACCTCCACTATCTATCCCCATCAAGGCAATGCAAAGTTGGTCCCGTGATCCAACTGCTTCGTCTCCATATTGCGACTACCTCTGCAAAACGCAGATGCCCAGTCTTTGCCCGAATGCGACAGTAAATGTAGAAATATGTTCCGCTAGTTTGGCCTGTGTTCACTAATTGCTTTGTAATTGAACTTTTGGGAACCTCATTTTTCGACCTTAGCAGCCAAGTCTGCATATGTTCATCTTATCGAGTAGCTAACTGTCTGCGTGCACCCAATGTGCTTGCAATTGCAACTAAATGTACACTCACCAACACGGTTTGATGTGACGTGCATAAGAAGAATGCGTTTAGTAAGTCTAACTGAAATAGAAGTTGTAGTGCTCATGAACAACAATTTAGAGGCGGTGCACGTTCGTTCAATCGTGCACCAAAGCCGTCGCTTGGTCATTTTTAATACATTATCAGCCTTGAAGAGGGACAAAGGTGATCCCGGGCTTTTTTCGCATAGATATTTCGGGGGGACTTGCTTGTCTGGAGTGTCAATACTTACCGATGAATTTCTCCGGAGAGAAGCCTCTAATTCCGTTTAACCACATCGCAGCCTAAATGTGGTTACGATCAGAATCTTCATAAGGAGTAAACTGTCACATGCTGCAAAATCCTCCCTCTCAGACTAAAGCCTATAACTCGACACAACGACCATCTGACAGTTCGACAGTCGATTTTGACGATATACACCGTATGTTTCACAACAAAGTGGTGCAGGAATGGCCAATTGCGCCATCCACAGGGAGAATGGATAACATACCGGCGGCTGGCGTGAGGAGGCGGACGAAGTCTGCTTCATCGCACAACAACACACTGTAGGTTCCTCTTTTTCAACTAATAATTTAGCGACTCGGATGGTTGCCCCCAAGTGCGAGTCCAAAATTTTGAACGAATATGCTGCACGTTTTAACGGCTGACGCTTTCTACCCTCACAGTAACTACCTGAAGGAAACTTATGGACCCGTAGAAACACAGGATACACGGGATTGCCAGATAGTTATCCTGATTTGGCCGAACGTGCTAGACTGCGGCATTTTTCTTGCTCTGAAAAACGTCAGGAAAATGACTCGCTTTTAGGAAATGATTACTCATTTGACCTAGAACCTTGAAGTGAGTGAAAATATGCTGTAAATAGATATGCATATTGTCATAAACCTTCATCCGCTTTGTCCACAGGAGTTAGGGATTATACTGCCATTTTATGCAGCACAACGGCACTGGCCGGCTAACATAGAAGCATAAACGATGGGTTCTCTGGGGCTACTGGGCTCCCAAAAATTGATAATCTACGTTTAGAAGGCAAGTTTACCAATTAAACTTAGGATGACCGAGAAGTCATAAGATTTATCACTTTAAGCTCCCTTCATTTAAAGTGTACAGGACATTCATAAAGGTGCACTAGAAAGCTTTAGCGAATAAGTCACGTTGGACAAGAAGTACAAGACATTTGCAGACGCACTTATCAAAACTTTCTTCAATATAATTATGAGCATCACCATGTGGTTATCAGACGTAAGAATATGAACCACATAGGTAGCATTCCGCAGTTAGCTAGGTCAAAATTGAGCAGTCTATTTCCGTAACGTCAGCGTTATCATCATCAATCACTCGACCACCACAAGCGATAGGACTCACGGCTGTTTCGGTGAGTGTGCAGTCACCACTTGCGCGTGAATTTGTTCAGGACAAATCGGACTTTCACAGTATCTACCTCGCTCTCTCCTAGCAAACCGGCTGTGTTCAGACAGCAAGACAAAGTTTAGACGACTGGAGACGAGCCACAGCATAACGGTCCAGAACATTAAACGTATATCAAGCTTAATGTAGGGAGTTTTCGAACTGACTTAAGTATGCATTAGGGCCGTATTAAGAAGCATACACTGCAGCCAGAGCCTGTCTTAAGTATAACTGGATTTCTCGATTAGCTGAGAAATTTCTGACCCATCTACCCCTGCCTGTCGGATAATTAGTATTCAGATTAGAGGCAGTGGCTGAAGTGGTGTGAAAGCCTTCGTCCAACATATAACACCATAGCGGCTGCGACCACCACCACCACAGAATACATATTTACCTCTCTTACGCTGCTTATTTGGACTGTTTTTCCGTTTCACCGTCTAGTGGAGGAATGCAAGCTTAAGAACTGTTGTGCAGGCCAACAAAAATGTCTTAAGAGCCGGCTTTATATGGTACATGAAGTGAATTCGCTAAAAGAAAATAAAAAAACTCACTACTGTCCCCTTCGTCTTCTTGGGGTGGAATTACCTGCCGTACAACCCACACCTCAGGATGCATGGGGATTTTGGCGTACCTACCTTTCGAAACAGCCATGAGCATACGGATTAATAAAGGCCGTCAGAGCGTCAGCACAAAGGCAGAAACTAAACCAAAACTCTTCCTATAGAATTTTCTTTAGTAAGTGAACATGCAAGCTTAGGGGCATCAAGAAGAAAAAAAAACGGGCAAGCACCGGATCAATTGGTTTATTGTCCTGAGCTTTCGAACTCTTACAGGGGTCCATCTTCAGAGGTGAGAAGTAGCAACCAAAAGGAGGATAATTATTGTGGCCATAGGCCAATCAACTGTCAGAAGTCATCAGATTGTCAAGGGGTTAGAAACAGCAATTAAGGACGGGGGAATTATAGTGATGTAATCTAATTAGCTGCCAATGAAGTCTGGGGTCGCTCGAAGTCATGAACGTCAATAAGTGTAGGGCCTTGTCCTCACGGCAGAGGGTCCTGGTATTCCTGTCTACTCTTTCAGTCGGTTCCTCGTGGGATCCTCTTCGCTTACAACTTTTACGCTTGGTTTAGCCTTTTCCTGTCCTTTGCCCACATCATGGCGTAAGACATTGTAGGCCGCGGGCAGGTCCAGGCACTTGGTGACAGAGTTGGTATCTGAGTACCATGCCTCAAGCGTCAGCCTTTCGGCTTTTGAGGTTCTTTGGCCTACGATGGTTGGTCCTTGAAGATCGAAGTCTTAGCCAGTCTTTGTGGTATGTGCTGCAAGTTGCGAGTTGGGTCTATTCTCCAAGCTGCTATTTCTAACCCTTTGACAATTTGATGACTTCTGACAGTTAGTTGGCCTACGACCACTATAATTAGCCTTCTTTTGGTTTTTACTTCTCATCACTGAAGATGGACTCCTGTAAGAGTTGGAAGGCTGTGGACAATAAACCAATTGATCCGGTGCTTGACAAGTCTTCTGCCTTGTCAATGCAAATACCTGAAACGCTGACGTTTTCATTCATTCGGAAAGAAAAAAATACCTGGACACGGCGACACGCACACAAAAACGTGACCTGAATGCAACACACATTACACTCGCTCGGATCTTGTTGGACTTTGGAAAACAATGAATAAGTTAACAAGCGGTGAATTATCAATGTTAATTTTTTAGTAGTCAGTCAACTTCCGTTAGAATAAAAAAGCGGACAGAATAGAGGCGTCGCAAGGGTCAAATACGTCAACACAAAGTTTCCACCGGGTGTGGGGGGGACAGAACTGCATGCGAAATAAAACAAAGTCCCTGCCAGTAATTTTTTACGAATTTATTACGTCGAGTTTAAAAAACAGAAAGAAACCCACTATAAATTGCAATACACGCGACGGGGCTCTCACCGAACACCGGCAGGAACAACACTGCGCTAAAGGGTGAGGGGGAAATGTGTCACATCGATGTCAATTCCGTCCGTCGTGCCCATTACATACCAATGATAAGACAAAAAGGAATATGGACCCAAATGTGGTGGCTGACTCTGTCTAGGCATAGTAAACACGTGCCGACCATGAGATTCACACGAATGAGGCCTCAATCAAGAAAGAAAACTCATCGATATTTCAACGCCACGGCAAGAAGAGCCTCTGTAATCTGACAATAACAGTTCCAAATTATCACACTAGTTGACAAATTGCTGAGTTACGAGGCTTGCGAGCTTAAAGCGCATCGGATTCATTCATGTCGATTGCACAAGACCAGCCTCGTCCCCTGGTTTCGCTCTTTCTCTCATTTTGCTGACGTGGGTCATTCTTGATAAAACTGTGAGCATGCTGGATTTAGTCGGTGTAAGTGATGTCGCGAACTGTACCTCGCCACATAAGGCGATCTGTAATCTAGGGAGACCGACGTAGTCTTTCGCTTCTTCCAGTGACGGAGAGTGGACACAAAAGGTTCAAGAAGCATTTTTACGTCTCAGCATACCGCGTCAAGTCAGCTTTAGCGCTGGCCTTCTATTCGGTGCCTTCAAGTAGAAAATGACGCCGGATCGTAGGTAGCAATACCGATCGTATAAGGCGGACGAAGAAAAATGTACTTAGAGTGATTATTCATTTTTCGTTTTGTAAGACTGAGTTAATTCAACTGCAGATGATGTTTAGCGTGGTGGCTGACACAAACATTGATCCCGCTATCTCAAAATTATACGATTCTATTATTTTCTGTAGGTCTGACGCGGCAGTATTATCCGTTTTGAGGTTTCCAAATAAGTAGAGTTATGAGCAGTTGAATTGAAACTACATATACGTACTATGAAGAAGAACATAAGGAATGATGAATGCGTCTGAAACGGTCAAGCATTTCGAAAACATATAGGCAGGGTAGTATTGCTGAAGAAGAACAGGGAGACTGAAATGATAAGTTCTGGCCTATTAGTCGTCATCAGCCAGCCACATTCAACCCCAGGTGATGCAGCAGCCGAGGGTCCAACTCACTATCTGTTGGTTAGGAGTCCAAAGCTTTAAACACTACGGTACAGGCTCGTTGCCTCTGCGAGAGACCGAACCCAGAGGGTATACAATACCTACGACCAGAAGCAGTGGAATATTTTGTGATATATCACAGGGAAGGTAGTAAGCTAAATATTACGGGCTCCCTGCAACGGAAGTTATTTTAAGACTTAACCTGATCCTGCTTATAGGTACCGAAGTCAAAAGTTGACCGAATAGAAGCATAAAATGTCGTTCATAAAGTTTGAAGCAGGTCAGACGAGATTATTGTCAATACCATCGGTTCCGGACCTGATGTTCAAAAGATGTGTTTTTACTCACCCAGACGAAGAACAGGATGCAAATAACGTGGGAGGCGACTTGACAACAGAAGTCAGGTCAATTACGGTTTTAGTTAGAAAACGTATATGATAGGTCGCAGAACTTGAGTCGCTAGAATGTTCGCGTTGGAAGCCTAATTTGATCGGCTGACTCTGGTACTTACCAGAATACAGTAAAGGCTAAGGATAGCATTTATGGCGCATCTGTCGCCGTCAGAAAGCCCCATAATGAATAAAGGTGAGACCGATCAGAGTAGGCAAGTAATGAATAATTATCAAATTTAAATTCATCTTTGGGGATTAAACTTTTCGAATATAAATTGCTTGTCACTGTGCGAACGCCTTAGGCTGGAGCTACAAAGCAAAACGAACAGAATAAGTGCCATCCACCAACCAAAGTCAGATGGGCGTAAGCCACCCCCAGGCAACTTAGTAAAGCATAATTTGATAGTCACGGAAACCTTCAAATAACACACTTACCGCTTCTGTGCCTCCTGTTTACAACGGCACACTTCGCAGTAGTACTTGTTTTCGGACTGTATAGTCTCTGTATTGGAGAAGCACTGGAGGCAATTGGTGATGCTGGTGTACTGTTTAATATCCACTGAAAGATCCAAAAAGTCTTCATCTTTGGTGCGTACTGTTTCACAGTTGAGACAGCGCGTCTCGTTGGTTAAGGTACCCTGGAAAATTTCATGGATCCATGTGCGTTTCTGTTGCTGTTGTCCACTATTTTTACCGCCACTCGCCTCTGCTGAGGAGTCCTTGGCCTGGACTGGATTATTGCCACCGACGCAACGGGAATCAGTCTGCTTATTAGCAATCCCTTCTTCACTAGCCTGCTGTTCAGCTACAAGCAAGTGAGGCGTGTTAGAACGAAGGGCAACACCTACCCAACAATATATCGGCAATTTCGTTGAGCAGGTAGTTCAAAAATTCGTGGGCATCTTGGGGCAAGTAGTTGTCGAAGAGTTCTAAAAGAATGAGATCAGATGGGCACAAGAGACTAACCATTTTCTCGTTTCAGACGCTGAACAAACTTTTTTGGGGGAATCTGACCGACTTTTTTCTTTTTTGTTGTAACCGTGTAGAAGAGATCCGCAAGACAACTTAGTAGAGTCTCCTTCTTTTGGCCCTTTGTCTGCTGTCGATAAAGTAGGACGCGATTACGAAAGGGTTTGCAGAAGAAGAGAGCTTGCAGAACTGAGTTGCAGTAACAAGTGTTTCCAAACTGCAAGGGAGAGCGTACTTTAGGAAAAGACTTGACTTACATTTACGAGGCCAAAGTAGTGTTCGTTGGCAGGAAACTGATCCTTGCCGATTTTCTTCTCCAGGTGTGAGAGGTTTGGACCCTGGTTAAATAGAAAATTATCTCATGCATTAGCTTGTGACAAAAGAACACAAAGTTGCCCGGTCAAAAAACATGGTTCTACCTGAGAATTTGATCTTTGCGAAGGACAATGCCCACCAAGCGTTTTATACCATGGCAAGCGCAAGATGATGAATTTCGCTTTCTGAGCGAAAAGTTGCATAATTCAAGCAAGCAGTACGTACTTTCTATTTTCTTCGGAAGAAATCGACGGGCATACTGACTGGATCACTCATTGACAGAGATTATAAGTGCCAGCGCCGAGTGCGAAGGAAAATCAGATAGACTAGGCAATTAAAAGTATGACAAGCTAGTATAATTTTACGGAGGAACTGATGACCAAACCTGACATATTTCTTCCCGTTGGGCAGTTACGCTCTAAAAAAATAACACTACACGGTTTACTAAATGGACTATCTTGTAAATCTCAGCAGGATATGCATGTTTGAGTCTCTAGTATAGTGAGGGAAGGTATATTCTTTTTAACACTTTCTCTGTGCGTTGAATACGAATGGGGTGGACAAGATTAATTGCCTGATCACAATTGTTGTCCAGAACCTACCACTTACATATGAGATACGACGAACTTGTCGATGAATAGGATTAGAGGTGTGGCATTACAAACTAACATTATAGAATACGAAGGATTTGATTAAATTAATAGGCCTACAAGAGAAAAAGTCGCGTTTGAGCCTTCGCTGCGACCTGTAGGGATGGTTTCAACGGCACTATAATGGTTGAAGAATCCGCAGGTGAGCAACTGATCAAGTTTGTAAACGTTAACACTCAACACCGTGCGTAAACGCACGCCTACCCGGGATTACTAACACAAAACCGGAGTTTCTGGTTTATGCATACAGATACTCGAACACGATCTTACTAAATAACGGCCTTTTCACATGTTTGGCTTAAAATTTTACTGTCATCGGCAAATACTAAACAAATTTTAGAAACTACCACTAGCAAATTAGTGATGCATTCTCCGAAACGGAACACTACGATCTAGCAGATCAACTGACGCAGCCGCTCGAACAGGTACGTATGTTCAATAGTACAGAAGTTACTTCAGGTGATCACATTTTTGACTGAATTCTATCCATAAAACATCTAAGGGCGCAATCGGTGTTTAGCCGGGTCATTGGCTTGCTGATATCAAGAAATACAGAATCAATATTATTTTCACAGTCCAGCTCTTTGCTCTGAACTGCTAATTTAGTGAAAACATTTATGATATACGGTCGTTTTTAAACGGAGTCATGTTGACCGGAGGTTGATATCTGCGCCCATCCAGGAGATTGCGCAGATGAAAACAGGAGACACTCAATGATTTTGCACACTGCGGCGGGTGGAGCCGATTGGATGGTGGCTTGCTGTCGATCAATGCGGTCGCTTAATTGGTAAAAGGACAACTGGATTATCCGCCATACCTGAAATGACGATTTTTAAGGGATGAAGCCTAGTAGAGTGCCTTAGGGCAACCTAAGAGAGGGAGAAGAGTCGTAGGCTATCAGGATGTCAAAACTTCGGTATTGTTGTCCTGCGTTGTCTAAGAGTAGCATATACACCTCGACTTTGTTGGAAAATCAAATTTCCCCCTGGTAATCTGGCTCCGGGGAGAAAACGGGCGCATGCATTAGGTTTGAGTTCGGGTTCATAGTCACGTAGGCAAGAGTCTTACACAGGAAAATTTCACGAACAATTTATGAAGTATCGCTATTAATTGTGGGTCCTCGTCAAGTTGTGATCGGGTTTCGGATAATTGACAGTAGGGCACAAAGTTAACAGGAACTGTACCATGAAACGCTATGGCTTAGGCTGTCATACCATTATTTTCATGTGAAGGTCTCCGCGGTCTTCCCTGTTTGGCTATCTGCGTACCGCGATGACCCCGTCAGCGATCGCATCAGCCGGGCCTGGCGGTCTAAACGCTCACCTACATATCCCTCAATAAAATGATAATGACACTGACACAGTTCATGCATGGAACACTCCAAACAAAACTAATCATGAATTCAATTGTTGATCGATATCTGCCCAATCTTGAGTGCTTCAGCCAGACATCACAGCTGCGGTCCGTGCGTCCTTTGCATGACGAGGACACGCGCAAAACAATCTAGCTTAAGGTTATAATATCCTATTTTTTAGCATATTCTTGCAATTACTTGGCAATTAATTAATTTTTTCAGTACCTATATTCGGCGTAATATACAGGCAGTTTGCAGTAAGCGCACAAACAGACAATGACAGTTGTTTCAGGAAAGACCAATAAACTATCTGAGGGAGCACTTGTAGCAAAAACTGGCGAAAACGGAGAAACCGCAGCAGAAATCTAGCGTTTCAACAGCTGAGACATTTCTGCTGACCGAGGTGGCCGCCAACGAACAGCTTTCGCCCATTCGCGACGACGGCAACTTTCGGACAAATGGTTATCTGGGATGTGACTCAAAGTCAAAACTGTGGCTTTACGTAGCGCACGAACCGTAAGAGATCGTTTTTGTTATTAATGCACGACATATGAACAAGACTAATGCCATGGCGCTGATTGAGGACCGTGTTACGAACACAAATTGATTAATCAGTTTGTACGTACAAACTGATTAATCAATATATGGTATACCATATATTCACAGGGGACATCCCTTATGTGTCACGTAGATGATATTCAAGAAAATTTTAAATTTCCAATACCCACCATAATAGGTAAAATATAACCAGTTATATTTGAGAGGACTGCGAGTAAAACAACTGAATACGAAGAAACGCCGGGGAACACTTTTAGACCAATTTACCTTTCAGCCAATCATCGTAATGGACCTCAAATCAGTTTTAATGTCATCATATTAGTGCAAGAGTTTATGATTTATTCCAAATTTCCGTTCTGACTATTCGAATATCACTGAATTTCTTCCTTAAAAACTTAGCCAAAAGACAATATTTTCGCAATAAACCTGTTAAAACATGAACTTAAACAATTCGCTTAAAACGCGATCAAGATATAGTGATCCGAAATAACAGAATAGGAACACTGACACCAAAAAATCACAAGCGCTGTGGCCAAATGAATGTGGTAGGGTGCAACAGGAAGAATGAAAAGTGCTTAGGTATTATTGACGCAGATCCCAATGGCGCGCGGATTCGACGTGAATTATTCAAAAAAGATTACATGAACTGAATACAAAAAGTGAGGGCTTCAGCTGCTGGCTTAAAGGAATGAAGAAAAAACTATCACTTTACTTGCACAGCTGAACAGCGAAGAAAATTTGGACGGGAAAGGGCAGGACCCAGGATGTGAAATTTTCTGTATAAATTGGAGTCTTATGTTGACAGTAAATATACGATTGTTGTCAACGGCCCCATTAATAGCAACATTAGCAGTCATGTCGAAAGACGGTGTTTCGTTATGAGTTTATGAATAAAAAAACGCATTCGGAATCCCGTTTTCCGTAGAGCTATGTAGTAGTTACTTCCTGGAATTACCCTTCTTCCATATAAGAAATAGAGAATAACAGGTGCTTTGCATTTACTACCTTGTTAGCACCAGACACTTTCGATCGTTCCTAGCAAACGCGACAGGACACATCTAAGACGTGGCTTAGTGGGGCTGTTTGGTGTGACTATGGCGTGACATTATACTTGAATGTCATGTTTGGCCACAACATCCGAAACAATAAGCGTGAGAATGCATCGTATTTAACCCTTATGGTTTCGATTTTACAGCCGTGGGTGCAGGATATTTAGCTATCGGCTATCCTGTTACGCTTACATGCAGGTCGACTACGTGGATAAAATAGTCGTGAGCATACGCGTGCCGTATCTGTAACATAACCTTGAGTACGGTACGTGTAAAACCATAATAGTTAAAATATTTCAAAGTGGAATATAAAATAGGGAACTGGGCCGGAAGTCTCAAGACTGAAGTTAAATCCCTAATGGCTCTGAACGCCCAATTTATTGGGGAACTCAATTATTTGCTTGCTGAAATAAATTCGAAAATGTTATCCAACGCCAGACAACAATCGAATCCCTTCACAATGCGGAATCTCTCTGGGAGATCTGCATGAATTTATCTATACCTTAAGGGAAACAATTAAGGTTTAAATGCGGATTCCATATGCAAGGATCGTTAACTCTTAAATATTTTAGCCTCTCCCTTTTGACTTATTTCGATATTTTTTCTGGCCTTGAGCTGTCCATGGTCTGCGGACTTGCATAGCATATTGCAAATACAATCCCACGAAGGTTTCACAAAGTCTTGGTGGGTATTTTTGGCTCAAAACCCACGAGGGCTCTGCTAATGGCATGGAATTCTGACATTGACTTTAGGGTCCTTTAAACTGCATTCTTTTTTGTTTCCGTGTCTTAACAGAGTATCTTCTACTGATGGTGGATCTGACTGGGTTGAGAATGTGAAGTATTTTACAGTTATCAATGTTAAACCGGACAAGCCAAGGCTTGACTACTTCTATAACCAATGAAGGTTGATCTGCGGCCCTTCCTCATCTGCTAGGCTCCAAAGTACACCCCAGATTTTAATGTTTTCGGTCAATATACATACCTTTCAGTCCGACTCGGTGACCCAATAGGCCACATGTACTAAAGACAGAATGGGTCCTAGTACTTACTGTCGATCACGCCAGCAATTTAAGTCTTCTGGTCGGTACGCAGAACCTCAGGCAGACCCGCGATGAATTTTTCGATCCATCTGAGGAATATGCCTCTGATTATTATGTGTTCTAGCTTGTACAATCATCTTTGGCTTGCACATCGTCGAAGGCCTTTAAAAGTCGTCGAATGTAAAGTGAATCACGTGCCAATCCACGAGAACTAGTTTTACAGCCGAAGCATCGTATAGGATGGTCCTTTTGGAATTCACATCGTCTGTTTGCTAACAGGTGGTGAGCCTCCAGGATTTGCACAGGTTTGCACAGGTTTGCACTCAATGACCCCCTCATGACCATCCGGACGAGGTACGTCCTGCTTATGGGTCTGTTATTTGACACCGACTAATGCATCGAGTTGTACGCCATGCGCACTTTTAGACGTAACGTGTGTTAACGAGCAAAAGATATCGCTGCATCAGCGGATATATCGAGAAATGTTTAAGGCGTATAAGGTTTCACTCTTACGGCTGCGATCTTCTAGACTCAGTTCCTTTTGAGGGGAGCGAAGTCTTGGGAAAGCCAAATTGTTAGGAAGAGTATATTTTGTGCAGAATGAATAACAGAATAGGCAGTAGGAAATTGACTAACAGGTGACTGCAGAGTCGCAAGACAGCGGGCTGCCTCTGAAGTGAGATCTGGTTGGCAGTCGTCACACGAGGTCCTGTGTGAGTTGGCCTGTGACTGGTTGTTGCAGAGGCCGGCAGCAGCAAGCTTTCCAAAAGTGCACTTCGTCGTGGGCTAATCAGTACAGATATCCAAAAAAGTAGCGACCGTGTACGAAGAATTTCATAGTGGCAAGCAAACGGCAAGCAATGTAAGATTAAATCAAAAGTCCTGGCTACGAAGTAAACAGCATGGGGTTTTTTTTCAGCCGGACCGGTCAGAGGAAAATGTAGCCACTTTTCCCTGAATGGGAAAGACGTCAGAGTGAGGTAGAAACACACCTAAAAAACATAAAAATGGGACACGCATCCTTAAGGAATCATCCAGTAGAATGGATGGAGGTATGTCCGTCATCAACTCTACCGAATGCGTGAAGGAGAACAGACTTATCTTACGAAATATCCAGTACAATCGTCAGGTTCAGAAAGGGCAGCTTTCCCCCAGAGATCGGGAATTGTAATATGATGGTGCATACAAATGTGTCCAATTTGTTAAAAAACAATGGGTGTAGCCAAATTCGCAGTGAGCCATATACAACCTGACCTCATAAGTCTGAGTGAAGCATAATTAAATAAAAATGCAAAAGTTATGCTGGAAGGGTTTCAGTTTATTTGCATGATATCAATGGAAGTAGGGACGAAGGAATCCTAATGTTCACACGAGCAGGCATAGACAACGTCTCTGATGGGTCATCACCAAAGAGGACTACTTCTTGTAGAATACATAATTGTAAATTAAGAATAATGAACCAAAGGGGGGTCCATATTGCCCTGGTTTACGGACTCCAAGCAAAAGGGTGGACACGGGCGATGTGCACATTGGTGAGGTAAAACACATTTTCCGTAGCAAACACGTTTTTATACGGATTGATTGGCAATTTATACATAGTCCACGATCAGAATCCTATTCAGAGAGTAATTATTTTATTTAGTAACCGAGGAATTCCTTATTCTACACGCTACAATGGACACATGGTTCCGAAATGGTCAAATGGATCTAATAATTAGAAGAGGTTTAAACTTTAGGCAAGCATGATTATAGAGGCCAAAAACTCCCGTCGAATTATAAAATCTACCTTCAAATGCTCGGTAGCTTAACTTTAATTTTTTTCGTTACATTTTACCTATAGGAGGACTAATTTTGATTTTAATTTTAATTCTGCCTGCGTAAGATCAAATATCCCTCGACTACATTTCATATTCTATGCAATAGAGGTTAATGTTGGTTGAATTTAATTCTCTTAGTTTAATTAAACAAGCGTAATCTTATTTAATTGAAATTTTTTGTGAATTCCGCCACAACTACAGATTAATTTACGTTTCCTAGCCAAGAAGTAAATGTTTAACCACTCAATAGTTTCAGCAGTTGGGCGTGGGAATAGATATAGCCTTGGCCTCACAAATCATCTTCGCCAAACTTTTTTCTTGGATTGAGTACATTGACTCATTTTGGCCTCAGAGCCATTTTTGTGTGCTCTTCATTCGCGTAGTAAGAGCAAGAAATGTATGGAAAAAAATTATACCAAAATGAAAGGGCTAATGAACAAGATTGCCTGGAAACCTCCAAAGGTATCAGCCCCAAACGCTGCTTATTGTTTTCGATTGGAACTTGGTCCACCACTTGGCGGAGAATGGTTGCCCGCTTAAAAAGAGCTCACGCGTGTCCGGACTAGAGTTGGAGACACTGGCGATAAAAAGGAAACCTTCGAGGAATAGAAGACTATGGAAAAGAATGCCAGATATCAACAACCTGATTTTGATAAATAATAAAATCGCTGTCAAATACTTTTGGGAAATGAAAGATCAACCTTTAAGTCAGAACTAATCAAAGGAATACCAAACGGTTGAATAATGCTAAACGCGATCTGCATTCCATTCCTTGTTTGAAAGACAACCCGGGAAAAAATTCAAATGGTAATTTAGGTTAGACGAAACACTTATCTTACTCATTTATGTCTGTGCCAGCTTTTGAGGAGGAAATATGAAGAAATATTGGCACGTTTACAGATCAAATTAGCACGATATCGTTCACCACAGGCATAGGGGAAAACTCTGAGGCAAATATTGCCTACAAAATCACCTGGTCCGGATAACAAATCACCAAAAGTACTGTATGAGCTCTCAGGCCAACTGACTTCCCCAAAAGTGAAAAAGCCATATCATTCCAAAATAAATTTGAATCGTCCCGGATCAAGGCGCAAAATAAAGAAACAGCAGGTACATTACCGTATATAACTTCACTCCGGAAATGTCATTGGACATTTTAACTCTGTGTGTGAGAGTTAAGGCAGGAAGATATCAAAGGCGGAACTTTACCATATATTCCGAAAAAAGCCACCTATAAGTAAGAGGGGCATGGGCAACACGATTAAAAGTCTTAATTAGATCAAAAACACTGCAAATGCTTCAAAAATATTGTCTTTAGACTGGACACTATGATGGAAGTGAGCTACATAATATGATTACAATCGGCGGAGGATGAATTAAAGGCATCAACAGAAAAACTAAGATACGTAGTAAACAAGGGATTCGTTAAATTGGACCAAGTAGTGGCAAGATTAATAGGGTAGTCTAAAGGAATCGCATAACGATTTACGTGGTGGGAATTAATAAACGCGGATACCCAACTCCAAGTTCAGTCTGTTATATGGTCATTACTGAATATTTTTTTGCTCCAGGTAAAAAGAGGTATGATCAAACATAAAGAACGTGGAATACACTCTATTAACGAAAATACTCCATTTGTACTCGGAAATTGTTCATGTAGTGAGGGCATGAGTTGTGCTTCAGCATTTTATAGAAATCAAGTGTTGTAAATAGTCAAAAGTCCAGGTTAGGGGAGTTTTTTGCACTCAAAAAGATGAGTTAAAGTAAGTGTAAGGAAACTTGTTGCTTTTTTCACTTGCCTCTTTTGCTACTACGTTAAGGAGTACATCCAGAAATGGACACTCAGAAAGGCAGGAACTGATGTATAAAAAATCTCCTTTAAAAATAAATTTGAGAAACGAGTATTTTATTGCTTATGGGTTCAACAAAACCCCGCTCTTTTCTAACTTTTTATATGAAATAAACTGAATTAAACCTTAAGAAATGGCCACATGTGTATAAAATATGGCATATGTCTAACGACACAACATTTTTTATCGTCAGTATTAAGCTGCCATCGAGCATGATCATAACTACAGCACTGTGAGTGACGGGTTTCCTTGAGTTGTCCATATTCACCAATGCATAAGGCCAGTGGCGAACTGACGATCGGTTACAACCATGAAACAGCCGTAAACGTTTGTGCTGTTGAACCTTTAGCAACATATTTATTTAAAAAAATCGATAAAATTTCAGTTGGTATATAGAAGCAAACATTGCTTCTGCAAATTTTAAAACTAAACTTCCAAGACGTCTGAAATACGACTCAATAAACTCTTCTAGCAGCCAGTTCGTGGAGTGCAACTAATAGTTAGCGAAAAGGATGAGTTCCTTTCGAAGCAGGTGGTAGGAATTAAATGTGCCGGAAAGTAACACTAGACATACCATTTAAACCATTCAAAGTTGTATCTTAAAAGCCAGAGTGGTGAAAATAATAGGAAGATGCGTGAAGATGGCTTCTAATAACTTCTAATGGTACGTGGTTGTATTTTCAAATGAAAATTTCACCAACAAATTCTTTTGTTTAAATGTACTATTTTAAATGCAAATAAGTGTATAATTTACAGCGCTGTAATTGCGTTTTACCGTTTGTGATGAAGTGGGCGTTACCAAAATCAAAGAAAATTTGTGTTTGAATTCCAGAAAATAAAGTGCTCCTTGAACGGAATGTCCCGACATGGGCAAGCACGTGAAGATCAGTACGTTGGCCCATATAGATTAGAAAAAACGCTTGGGAAGGGCCAAACAGGTACTAACATATTAATTGTGGGTTGATCGAATTATCTCTAAAGGTCTTGTAAAAATGGGTGTCCATTGTATTACCGGTAGACGAGTTGCGGTGAAAATCGTCAACCGGGAAAAATTAAGTGACAGCGTGCTCCAAAAGGTATGCGCACTTTCAATAAATATTTTTTGAAGGTTGAGCGCGAAATAGCAATTATGAAGCTTATTGAGCATCCACACGTCCTTGGCTTGTATGACGTTTACGAAAATCGACGCTACTTGTAAGTTTTAACCTGAAGATATGAAACTGTAGATTTTTAATTCTGGAACACGTGTCAGGCGGCGAGCTCTTCGATTACCTTGTTAAAAAAGGACGACTCTCCGTCAAGGAAGCAAGACGCTTCTTCAAACAAATCATATCTGCCATCGACTTTTGTCACAGTCACTGTATTTGGTAAGTGATTTTTATCCGAAAGGCATAAGCCGGTCTGGTTAATTTGAATGCAGTATAAAATTTGTTCTTAAATCTCACAAATATTTCTTGAAAAAGCGTTATAAAATACTAGAATTTGACATTTTGTAAGATATTCTGCAAAATCATTATGATATTCGTTTTACCTTTATGAATCAACACTTTGTGGTTCTAAAAGTATGCCTAGGCCTCCCTGCCAACACAGGCGATGGGGGAATAAAAGGGAATTCAATCAATTTGGAGGTTTAAAAATAAAAAAATAAGGTGGCATCCCTCTGCGCAAGTCTTTTTCCGGTGGGCAGGGACGTGTTGAAACCTCCGTTGAGGACTTGAGGACGGGGATTTCAACCCGTCAAAGAGTTTTTCAGCGGAACGTCACCTTTTTCTTATTCGTAAGCATCCAAATGGATTGGTTTGTCAAATGACAAGGTTATTGATAATTTATTGATAAAATGTAGATTCAGCAAAATGTGTGCTGTAAATAAAATTACCGAACAGAATTCTTCGTTCCGGGATTCCCTGTATTTTTTTGGAACCCCCACGTATTCCCCCGTTGCCTGTGATGGCAGGCCTGTATATGTGACTACAGATTCAGTACTTTAGTTCACAACGCTTAACAGCCATTTTTTACAAACAAACGAATCTTCAGTGCTGATTTATTTTTCTCGGCGAAACAACAGTAAATTAAAAATAACAATTATATTACGTCGAAACGGCCCAAGGCCAATTTATGACCCCTATTATGCGACCGTTCACATTTAAATATACTCTTTGAGTTGCTGATTGAGTTATTCTTAACACCATTACTTTCACTGTAAATAGACACTTTGTAAGCATGCATAATAGATTGATAATAACAGGGTCTAAATGTGAATGTCAACTTGTAAACATGACATATCTTACGATGGAAATTTAGTAGTAGGGAACTATTATGCGTAATGCGCGTTACGTGCAACAAGAAGGTTGCAGAGTCGTTTATAATTAGATCATATGAAAAAGTAGGAATTTGCCTGTCAATTAGTTCTTATTTGGCAAATTGTAAACTACATCGGAGGTAAAAAAGAACGGCTCCACAGTTCCAGCGTTCTATTTTTTTACACATTAACCGCATAGAGCAGTTGCATTGAGTAAGTTAGGTGACTTTGAGCACTGTAAACACCAGCCCCACCTGGCCCCACCTGGCTGCCGGGGCCGGACGGGGCTAGGTGGGGCTGTGGCCCCATCACTCTTGGGGCTGCAGGTGGGGCTTTTAACCCGCCTGGTCCCACCTTGGGAAAAAAATTGCGCAGCGGGACGCCTCCTTTTCGCTTTTCTTTAACCCCTTCCAAATTTCGTTTTTTCGCGATAGAAAACCCCCTGACCCCCTACCCCACCATCACCGTCCACCCCACCATCACTCCCCACCCCACCATCACCCCCACCCCACCACCACCTCAACACCCCGTGATCGCGACGTAAAACAACCCCGCACGAATTATTTTGTAAGAAGGCCAGGACACAGTGTTGTATATGTGGAATGGTTATTATAAGTAAAATGAATATGTAAACACGTTTACATATCATTGATAATGCATTATCGATAATTAACAATTCTATGTACAGTGCGTGCACTTGTTACATCGATGGTCTCGCGCTTGTGGCCGGTGCCTTAAATTGAACAGGAGCATATAAACAGTTAGGAACTATATATAACACAGGTTCCTTAATGAAAGAAACAACGTAATTGAAATTCAAACAAAAAATAATTTAATTTACAAAACTTTGAAAGAGCTTATTTCAATTACAAAATACACAAATGGTGGCAGACGTTGTTGAGTGTTTATTAAATAATTACTACGTTGTTTTAATCAAAAATTAAATGAAACATACGTTTACTTATCTCAGTTTAAAAGGGAAACAAATCCAAAAAATAGCAAATATGAATATTTAATTTACTACAATTTTCGAGTCAATATATGCATTAATACCTGATCTTGCTCATCTGCTTTTCTGTGTTAGTCATGAAATTGACGTATCCAGAATAACCATATGCCCCACGTAGCCCCACCTGGCCCCACCTGGGGCCCCATTTGTGCTGGGGCCATCTGTTTACAGGGAGGTTATCTGAGCTATGCAAGCTTTTCCAACTTAACGCAGTTAACAATAAATGCTTGTCCTATTTTATAAATATAAATGAGGTACTGAAGTTTTATGGGACGTACTAGCTCCACGTTTGCAAAACTAGCTTGCGCAATCATAGACAGTTGATGGGGAATGATTTATCGTAAAAAACAAATATTATGGGTTTAGACAGAATTTTAGTCACGCCAATCCAGTCTTCGCATGTTCCAAAGACACCTTGTAACACCACTCTGTTTCATTACTTTACATGCCATAATTTTAGGCACTTAACCGTCTCGTACGACAACCAAACTTTTACATATAAGTTTTTGCGAAATTTCATGCAATATATCGCGTGATAACACAGAATATTATCTTTATTTTTCTGAGCACTGACAATATTTGGATCACATTTCAGCAAAACGATTGGAGTATATGCTTATAAAATTTGCATATTTTTCAAAAAAAGCTCCAATACAGATAAGATCTCCACGCTACCTAAGTATTTTTCAAACAGATTTCATTTTGTGGAAAAAACTAATAAATAATCCCGGATTATAAATTATTTTTAGCCACCGTGATCTTAAACCAGAAAACCTTTTACTTGACGGTAAACTCAATATTCGTGTTGCTGACTTCGGAATGGCTTCACTTCAGCCCGAGGGATCGATGCTGGAGACAAGTTGTGGGTACGTTTGTACTTTCAAACTTAGTGAATGTTTATAGCAAATTGTCACAAACATTTGTTTGACCTTAAAATTTAAAAATTCAAATGCACGCATAGAGTCGAAAATAGATTTCGTTCGTACTGGACATAAGTTGTTTGAGAGAATATGAATAACGTTGATAGGGATATGTGAAATCACAGCAGAAAATTCCATAATTGTTTCGTGCTTGCTAACAGTTTTACATTTTCCTACTTGTATAGTGAAAACATAAACGGTAGTTTTTCTCCTAAAAACCAAAGATGACATTCCATTTTGAATTATGAGCCAGCCTTAGGAGTTTTTTCACTGTCTGCTATTCTTCCTCAGTTACACTGCTGGCTCGTGTAATCTGAGTGTGAGTTTTTTACTTGAAACAAGCGAGTAGTCGTTTGAAATTGTGTCAACGACTTCTTTAGAATGTTCGGCTTTGCCGATGCATTTCTTAAATCCTATGTACCAAGAGGGAGTTCAAAGGCGTTTGCCTATATTTCCTTTAATAAATTTGACTTGACTTGACTTGACACTCACTTTTGTCAGGCAACTCAAAGGCTGATTTACTTTGGCTTTGCTCAAAAGATTTGGCTCGAATATAATACAATATAACTGTCTTTGTTTTCTAGCGAAAGAATCCGGCTTGAGTCTTTCCAGGGAAGCCCATTAAGGGGAATAAATTATTAATATAATAAAATTGTTTGATATATTTTTTCCGTGAACAAGATTTAATCCAATGAGCATGCTTCCGCCATTTGAAAAATCCACTTAATTTATACAAGTCTGTTTCCTTTACCATATTGAGAAAGAAAAAAGTCTGAGTGCAACTTCGCAGCACATATAGGAGCTGATACAAAATCGTTTCGAAACTTTACACAATTGTTAAAGGATGTGTTTTATCTGAATTTTCTGACATTTAACAAACAATGACACACAATCGATGTGATTAAAATAGTAAATTGCCGTGCGTGCTTCTACGTAGAGGGATTTTCTTCATTCCATCTAGCTAAATAAGAAGTACATGCTTGGATCTGATTTTTGTGGTCAAAAGCTTCAATTGCCTTGAGCCTTTTAATCAAACTTTTTTATATCAGGTTGTCCTTATTTTTGTTTCAATGGAAAGGAGGTTGCTTTCAGCGCATTGGAATTACTTGGCTATACTCAGGAGTATTGTGGTCTGCAGAGTATTACCAGACGGAAGTAATACATATTTACACACCAAATTTTTATATGGAAACTTGAGTTCAAAGAATATCATTTGAGTACAAATGTGATCCTCGATTGTGGTGCCTGAAATCTCGTTACAAATAAAAGAAATTGTGTGCCTTAAAGCTCTTCCATCTTTGATGAGTTTACTTTGCAATAAGTGACTATGCTACCTTTACAGGTGACATGAAATGCTGACACTTTGGAAACGTAAAAGAATCGTCTAGACTATTATATCGGGATCATTGGCAAAATAAGGTGATTTGATGGTTGACTTAATGCTCAATATCTGATGAGACTAGAGCCCAGTCCGAGGTCTTTGCGGGTCTGGGGGTAAGGAGTAGTTAGGAAATGATGATAGAAAACTTAAAACCGCCAGTCCAGTTTCCTGTATATTTTTATCATCCCTTCTACAGAAGTGAGACGAACTTTCTTGTACATCTGACGATTATTCCATGTACCACATGTTTTCATAAAATTAACTAACAGTTTATTAGCTAGAGAATTTACTAACGTTCAAGGCATTTGCAACATGCATCGAAAACTAAGCCACTGCAAAGTAATACGCTTTATATGAAGCAGCATCGCCATAAAGGTTTTCCATGATAAAACTCGGGGTTTAAAATAATTTCTTGAAATAAAACCATCCGCAGGTTGCCTCCTTTGTCCCTCCCTTTCTGACGTGGAAAAAAACTAGAAGTCTGAGAAGGACTTAATGTCAGCCTTTTTTCCGCCTGCTCTCTGCACCTCATCTTTACTCAGCTGGGTACTGTTTAGAGGAGATTTGCTTTGGTGACCAGGCCTGCTATTGCAATTGCATGAACGGCTATACTACAAAGTGGTGTGTAATTTCCATCCAAGAATTTTCATCCGATAATACTTGAAGTGCTCGGCTTGCACCATAGCACAGTCTTTTCTCATTATTTTCTTCATTAGCATAATCATAGCCACTACCAATCATCATCCTTACTATCAATTTCAAATTTACCCCTATCTTCATTTTCTTTCTCTTCGTCTTTCTCGGTCAACTCGTCTTACTTGCCCTACTTGTCATCCTCCTCATCATAATCATCCTCAGCATACCCTACTACCCTTTCTTCTCAATCACCTTATTTCTCCTCCTCTTCACTGCCTTCCTCTTCTCTTCTTCATTTTTCCCCGCCTGGTTACTTTTTTTAATTTTTCTTCCACAGGCTACCGCTAATGTTGAACTTATTAGTCCGGGCAGAGAACTTAATGCATTTTATTGGCGTACAATGTAACTAGTTTGTGGCATGTATCAGCAAAGTATATTATGTATGCGAAGCATAATATTCCTTTCGACTGAGGGTCACATTAAAATTTTTAATCAAACTTATTTGGTAAGCTTTTGAATAAGTCTTTCTGGATCAGATTAATTAGACGTGTAAGTTGCTTTAGACGTCACGGTTGTAGGTACTACTAATCAGTTCGGTTCAGTGATCATCTATGCAGACGAATTACTTCAGACTGTGAACGGAACAGTGGTTAGGAATTTGACGAAAACTTTGGGGATAACGGAGTTGAAGTAAGAACGGAATTAAGAAGTGAGAAAACAGAGGGACAACCAAATAACCTTCAAACACCTAGCTTTACTGCTTTTAGCCCTAATAAAATGTATGGACAAAATGCCATCTACTACGGTTAATCCAGAAAATTGAAAGATACAGTCCTACGGCGGACAACCATGTACTTGATAATAAAATACTTTTTGTGAAGATAATGGAAATTTCCTTGCAGTTTTTTAAATTTCTATCAGTCACTGTGGGATAACCCACAAGCTGCCTACAAACAGTCAGTGGTATAATTTGCGTAATTACTAACCATACTGGCAGCAGAGGTACTAGGTAAGAGCATAGACATTGGTTCCGCCGATATTCTGCCGCTGCATGTTACTGCAGCGAGGAGTTCTTCTCATCAGTGGGTACCTCAGCATTCCCGGTGCATTTTTCTGCTAGAGACTCCAGTTTTAAAATTGCAGTTTTTTGATTTCTCCAGAAATTAATTTGTAACTTAGAGTTGATCAGTATATTTAAGGGTCTATAGTCGCAGACGGAAATTGGGTATGAATATTTGGGCACATTGTATGCTGATATCAACAAATAACACCAAAACAGGCCTCAACCAGAAGAACACGTGACCCCGTCCCGGATTCCGTCGGGAATCGTAGCTAACGGTAGGTGAGTCTGAGTCTGCGCATGAACTCGCATATTCAATGCTTTTGGCAAGACCTTAACCAATTGATTGACGAAAAATCTTCGGATGTTGACTGCGTTACCATCTGTGTCCTATTTCCACAGTGATCGAGTTGAACTGGAACTAATCCAGATTTACTTTGTATTTTTGCACTAAGTGCATCGAGCCAGATGATCAGGCCAATCTAAGAGACGAAGGTAAACTGCCACTGGTCCCCATAATCTATTTTTTACGGCCCAGTATTGTTTTGAGACAATCTCCCTAGAGAGCGGATGGACAACTCTTTCTGTTGTTTTTTTTTTATCGGGCGTTACCCCAGAAAACTGACGAACCTTGTCTGAAAACGGAAGACTGATTAGGGCTCATCCTTTCACACACGGATGGCTCTAAACACCTTTGGCTACCGTTTTCCTTATTTAGGCTGAAAGACAAACGAATTATTTTCAACAAAAACAAACCTTCCACTACAAACTTTCACCTACCACGATTAATGTTTTTAAGGGTTGGCATAGCTAAATGATGATGTATCAAAAATTTTTAACATCTATGGCTAAAAGTCGCGGCGATAGAAAATTGAAATCCAAGTAAAAGAGCATAGGAGCCTCCCCTTCAAACTCATTTCTTCTAGGCCGGTAGTTGAGATGCTAAACCGGGGATGTAAACGGATAATATTCTGTTCTCAAAACTGGCAAATTCAAGAAGAATCAAGCAAGTCAGATTATTCTTTTGAACCATGCATTTAAAAATGTCTCAGTAAACCTTAAGCACAGGATCAGAAAAGAGCCCAGCGCAGTAGGCAAAAGTTGACAAGCATAATAATCCATGGTTAAGTTGAAATGAATTACTACTTCATAAAATAGGCAAACATAAGTGATTTTTTAAAATTGATTGCATACCTTAAATTTGTGCGTGATAGGGAAATCAAGTTATCATCTTACGTCCGTATTTAAGGTGGTCTGCTTGAGAAAAATTCGAGGAGACCAGTGGATTTTTGAGCTTGAGTTACCAAAAATTGAACTCAAGTGTTTTATTATTTAATATTCAAAGTCATCTTCATCTGTCCAAAGGAAGAATTTCGAAACTTTTCACAAAAAAAGAAAATTGATTCCACAACTACGTTTGCATACGAAATTTAGAAGAATTCTGGCAGTCGTTTTGAGCAATTATGCAATTATATTTCAGAAGACTCGGCTGCTGGCGTTGCCTGTGAGTGGAAAGGGAGAAAATTTGGAGTGTGATTATTTCAAATTTTCACCGACAATGTTTGCGAACAAGTTGCCTGAGTTGTTACTGAATTGCGCAATCTAGCTCGAACATAAATCATCCAGCGTACAAGATTCCTTACATGAAAATAATATGTCTGCATTTCTTTAACCAGGAGCATAAGTAGGATAGAGGGGCTCTTCATTTGCTGTATCTTTTTCTATGGGAAGTCCGATTAAAGAAAAAGTGTCAAAATTTTTTTCGAAAGATATAACAAAGAATCGTTAGAACCTGCAAACAACCATAAGCCAGATTAGTCAGCGTTCAAGGCTGAAATCTAGGCTTACGTGCTTGCTTCTAACTTCCATTGGGTAGACGTCTGCATGCAGTGATCAACCTCAGAAATGAAATTTTCAAAATTAGTCCCTAGACTACGTTTGGGTATCTACGACAGTTCGACCTACAAGATCGACGATCTCCACCACGTGTTTCAGCAGGCTGAAGGCAAACGGCATGACTTGTGCAGGAGTTAATTTTAAGTGCTAGTAGACTTGTGCTGCACCTACTGCACTGTCTCCTCTCGCTGTACATGCCCCATGCCCTGACAGTCAAAAGGACCGGAGGCGGGCTCGAGCGCGGCCGAAGTTGCACCTATCCGGCTATCTACACGGTAAATGGTACACATGAAAATATGTTTGCCTTAAGCCATAAAGCCGCAGAGAAGAAAGACGTGGCACGATCATGTGGGTTGCATGTACATTTTGGAAGACATAAGTGGGAGAGAAAGGGGTTGTTTCTGTCACTATCTTACTTGGCGGACACTAATAACGGCATTGAAGAATAGAGTTTGAGAGATGTTAGGGGCCTTCACGTTCAATGCACACAGTAAGGTATGGGTCTTTGTTTCAGGAGGGGTGAGCATATTTCAACTTAATCGTTTACTGTACGTGGTTTCGTCCAGCTTGTACGATACAGAACAATCTGTCCGATTTTCTGTGAATTAAGAAAAGATAGAGGGATGCAAAGGTCCAAAAAAGCACGTCCAAACACAGTTTGCAAATCCAAATTCACAGTACTGATGGTTTTAAGCGGTTGATATTTAGCAGCAGTACATCACTGCTGGTAAGTTTGCTAAGTTCCAATAAATTACAATCTCCAGTAAACAGTGCAGATTGAAGAACTGAATGGGCAATGCTTTTCTTATTTATTTTTGTAATATGTTTACGCATACTTGCCGGAACCTCCGATCCTATTAAAACAGTGCTAGGGGATGAGCAACCTAGCTGGGAAAGAAAACTGAAAGCAGCTTTCGGTAGTGCCTGAAGGTTTAATATGCCTGACCTCCTGATCCCCACCTTTGCTGTGTAGATATTTTCCTTATTATCGCAGGAGAACATTCACTGATTCTTTAGGGAGAACAGTTAGACTTTAGTGTTCATTATAGAGTCCTCGCATGCGGTAGCGTAGCGCTAACGGAAGTTTCCACAAGAAAAACTGAGAATGAAATAGCAATTGGTGACTTATTATCTGTCAGAAAAATTAAATTGTGTAAAGGTTGAGGTTTTAAATCCCAGGGGCTCCAAGTCTCGAGTTACACATGACCGGCTGGGAAGACCAATAAGCCAGGAGTAACAATTTCCGTCTCCCTTGCACTGGCCGGAACTCCCTTTAGCAATTCTCTTATAGGGAACATCCTTGTATAACAAGATTAGTTGGAATACAGTAGTCGCCGGTTTTTAAGCCCAAATCAGCTTGGGATGGAATTTTATATAGTAAAATTCGCCGACTAATAAGCCCAGTCGCTGGCTACAAAGCCCAGTTTGCCAATAGGATAGAGTGAATTCTCATCTCTCTGCGTGTGCAACTGGTTACGTGTCGCAAATCATTTTTTTTGTATTTGGTATTACGTAAAATACAGGCAAACAGCATTCTTTTCCTGTACATAACTAAGCTCTACATATAATGTAGTACGTATGTAATTTATAGTGCCTATGTTGCGGTTACTAATCGAGAACTAGGACTCTCCGCTTAGTGCGCTCGCCGCTTATTAAGCCCAATTTAATCTGGGCCCGAGGTGGGCTTAATAGCCGGCGACTACTGTATCAAGCTACTTGGCGTCGGGCTACCGTGATTGGGTTGCTGTGACTGCTTTAGAAACAGATCTGGAAGGCTCAGAACGACAGTTATGCTGTTGGCAGACGCAAAAATTAAGCAAGTGAAAAGGCCACCGATTCCAATTCCACTTCGCTAACACCGCAGCGCACGGCTCCCATTTCATCTACGAAGAAAAAAGCACTAATAGAGTAAATATCGTTGATGGTTTTCCAACTGCTACTTACAAGCCATTGTTGAGGATTTACATGGCCCGAATGATGCAAAGAATGGTTTTAAAAAGCATCCAATTATTGGCATCTGCAACGAAGACAAAGCAGGAAGTGGAATTTTAAAGACTACCTGCTGTCTCTCGATGATAGACTATTCCTCATATTTCGAGGACACCCAATTACTGGGTAATGAAATGGAAGACAACTGTGGGCGTAGTCGGCCGTACCAGTAATAGTTCACGCTTTTTCTGTGTGATCAAGCGCAACAGTCTAACTTGGAGGCCCAAAACCGGTAGCGCTACCGAAATGTCTTCTTCACAAGGTCTTGACTGTATATTCATATTCTTATTTCGGTAGCTCAAAGAAGTCAGGTCGTGTGAGACACGCGTAAATGTGCTGGCTAACTTGAAAAGCTACTAGGCCCGCGTCCAACTCTAATTGACTGTACATTAACCTAACATCGGCGCAGGCGTATGAGGGAGAGGAAAGTGCGGTAGATACTGTGCAAGGTCGCCCCACTATAAGCTAATTCACGCACCAGCCTCGATGCACCCAGTGCGTGGAACACTAGGTGGCCGTTGTTGTCTGCGATGGTAGAACCGTCATCATGATCAATGGGTAGACGCATCGATCTATGGACAGCGTAAAAATAGCGTTGCGTGATAGACCAGAATTTTGCAAAAACTACATCAATCTCAAGCAGCCCGACTGGCAGACGTCGGTGAGCGTTGACAACTCCCGCTAACTCCTTGGGCAGCGCGAAGCCACAGTTTGCGTAAAAACGAGCTTAAGCAGTTGAAAACCAACCGTTGACCCTGATTATAAACTCAAAAATAGACTTTTCTTCCAATAAGGGTAAAATTGACAATCTATAAAAAGTATTTAAAAAGAAGAAGTGATCAGTGGATTAAGAGTTTTATTTTCCTGACGTTTCGAATTCCGTCGGGAATCCTTAATCATAGGTCATCATAGAAAAGTCTGAGACATGCGCTGATAAGGGTTCCCACGGGCGGAATCCGAAACGTCAGGGCAATAAAACTATCGTTCCAGTGATCGCTTCTTCCTCTGAACCACTTTCTGGAACTCGCATATTAAATCCTATAAAAAACGTTCTGCAGGATATGGATAGGATAGTTTTTTTGGAAATTGGGAACTTTTGTAAAGGAAACAAAAAAATACCAAAATTATCTGCACGGTTTTGGATCGTGAGTTTATTTTGTAAAATTGTTTCAACTTCACTTAGTTGACACAAGAAACATATCAGAGGAAACGTTACTGACCGTCAGTTCCACGAAAATATGAAGTAGATTGTTTTTCTGCATAGCTTTTGACCTTTTTCTGTACATGTTTCATCTACTTTTTCTTGAGTTGTCTTTGATACATCTCTGCTGATTGTCACAAGCAGACAATTTAACGATGCACACCTAACGTCCTTTCAAATTGACTAAACTGAACGTCTTTTCTAGGGAAATTAGTGTATAATTAAGTGTCACAACGAAGCCAGTGCAATTCATTTCAAAGTGCATTAAGTATTCAGTGAATTGCATTAAGATTGAATGGACTGAATGGCAAACTCTCCTTGATGTATTCGGAAGGTACGCTTGTAAACCTACGTCTTTTTAAATAACTTCTCTTCAAGCCAGTGAGTTAATTATTAGATAAAAGCAGTCATTTTTATATTCGTGCATCCTGCGTGTAGGCGTAAACCAAGAGTGGAGAGATTAGATAATTTAGTTTAAGAGCAATTTTATGGGTAGTAGGATGATTCTAGTTTGCATGAAATCATTCCGCAAGGTCTATAGTTAATGCGTACAGAACCCATAGTTGCTTAGCTACCGGAAAAAAGCGATCATAAGACCTATGTTCCTTTGATTAAGGGCAAGATCGTTATCACTTAGAATTCTTAAAACCCTTTGGTAGGTCCTAGAATATAATCGTAAATGAGCCGCTCATGAGACCTAGAAAAATGTTCAAAATCTCTGAACCCTTTTGCGTACCTTTCCTTGCATCTAATCGACTTTACATTTCCTATCGCTGGCAATCGAAACAATAGGAAGTGCACTTTTTGCATTTGACGACGTTTCCTCTGAATACTGCTTGCCTGAGCGAACCTGTTTAGATGTGAACTGAAATGACTGTTTCATAGACCTGAAGGCTGGACCTCCCTCCAACGCCTGGTGTGGATGCTACCTTGCTTTCAGCTTGCAATTCTCACGAGAAAATCGCGGTGTCTGTCTGCCAAAAACAAGAGAGGCAGACTAAATTTTGAGTGCAAAATTTATCTGCTTAGACTTTTTACCAAGCTTCTAGTTTCCTTTTCCTTAGTAAATGTCGGTCGCCGTTGACTTCAATGTATTGTCGGCAGCCTTTGGTGTGTTCTATTTTTGATTTGGTACGGAGAATGTCTAAGGATGAAGGTGTTCTCAGCAAAACCTCAATTACTCAAACACATTTTGACTTCCACTCTGCCGTTATCTCTGGAAGCAAAAGAACCAGATTTTTTTAATATGCTGACAGGCAAACTAAAGGCAGAATGATATTCACTTTGACAGGCTCGTTTTGACCGTTGAAAAACAAACTAAGCCCATGATGAAAAGTTTTTTGACAGGTTTCATTGTTCACTGATTATAAACAGCAGAAGTTTCATAAGTCTCTACTTCGCAACTATTAAACGGTTTGCTGATGAACGCCCCGTCAGCAGCCGCATAGAGGCTAGTAGTGTAGGTAGGTGAACATTGCCAGAAAAAAGGTAGACTGGAATGGCAATTTGTTTCACTAGTCGGTATCAACCAGTCCTACCAAACATATCTGAGACTCAAACCCGTGACCTGTTGAACAGTCGTCCAACATTCTCCACATTATTCTGATCGAATGAAGCATGAATATAGTACCTTGTAACCTGTTTCAGAAATGTCTTCTAGTCAAAGTACCTATTTATGACTGTCAAATGAGCGGCGATTTTGTGTGTTTGCAAGGAATGAGTGAGGAGGCTTGGTACTGAGTGAAATTTGATGGTTTCTGATCGTACTCGAGAATAATTCCTTCAGGGATAGTGATGGGTAGGGCTATGGGACGGACAGGCTTAACAATAGCAAGTGAGCAAACTTGCCACAAGTCGCTGGGCTAGGAAGCACTCTCGAAGCGTTTTTTTATGAGGACCAACAAAGGACACAAACAAAAGTTACAGCTCATCAAAGAACTCCTTATGAACCACAGAGATGAAGGAATCACGTCTCATACCCATTTAAGGCCGCCCAGTACGGCATCGTTGGCAAACGCCATAGGATATATTTAGCCTGCCTGGAAGGATAGACGGGATTTACGATTGACCTTTAAGTGACAAGTAACTTAGCCGGCTATGCGTATGCTATTCAGTAAAAGCACTAAAACAGACGGATTATTCACTACAAATTAGATAGGAACGAAATGCGGGCCACCTGTGAAGTGCTAGGAGTTAAATTTAGTAAACGCAGAAAATGCGGGAAAGCAATTCAGGTTTATTTTTTTAAATTTGCCTAGGGAGACCAACAGTCTCGTTTTAGTTGGTTTTTGATGGTGGTTGAAAAGCCTCAAATAAAACTGTCATCTTTCTGAATAAATTTAGGGACTACTTTACGTATTGCAGTTGAAGAAGCTGCTGCAACCCTGATGGTCTGCAACTGTACAAATGATAACTTCATGGCCCTCGAAAATAATTCTTTAGCATTCGCATTTTTGTGTGAGCAGGCATGCTACTCATTTGGAATAATTCTCGCACAGGAAAAGATTATAAATTTATCTAAACGATAAGATTACGCTTTACTCACTCTCTCTAGGAAACACTGCTTGTAGTGGCAGACTAATTACTCATTATCACGCCAATAAATAACACAATTGATAAACTGTTGACAATTAGCGACTCAAATGTAGGTTATCAAACAATTATCTCACAAACGGATAACATCCGCAATGAAACTGCGAACCTCTCAGTTTGCCAGACACATCTGGACAACCCTGTATTTGCAAGATCCCTTTTACGTTAACCACACCCGTCTGTTGCTATCTCTGAGTGACTCTGAAATTTCAGATAATTTAGATGCTTGACAAGGTGATTGAGCCTCACGCTTCTCAACTGCTCCATTGAAATCGTCTTCTTACTCACAAATTTAATTACTGCTGAGAGACACTTTAATTAGCACCTGTTGAAGCCTTTCCCTCTAATTAGTCCTCTTCAGTAACTTGCATCTGATGAAAATGTGGCTGCTGACCATCTGAGTAATAGCAACCATTAGAGATCTGAAATAATTAATTAAATCGCAAAAAACAGATTGAATAGAGGAGAGGAAGTTCCGTTCGCCAATTGCTTTACGTCATCAACTCACGCCAAGCTTAATTATAGGAGAATGGGAGCCTTCTGAATCTACTTTTTCCCTTCATCGAGTTGATCAAGGCTAGTAACCGCGAAGGGGCAGATCGGCGGGGAGACGTGTACGAAGAAAGCAAGCCACGCAGGCGCTCAGACGGAAGTCCATGCAATTCCTCCTTTCCACGCAGAACTCCAAAACAGATGTCGATAGAGACGTCCCCACAGACGCCGAACCAGCAAATAACGGGACCTGACCTTGATTGTTGGACCATCAGTTTCGATTCAGTGCATCATATGCATCGAAAAGGTTGTTGTAGGGAAGGTAATTGGAGAACAGGGGGTAGATTTAAGTGATAGTAGACGTCAACTGCACTCTACACTCAACCGGGCTCAAGGAGACCAAAAGTGATCAGTCGTTGGCCGCTTTCTCTAGTGCAGGTCAGAACACCACCTAGCTTATTCTTAAGTGACAGTAGACTTTGCGCTGGTACTACCGCACTATTTATCCTTACTCACCGTCAGTATGTGTCAAGATAAACTCAAGAAGAGCAAGACTGGTACTGCTAACACTGTTTCTCTTTCTACTAACTAGCAATGTAGCTGAGTATTTGTAGTATTTGTACTATTACTAACGCTCATATTATTCAGAAGTGACGCTGAGTAAAAGTTCACGCTGGGGCCAATAGCCCCGTGATCTCAACAAGGAATGTAAATCTGGGTTTATCCTTTTTAAGTATATACATGTTTGGGACCTGGAGCACATCAGGGCTCGCCTTGGTTTCCAGCCTTCCAATTCTATCAACCAAACTGTGTCAGTTTCCACTAGGTTTGGACTACGAAGACTAAGATACTACTGTTAGAAGTAACGTGCCTACGCTAAAGTGCTAAATTCTAGTAATCAAACTTAATAAGACCAGTAAGTAGTATACTATTCTATGGCCTGTGTGTGCTTGTAAGAAGTTGGCACCCAGTTCGCAGTCCCAATCTGTATAAGGTTAATAATAAGCTTATGGATTAAATAAAGCGTTATTAGATAATAGCTCAAGTTTTACCGTGCCTGTATGTCGCAACGCAGTGTCGTTTGCCCTCTATAAGCTAACTGCAGGCTTACTTCAGCATCTATTTTGCAATGGAGAACGTAGAACCGTAGGAAACGGTCTTTCCTCATGATCTGGACGACCAGAGACAATCAAGGGTAATTTGGACGGTGCAACAATCTTCTGAGCATATCATCGACAGGGACGTCCACACAGACGCCGAGCCAGCAAACAATGGAACCTGACCTATTCGGTATAAGTATACGGTGAATTTTACAAGTGCACAATCTCTGATGCTGACGCTAGGCAAACCTTCTCATCTCATTCGATTATCGAACTGCACTTTTCCTGTAAATTATTGGTGTTACTAAAATACCTTGGTACTATGTTGAGTAACAATCAAGTGCATATGAGTAGCCTTTTTAATCAAAAACATATTTCATGATTTTGTTTAATATTTTATGTGCTAGGTCATTTACTAGATTTGGACCCATTGCTTTTATTACCTTGTTTAAGAGAAGCCTTCCATGCCTCATTGCTTTTTCGGTACCTGAGCTGGGCTAAATTTTCCATTGTACTTTAAAATGTTCATGCAATACCAAGATGGCCTAATCAGAATATGGATCGTTCATCATTTATTAATGAAGTTAATACAATTGCAACTACACAAAATAGTAGTTTCAGCATCCTATTTCGACGCGGACTCTCTTCTGCAAAACTGTTTCCCAGGTTCCTCGTTCTTTTTCCTCTTCGCAATCTTCCCCTTCTCGTTTTGGATTTGATTGTTTTCCCCTACTGCTTCTCGCTATTTAAAAGCCTGCTGATCTGTTGCCCATGAAAGTCGTAAAAGGGGCGGCAGGGCGGATTTGCTAATCTTTGGATGTTGCGGGAAATCGCATTAGTGTGTATGAGTCAGCGCGCAAACCAAGAGTCTCTTTTTCCACTCGCTAGGTCTAAACGCCATTTAGAATATGACGACAGGCAGAAAACGTGGCGTGGGGCAGTTCAAAACCAGTCCCGGTTAGCTGGACTACAAAATCAAAAGTATTTTTGTGTACGGGAAGGTAGCTGGAATCACGCCACGGGCCGGTGCCTTTAGGGCAGGCGGCGAAAAGTGTTGCAACTCCCTGCACTAATCATTGCCCTTCTCGTCGAATTCCTCTTTTATTTCTCTTCCTCCAGCAGCCAAAAAACTATTTGCTCTACCAATTGTTAAAAAGTACGGTATGAATGCACAACACTTTTTCTACCTACCAGGGCCGTAAGCGAAGAGCAAAGTCTGAAGAGCTAGTTCAGACTAATTTGTCTCTGAAAAGTGTGAGGGTAAATTTTTCCTTTCCGACTTAGACGGCTGTCACCAGCCAGCTATGCTTCAACGTCAGGCTAAAGAATGCCTATGGTTAAGCGAGTATTTGGCTATTTATTGAACCACACACTACTGGCTGAAGGTAAATATGGTATTATAAGTCGAATACCACCGAACCGTGGAAGTTATACCAACACACTTCGTTGGACACAGGTATAAGTAACCACTCAATACAGGTGGCCATATGCTACATTCCGATAATTACCTATTTCCATAACGATAACTTCCCCTGGGATTTAACGCAAGGTCACTTGTAATACGAGTAAGTATTTATAACCTTTTCCTACTGCTTGCTGAGCTAATAGCAACAAAAACGGTCAAAGGAATTCATTGGCTTTCATTTTGGAACCATTTCTCAGATCTTACTATCCGTGATTGAACCATCAGGAGCTTCGGGGACAACTTTTCTGGCCTTACCTTTCATCAAAATTTTTTGAAGGTTTATCTAGATGAGAACTTTTTAGGCACCATCGGAAACCAGGCGTAAAAGAGGCCGTTAACAATGCCTTGAAAAGCTGGAGAGCGCATGGCTTATCCTCTGAGTCCTTAATAGTTTTGCATGAATGGGTAGACTAACAGCAAAGAGAGCTTAATGCAAATTAATGTTATTAGCAGTGACCCAGACAGAATATTTTTTATTATCGAAGGCGAATGTTCAGATGGATTAAATGATTCTTAAGAACAAACCTGAGAATTTTCGAGAATTTGAGCAAGAAGGATAAAGTGTGACCAACACGTTAGCTAAAACCTCGTATTTCGATTAGGAATATCTGCTCGAATCACACTTAAGGTAAGCTTGTTTAAGCACAACAACGGCTTATAGAAGAGGTGCAAGCGCACAAAAACTACTCGCTCTTTTTTCAAACAGTCCTTGGATAACATTTTCTTCTAATGTCTGCCACTCTACTATCTTGTCGCTCTTGTCAAAGTCCAGCAGTTTCCTATGTCCCCAGAACACTTTATACAGTAATCAGCAGGGACCAGACAGGCTGTTTAATACGCAGTTTTCGTTTCGAATATATGAAAGTGAGCTATGTGCCAGACATGACAATCGCACAAAAATTCAAATTTGTTTTTATCCAATTACATGCGATCGAAATTCCTCTGCCTGAGAAGTTTTTTGTGAGATGATTGGCTAACAGTCCTTCTCTTGGAAAAGTTTCGAATCTACCATCGGTACATTTCGTTAAAAACTGATACACTAAGGCTATGCTTGTGACTTTTAAGTCTTTTGAATGAAATCTTTCGTGGTGGAGCAAAAAGGGCCGTGATCAAAATGAATTCAAGCTACTGTTTTTATAGCCGAAAGGCGGCATTTATGACCTACTGCTGAAATAGTATTAACATAGCCTGCAGATCCTGTTTGCTCATCCCACTTTTTCAATAAAATATTCAAAATTTCGCCAGTTGTCGGGGGCTCTAGGCTATTCTGCACAGTTAGTTGTGTTCTTATGAAGTGCGCCAGATAAACAAATTACGGTAACCGTCTAGTTAGCCGTCAACCAGTGCCGCTGTTTTGAGAAGTGTGATGGAACGCACAATGCAGCGCACAGTGCGTCGCTATGAGTGTGATGTGTCAAAGATGCACTGGAAAGGTTGGTAACAGGTATTTCAGATTTCAAGTCTTCCAATAAACCGAAAGCTAATTTTCAACCTTTGACGCCTGACAGCTCGACCATCACAAGCAACGTCCGCAGTGCTCCCTGTGATGTGGGCGTACCACCGGTGACTTGGGCGTAAGTTGCTCCAATAGGAAGCAAACTTGCGCAGCATCTACCGCTCTCTCTCTCTCTCTCTCCTCGCTCACACAGTCGGCTCTGATGGGAAGAAAATGTTAACCGGGGATGAGCTTTTGTTCAATGACTGAAAAATTTCAGCGGTCCAGATGAGCATTGCCAACACAGATAAGAGCGATTGGCTGGAGCCACTTCTGGTTCATTAGCCGTCCTCAGTCAACCATACCCAACCCCAGGTGGTGCCTCACCCGAGGCTCGAACCCGTGACCTGTTGATCAGAAGCCTAGCACAGTTCATCGACGAATGTTTAGCAATCCACTTAAGCGAACCGTACACGTCCTTGCCTCCAATGCGTACGCTGGGGTTTCATGACGGTAATTCAGGCCTTACTTGCACAGAGGCCTCACCAAGGTTATATTGAGAAGAATCCATTGAACCTGACTGTCAATCTTCCGGTCAGCCACTGCATACACTCACCAGCTTGACCGTTGTTGCAGATGATGTCCACTGTGTGCTTCACAGCGGGGTGGGTGCAGGGACGGCGGCTCTCGCGCGTATAAGTTTACAGTGATAGTACACTGGCGCAGTATCTACTGTGCTCTCTTCTCCCTTATCTTTTTGAACACGGGGCATAACACAGCCAGGAAGGCCCAAGGCGGGCTCGAGCGCAGGCGGCGCAAGCCTGCGTCTAGGTGTGTCAGCTCATCTCTATGTGGGGTACTGTTTATTGCTGAACATCCACAACGACGCCTGACGCACCCTGATAAGGCCCCGTATTGGTCCACACAAACACTATGGGGGCCAGGTGAGTCATGTTACCCCATCAGCTGCTGGCCTATCTTCCAGACTCAAGCACTAACAAACTTCCGAACGATCATGCGAACACTAGGATCCAGATTTTTATCATGGGACAGATCGAAGTTCGGTGTAATGATGACTTTCATGGTATTAAGGCTGGCTTTAACAATCCGTCTGATTTTACAGCCAGCATGATAGCTCTCCTTTCGCAACGCTAGAAGTGTCCGTAGAAAGACCTCATTATACGCTTAGAGAAGGACAAAATTTTAATTTAGTGAAAGGAAAATTGAAGTCGCAAAAGGAGCACTTGTTGAGAAGTTCTGAGCAGGTGCTTTAAAAGGTAGCCCAGCGCATAATTCCAGGAATCGTGAATAGTCCCGTGCCCTTACCCTAACACCGGCTCTAACTTAAACCATAACCCTAATCTTAACTCCACCCGAAACCCCAACCCGGGTCACAAATTAACCCTTACCTTCCCATAATGCCAACTGTACCATTAACCATAAACTTAATCCAATATTTCTTAATATTTGAGGCAAGGACACCTGTATGGTTGGTGGCTCCTGTTCGCATATTCTGTTTAGGTGGCCATATAGGTCATCTTAACCTTTTATTGTTGAGACTCCCTGTTAGGACCTTGGGACGACAGGATAATGATTCATTTGACGTACGAAGGCAGGCGTTTTTTTGGGAGAATGACCACCCACAATGCCATTAGCGTCAGTGTTCACAAACCAGTCAGCTAGTGATGGAGATCAACACGATGATGTTGAAGCTGCTGACGGCAATCTGTAACAGGCTGCAGTTATTGGAATGCAACAGTTATTTCTTACCTATCAAAATGAACGTTTGTCTGCGACGAAAGAAACCTCCAACGATAAAAATCCACCAAGTTTTCCTCTTTGTGGGCACACGCTAGGGCGTATGGAAAAGGACGGTAGCCGTGGGCTGAGACCTTAAGTCTCCATGATGTTGGGGCAACTTTGTATCTTAATTAGTTCGTTTTAATAATTCAAGTTCGGAGTATCCAATGTATTTAAACAGAAAGATGTATTTAGTGCAATGGCCACATTTTTTTGATTTTCGGACACTGCTAAGGATTGGTTCTATAATAGATGTTTGCTCAGTTGTCTCAAAATAGTAGATGAAGAAGCCATACCCTGCTTGAGATCATTTGTTGCTTTATCTTATCTCCTGGGTCAATACCCCAGACTGTGAACAACAAATACCTATCTGCATAAACACGGGTGACTAAAGTGACTACTTTTGGCTGATTTACCTTCATCAGCCAGCCACACTAACCCCAGGCTTGCGAAATCTGGGAGTTACGTCCAGCAGTTCTTATTGAGTCGAACGCATTCCGATTGAGTCATGGGCCACCTGCCTTGCCGGTCGCGATTGAGAATATTATCTGTGTTGGAATTGCGTTCACCGATCGGGATACGGAATACGCTCGTTTTGTTGTGCCCAGAGTTTCGTTAAGGCAGTCACGGAACGGTAAGAAAGGTACGCTGAAAGGAGCAGAGCCAAGACCAAGGGAGACTGGAACGATTAGTGGTGTATTATAAGCCGCCGTCAGACAGCTAGAATTTACCTCAAGCCCCACGGTAAAGGGTTTGGCTCAATTAAAAAGGATCGCAGATTCGAATTTCGGCTTGCATAAGTCTAGAGTTTTGTATAATTTTCTGAATACAGCTAATAAGCTAGAAATTGCCATTCAAATCTCTATGTTTTTGTCAGTATCCCTATCAACACGCACTTTTGGTCACTGGCCAACTGTCTTTATACGCTATGGCATTAATCGCAAGGAAGATTTTGGTCACTACGTCCATAACCCTATCGATAAATACAACAACAACAAAAACATACGTTTAGGAAGAAATGAAATCGTGTGGAAAATGGAAATGTTCACGCGTACAATTTCGAGACTGGTTTTCCATGTCGTGATCAGACTATGAGCTACGCACAGGAGCAATAACCTTATTACATATGCCTAGCAAACGATTCTACGGTTAGATTACGTCTGTGCTACTACGTCTTAATTGCATTTCATCCTCCGAGATTGTCTGTATTCGTTTGAGTTTGTCCTGGTGGATTCTGTATGTAGCATGTAAGTCGATATGACAATTGGTGCACGCATTGTCTGAGTGTGGTGTCTTCAGGAATTGACGACTTTTATATGGGAAATATGCCACCAATCCGAGATTTCCGCATGCAAAATAACGCCCATATTCCAGTGCATGCATGGCCACCTGGGATAAATGGTCTCTTCTCTTGACCACCAAGTGATATTCCGTGTATACCGGTTGATATAAATCTCTTAGGTTGGCCACAATAAACGGCATGAAAACAGGCACATGGAATTATGAAGACAGCAATTTTTTTGATCATGGTAGGCGATCTTCTGCTTAGGATATATGGGCTGTGTGTGTCAGGGGGCTGTGAGGTGATGTAGTACTTGTATCTGATATTTTCTCTGTTTTCTATCGACAAGTTCAGACACATTTTGCACGCATGTGAAAGTTCTCAAAGTCATTTATGGGTGCCTGGATGGCCACATCGTCCGAAAGACATTTCTGTTTAGGCTCATGACACGTCACACATGGACCCGCGAAGACAAGCGTGTACCCACTGTTGAATAATAATTTCAAGAAGTACTTATTTCCTGCCTAATAACTTTCTACTTCAGAGCAGTTTAAGTTTGCAGACAGAACTTAGTTTGTGAGAAACTGGATGGTTTTCCATATTTTTCTTTGTGGTAAACTGATTTACAGAGCGATCCATCACTTTATAGACATCCTGAAATGAGAGTTAACAATTAAGCTTCATTGTGAACGTGTATTTAATTTCAGGAAATGTAGAGTTAAGATTTGTGTGCTGAAGAGCTAAACGACCTCAATTTGCCTTGACAATTTGGTCATCTAATTACTGCGGTCACAGTTTCAGGTGACTTGTTGGAAGAGTCACTGATTGTTATTGCCAAAATACAGCTTCCACAAAAAAAATGGATATAGGCGAACCCATGGGTTCCGCAGCAGTGTTTACAAAAAGAAAAGTTGGTTTCCTAGACAACGGTTTTGTGATTGGAGTAGAGCATCAACAGAAACATCACTCAAGCAGACTTGGAGTAGTTCTCTAATGCAGTATGTCGCTAATTCAGGAAGAATCGAAGTGAAGAGAGGACCACTACAAAAACTGGAATCGTTATTTCGTCAGGTGTAATCTTTACTATGATTTATTTATTTATAATTTCTTTAGAATCTTCAATAAAGGCTAGCATAGAACCTTTTATTCTTCCTTAAGACACTAGTAAACTGGCACTTTATTTCGTGGCTTCTGCTTCTAACTTATAGAAGTTTTTGTCTCTCACATTGCACGATATATGGAGATCCCGTGAAGTGAGATGCAAGGTTACGCCTCCTCTACGCCACTGACGTTACTATCCGTTTCCTATTTTAACTATGGCTTTTATGCCTATGTCGCAAATAAATCTAGATGCAAAAGCTCTTTTTCTTTTAAAGCCTTATAATGAGTGTTGTTAGCGGGCACGCATAAATTATTTGAAAGTTGAAACTCATCTACATGGACGCTCATCTGACACCAGGGTTATCGCCATAGGGATAACTGCTATCCAGACCGAGGTTCAGGGTTGCGGTAAAAGCGGCATTTAAAGACACCACTCCAATGACGCTAAAACTCTAATTCCGCCTGCGCACAACGTAACTTGCTTTCATTTGACTTGTTCAAATAGAAAAAAATAACTGATACAGGGAAATTAGACATGTTCCTTCGTATAGACACGCCAGCATGTATTCGTCCTATCCACCTGCTACTTCCGAGTATTTTTAACGCTTGGAAGAACTTTACTAGTTAACTTTCAAACTCTTCTGTTTATGCGCACATCCACGAAAGCGGCACATCTTCAAAGGTTTCTGTAGGAGTAAAGCATACTTTAACCCAGTTACTCGGCCTACGACCATGATATCAATACATGGTTTTCATTGGTTGTCTAATAAGGTCAGTTTGCGTCACGAATGACGAAAGTGAGCGCGTATTTCAAGACCGGTTTTGCTGCAGGATGGCAAATATACAGGAGCATACGGCTCGGCAATTTTCTTTTAACAGTTTAATCTTGGTTGTTTACCCATTTTCACATAGACTGGCGGGCAGTTCCATATAAGCCTACAACGGTATGTATATTGAGGTCCCATGTAACGGTTGAAAAAAAGGATATTCAAGATAAAAAAGCTCTGCAAATCATTATAAGGAAGCGCAAGGGGAGGTGCAAACGAGAACAGAAGGCTCGGACAATACCGGAGATCGCAGTTAGGTAGTGAGTAACAGCTCTGCCTCTAGCAACTCAAATGACCAGTAACGCACACGGCAATTATTTTTAGAAAAAAAACGCAGTTACAATTAAATATGCCATTAAGTAAACTGCGCAGAGCTGACTAAACAAATGGATGGAGGAAAGGCTGAAAAAGAGGACCTGTCTAACTTTTAAATACAGCCTCTTAGTGCAATACAACAGCTTTTACTGAGCTATATATTCGCACAAACCATTGCTGTCGTTCACGGCTGCATTTTTTTTCTGCGCAGGTTAAATTAAGAAGTTCTTCTTGAAAAGGTTTTATGACTTTTCAGTTGACTTTTCGCAAAAAAATCAAATGTAAGATTAGGCATACGAATTCAAGTACTCGAAATGTAGGGTGATGTTAAAAAAACTTGCTTGCTGCTAACACTTACGGAATTTTCCGAGTCATTGTCTCTCGAAGCATAATATTACCATCCTCTCCATGAGTTCCGTTGGAATGCAGCAATTGAACAACAAAATTTCCCATATGGCAACAGAATTGTTTAAAAATCCTTTCAATTTTCGACTAATTTTGATCACGACCGGCAGTTGCACCAATGCGTAACATTTCAAAACTCCTGATTGTACATTCTCTATCAAAAGAAAATCATACATTTATGTACGCTCTTAAGAGGACGCAATATAAAAGTCATACAGCTGTGCAATGGATGCAGACCCTCGTGCTTGCTTCATTCGTAGCATTATCAAACGGTCAGATAAGGCTCCAAATGAATGGGTACTCCACACTCGTACAAATCTAATTATTGTTAACGTTCTCTAGGAAGTGAAAATACCCTTTCCGTATGTATCAAATTTGAGAAAGCAGTGTTTTCTTATTAAATAATTATACCAACAATATCTTATTCCACGCTTTTTATAAAATATGTTTAAATTTGTAGGATAATCGAGAACGAAGGTGGAAGCTTAATATTATTTGAGCGGTCTTTTTTACTTTGTATATTTTTTGCAAGCGACTAAAAGTGGGGCACATTGGGAGCAATTTGCAGAATAATTGATGCTAGAACTGCATTATGATATGAGATAGGCTAGCGGCCGACTAAGCGTGGCACTTCATTGTCACCTATGAGGATCTTAAGGAAACATGGTAACACTATTTCTCACGCCCTTCACCACAAACTGTAATTAACTGAAACTTACTGAAGCCCATATCTTACAACCAGTTCACAAATTTTGAATGAATTGCTTGAAAAGTTTATTTTTTAGCCTTGATTTTATTCAAGCATTTTTTTCCCGGTAATAAATTGAAACAAGACAAAAAGCAGAATTTCTTTGCACGAATAAATTTCGAAAGCACTTTTCAGCTGCTTCCGCTAAGTGCATGAACAACGTTAATTTGATTTTGCACAAAATCGATAAAAGCAAGGTTGTATCAACGTGGCAAGTGGCTAAAAGTTAT
>JAYGXS010000002.1:56894072-56917998 GCA_036362985.1 Ligula intestinalis
TTGAAGTTCAAAAAATAGGCAGGAAAACGCCTTCAGTTGAACAACTTATCCATTCTATCAGTAGGTGGAATAAGAAAAAGCAAATGTGATTGCTGGAGCAAAAACTCTTCTCATCTGAAGTTTTGACTTTCGTCGGGGATCCATCATCAGAGGCAGTAGTAGAAATGGACAGTGCATGCACAAGAGGTTGCAGTATTTATCGTATACACTCGGTATGCTATTACATACATAGGAAAATTAACGGCTCCCCCTATCCAGGATAGTTGCCCGCTTGCTTGCTGTTCGTCATGCGAGTTTTGAACTGCTTGACTTCAGTTTGATGATTGCTTGGTCATCTGGCTCCTTGGCGCTGACGTTAGAAATCGCTTTAGCCTGTGTGCTCCCCGAGTGGCGAACTGCTTTGGTTAAACTGGGGCTCAGCACCGACCATGGCTTAGGCAAGTCATTGCATTTGTTTCTAGGAAGATGAATTTTAGGAGCATGTGTCTTTATTTTACTACGGAATTTTACAATACCTGAACGCTAATTTATTATTGCACAATGAGGTTGATTTTTCTGCGTAAATTTACCACATCCTTTTACTTTTATCCAAAATCTGCATTTTATGTCAACTTTCGGAACTAAAAAACTGCTCCGTTGATGTTTAGAGTGGATAGTAGCAGAAGGTCAGTCTGACCATTGCTCATGAGCACGCCTACGTAGTCACAAAAGTAGATAGTTGGATAATAACCACAAGAACCTATTTGGGTACGCACACACGTTGCAACGCTGGATGAACGGTTTTAGAGGCATTAATTGGCTGGAAGTATTTTAAAAAGGTGCATTACGATGACAAAAAGGCTTTTGGTTAATCTTATCCTGCAACGCTTACAAATCGACGGTAGTTTGTAGCGCAGTTAGACAGTGGTCCTCATTTATGACTCTTAGTTGCAACATCCGAGTTAGCAGGTTCGGAGTTGCGCGATTGTGAGGAATTCCGGAGTTTATTTTCTAACTTGGAGATTGCATTGTTAGTTCTTGGCTAACTGGAGTTTCTCCAACTTACATTTGCAATTGCTTCCCCAAAATACCTTAAGTAACAGAAAAGCGTAAGTGCATTTTCAGACGAATTTTGACTCTACATTTTATGATCTAGAACTACACACGAGATATTGGGTCCGAAGTATGCTTAACATGGTGAGCAAATTCATTAGTTAATAAAAAATGCACATCTTTTGTCTTAATCTGGTCAGAGTGATGCAATTGCACAGATTTCAAGATAAGGTTTCATTTAAATGAACGTCATTTTAGAATTATTACAAAATATCCGTAACCATGCATGTGTTTTTAAAATAAACAAACGTAAGTAAAGGTTCAGCTTATGAAAAAGATTTGACTGTCCCACCTCTTTTAGGATATGAATGTTAGACCATTTTGCCTCAGGAGATTGCTTACTTTGAATCTGGTGTATATTGCACAGGTTTCTATAGCCTTCCTGTTTTAATATGTTTCCTCTAAAAGCGTGCCTTTTGTTAAGGCGTCACTTGTGTGTTGTCATGGTAGCCTCCATGACACATGGGACCAACATTCTTTCTATTAGGCCTTAACCATGATTAGAAGATTTTTAGACAGGTAGCCATGCTGGCAACGACAAAGGACAGGGTAATAATCATTTTTGGCTCAGTAGCTGTCGTCAGTCGGTCGTGCCCAACCCTTAGTGGTGCATTTCTCGAGGCTCGAACCCGCGACCATTTGATAAGAAGTCTACTACTCTAGCCACTGAACCGCGAGCTCGTTGTCTTATCATTTTAGACCGGGAGATATTGACATTCGTTAATGAACGTTCATCGATTGCTAACGGAACTCGCTCGTCCCGCTCTGTCTTGAGGCTCATTCTGGAACCCCGCCAGCAGCCATACAGTGGCTAACAGTCTAGATATAGCATTGCTGGCAAAGGCCAGGGAGACTGGAATGGCCGGCAATGCTATCTACCTTAACTAACAGCCGCTGTGTTGCCAATGGCGCGGCTTCAGAATGATCAATAGTAGTAGTGTTGCTCGTGCATATAGATTTTTTTAAAGCCAGCAATATTAGTTGTTTATTTGTTGACATAAGTGTTTTTCGTCCTGCACTCATACTGGCTGCGTCGTATGCCATTGGGGCTCGCCCATTTTCTTTTCATTTTAGGTTTATTTTAAAACGATTTGACTGATGTTTTCTGACACTTACTTTTATTTTTAAGAGTGTCCACTCCGGATAAAAACAAATATTCATGGAATAAAACTCTTGGTAGAAGATGCTGCCATAGAAAACAAGCGTCATATCATTAACGAGAGACTGCTTTCCTCCATCCGGTTCAGACATAAACGATGAATATTTATTTCTTACGCTGCAGTGTTGAAAACTATAATTCTCTCAAGATAGTAATAAACCAATGAAGGCGGGCTTTTCAAACTGAGTCACCATTTTTATCCTTCCATCATTCATATGTAAATTTTCTTATACATATGTCGGTTGGTCTACGTCCCTCAGCATCGACCGATTTTTATCTCTCTTAATTTATTTGAACAACGCTAGCATCGTTTTGAAAGCAGTCGAATTTGGCCTTTATTGCCAATATAGGAGAATATGCGAGTTCTGAGAAGCAGTTCAGAAGAAGAAGATGCGATCACTGGAACAAGAGTTTTATTTTTCTGACGTTTCGGATTCTGTCGAGAATCTTTAATCATAGGTAATCGTAAGAAAGTAGGAGACATACGCAGATAAGGTTGATGCATGCACAGGTTGCACGGTATTTATAGTTCGTAGCGGTCATCTGCATGCGTACTACAATTGTCAGTTCCCGTAGCTCGTTGGCCTATACTTGCTGAATTATCCAAGGACATTTATCCACGATGTCGAAAATTGGAGTCTTTGACGAATATGGATTGCTTTTGATTTCCCGATGTTGTGAGTTGGTGCGCCTTATTGTATTCCTTGTGAATGAAGGAAATGTTTGCTGAAAATTTTTGAATGATATTTTCAAAATAAAGCGTAGCTGCCTTTGCCTCTCAAAGGACAAATGAGCGCCTGGATTAACCCTTTAATATCTTAAGTCCTTTCAAAAAATGACAGGACCCGGTGAAAAGCCCCTTAGCTATACTGTTACTGGTTACGCTTCTTCAATCTGCGAGTTTGCGTACGATTTGACACTTTCTACCCTTGAAGGCAAATACTTTTTTATTTAGTCTAGACAGTTAACATCCTGTAGTGGCATCAGCTGTAACGATGCACCGTATTATATTTTTTCGAAAAACTGCGATACCGGGAAATTTTACATTCATAAAATGTACGCAAGAGGCTTATGCCACTGTTGTGGTTGGAAACATAAGACGAATTTCAGCGGTTTCGAGGAAGCGAATTTAATCCATTTCGTTCGTGAATAGAATGGCAGCTTGTGAACACGCTCTCAGTAATGGGACTGACAGCATTAACGCACATTTAGTATTCCTGAGATATGCTAATGACGTGTGAAGGTGTTGAAAATCCAGACAAGAGCGACAACATTTGACAGCTCTACTCGGAATGGTAATCAGATACCTTGGAGGTTGTCTTAAAATAGCATTCTAGTATGCGTGGGCGAAGGTCAGGCGTCCAAGCATGACTAGAAATGCTATATTTTGGCAAAAAATGTTGCTTAATTTGTCATGTTCATTTTAACTAATTGACACTTCTGTTTCAGTGAAAAAGTTATCGTCAGATGCTAGAAGCTGTAAAATAAAATTTCATCACCTCAACCCACCACCTATAATTATTTTAGTGTTGTGCTTCCGATATTCACATGTGAAAGACATAAATATTTTCAAATATACGTATTATTTATAAGCTTTCTAGCCCTCAAGATTCGGTAAGTCCGTTCTTGCGAAGTGTGAAGGAAGCGTTAATTTAATCGTCATAAGACTAAAAATTAAATCCAATGGTTAAAATGCCCGAAAATATATTGAATTATCATGGTGGTGAAAATGCCAAATTAACGAAATGCAAGCATACTTCAGAAAAATGTTCTTTAACTTATGCATGAATGATTATGTGAAAAATTAGCACAAAGGCTGACAAGGTTGCACAAACTACCTTTCAAATGTTTGTACCCAGCAAGACTGACCTGCAAGAAGATTTGAAATAGTTCATCAACTCTCCTCAATATCGGTCTAAATTCAAGACTTTTTAAAAAATGCACAAATAATAACCATAGGTAATTTTTAGAATCCCACAAAGCGCTTACTAATTACTTCTCAGCCATGATGCATCCTCTTGAGGTCATCTGCCGCCTTGACAGAGGACATACCCGACGAAATACGGCATTATGGCCCTGTTATCCAGAAAAGGTGGTCATATTTTGATGCTCTCTATCTGTATGCAGAACAAAATTTTAAAAAAAAACAGAGCATTCTGTTGATGCAAAAAAGCGCCTGGCGAAGGCTTCCGACCGTATTCCGTCTGTTCTTTACCCAAACATACAGTATGCACTTTTTCAGTCTTTAGGACTCTAGAGGGAAATCCGATGAACTTCTGGAAGTGCTGCTAGTATGAAACTCATTTTTTGCGTTAGCTTACGGTAAAAATTTTACTCTGCCGAAGAACACTCTTTCGTTCTTTAATTAACGTTTGGAAACGTGATTTATGACCACGTTTGCCTACCTGTTGGGTCCATGTGAACGTTTGCTTAAGCTCAAAAAAGGCCAATTTCGCTGTTTGATGTATTGGCTGTGCGTTTGCATCAGCTAATATAGCTGACTCTTGGTACACTTTTCTGAATTGTTGATGCTGACCAATAGCTTCCCTTCTATAAGATTTAACTAAACACGATTTTCGTCCGAGAAACCCACTGGCCTTGTTCTTATTGCGATTTATTTTTTGCATCAAGCAATATAAGACAGTCATTTCGATTTTTTATGCAACGATTTGAAAACTTTTCATGCTGATGTTTTTACCTTAGTGTGAGGACATTTATTTGTCTTTTGCAAAGACCATGACGGACGAGCTCAAGATGGATTCAGAATTGGACAAATTGAAACTATATTTCCCCCTGATCCTTCAACCCCGAAACTGAGCATTCATTGATCTCTATTTTCGAATCCTGAAAAGATTGCAAACAAAGAAACAGAATACTTTTGCAGCTTCTTATCTCCCGCGAACGTTTCTTTTACAGATCTCCCCATTACGCCTGTCCAGAGGTCATTAGGGTAAGGTGTCCCATGCATGCACACGGCCTGCCCTTTCTGTATTACCTCTGCTAATTTCGTGTTCAGTAGTAGTTGTCGTACTTTTCGTTCAGGTGTAGTTACAAAATTCCCCGCATGCATTCCTTTTCCCTTCTTCAGTTATAGGAGGGCTTCGGCATGCGCGAACACTCGTCGAATTACTCTCACAATGACTCGCCCTCCGTCGCCAGCCATTGGCTCAAAGTTAGTGAGATCAGCCTTAGAGTTGATTGGTCCGTAGTGTATTATCACCAGTCGCCGTCCCTCACGCTCTTCTTCACGCACCGCCTGGTGATGGGGTGTGGTCTGTAAAAATCCCGTGTCCGTTGCGGCTTGGGGACGCGCCAAATTGAGCTGATTACGCCGGCGGAATCATGCCAGATTAGGTTATACAAATCAAGTCCCCTTTCGGACTTAAGAACGGCGTAACGACAATGCGATTAGGTTCTACTCTTGTCCGCGTTACAGTTAATGAAAGGCCTTCAAATGTGCATCAATGGCAGTAACTGGCACATTCAGTTAGGCAGTCAGAGAATGGAGAAATTATTTGGAATTGTGGCATGTTTGTTTTGAATGACTAGGTTATTGCACGGAAGCCTTTCAGTTACAACCATGGTTTTAGTTTCTCTCAATCAAGGGTTGCCGATTGGTCAGTTTCCCTGTGTAACCAGAGGGCTTTGCTCAGGTGTAACTGATGCTGACTTCGAGCAACCCTTGGAAGGCATATTAATACAAGTAACACGCGAGTGTGGGTAAGGGACACCTTCAAGTGGCGCTTGGGTAGCCGCGACTACCTGGATGCACGTGTGTCCGAATAGACATCGGTCAAATGTCTGCAGGCCAGCGCGTTTGAAAGCGCTGACTGAGATAATGGATGGCCTTGAGGCCGTTGGTCTTGAACAAGGAAGCCGGACAGCAGTGTTGGTCGCCGGCTACACTTCTCCATCCTGGAAACAACGAGTTGGCTTCTGGACTTATCGCCATAAAAGCGCCACGCCAAAAGCTGCTGTTGTCTCCTGTCCTTCTTCCGCCTTCTTGATGCCCACTTATCTTGCAGGCACCACCTTGAGGTCGTTTTGCAGCAGACAGCGTCAGCGTTAGCGGGGCTGATGTCCTTAAATGTTTCAGACCTTGCGAACTATATGTCATTTGGAATTAGTCGATAATTATAGCTGCTGGTGACCACGAGGGTATACAGTGTGCCTTTCTTCTCAAGAGGAGAACGCGAACTATATCAACAACATTGATCAATTCTCCATAGAATATTTCCGGGTTGTAAACTGTTGCACACCATTCCTTCGCGAGTTTATTATTTGTGGTCTTACCTGATACACTTTTCAAGCTCTGCGTGATAGTTTGTTCAACGTGTTCGCTACCTAATTTATCAGTTCTTTAGTGTAACCAAAAAGGGTAAAAGGATTACTTTGTACCGACTGATTGACTTGATTATATTTATCTATCGCAGATTCATTCAATCTGCCTTTTAGGGTCTTACCAATTGTGAACAGTGTTAAAGATTCTATTGGTATCGAGGTTTCGGCTTGCTTACTGTGCAAGGATTTGGCGATACCTGCGTTTATGCGGCTCAGACGCGTTTACAGTTGGGGCTATGTCGCAGTATATCAAAGTGATTTAGTTTGGGACCGAATTTGAAAAAGGAACATCATTTGGTGTATATTCGAGCTCATTCCAACTTAAACGGAAATTGAAGGTTATGTGACATTGAAATTTTTCCCGAGAGGATTCAGATGCCTGATAGTTATGTATGAACCCATATGGAATAAGGCGTTCATTTTTTGTTCGGCGTATTCGACCTATTTTGAAAGCGGAAGAAAATGTGCCATTTCGGACATATACAACTTTAGAAGCCAGGCATATCCAACCGACTCGGTACCTAATCATGGAGTATAAGTCACAATCCGCACCATTGATTATGGGACATGTTTTTTGACACCTGCGTTCGAGATTGTTCAATTTTATGTGTAACTCAACTCGTCGACTTGATTGTGGCGATATACTCGTTTTGGAAGCAGAGGATGCGATCACTGGAACAAGAGTTTTATTTTCGGATTTGGATTCCCTTGGGAATCCTTATTCATAGGTGATGATAACATAGTCATGGTCATGCGCAGATGGGGTGGAGACATGCAGAGGTTGGACGATATTTATAGTTCATAGTGCTCATCCGCATGTGTGTGATAATTGTTCACTTCTGTAGCCATCGCTTGGGTCTCAATTGATGCGGTACTGGCTTCACACTGTGTTCGACTCACTTATTGCCACAATTGTCTTGTCAGCATCGGATGCGGGCCTGATAATGGCGTGAAAATTATGCCCGCTGCCATCAGAGTTGTTGCTGCGCCCGGCCCTTCCCACGTGACTGATTCTCTTGATCAGGAAACTTCTCAGTACAACTTTTGGGGACGCCAAATCGTTGCGCTTGTTGATGGACTGGGGGCCTGAGAACCGTGACTCCAGCAGCTCGCGGCTCACACGGTTGTCACCTCTTGCGGGGATTTCGGCCTCGTCAAACTTTAAAATATGGCCGGGTCCGCAAGATAGGACCCTTACAGACTACCATTCAGCAACAGCCAATCAGAAATTACCGAAGAGACCGAGTTCGAGCCTTGGATCTGTGCAGGCTCAGCGTTGATGTATGGTCACTGTGCCTACGATTGGGAGGGATGCCCTGCTGGGTACCGCTGGGTAAGACTATGTCATTTCTATTGCAACATCCCGCAGATCACTGAGGGCACATGTGGAATGTGGCATCCGATATCATGATAGCTGATAAGACCAACGACAGGGAACACACTATTAATCAACCTGTGACGGTTTGTTTCACACATTTCCTCAGCATTCGCAGCATGGGACATCCTCTTGCATTGCGGCGAGTCGCATGGGGTCTGAAATAAAAAAAATACGACAATCGCAGACATTCATTTGCATACCATTGACAGCTGAGGGTGCAACCAGAGCCTACGCCTGTTCCAGTTTCACGTTCATTTTTTATTTGTATGCTAGTATATGATTTTAGATATGCATGTGGGTTGTCATTACATTGGTCTAAACAGGATGTGTTTTAAACGGTATACTACAATCACTTTTGAAGTGACCGACTTGTAATTGAAAAAAGCCTCAGGGCGTTTACAACGCCGGTTCCTATGACCATTACTTGTGCTGTCTGAAGCTGTACATTTAGGCGAGACCGTTTCAATGCTGCCTATTGAAAGCACCCGCTGAAATTTGCCCTTCACGCTCAGTGATGTGGAAAACCGACTAGCCTACAGCCATGCGTAGACTAAGTGAATGGTTTTGTCTCTATGGCGACTTATAGCTGTTCGCTGAAAAAAACCTCCTTGGCAAGTTTATCCTCGATTTGGCTTCGAGTGATGTTGTAGGTTGAGCTCCCAGGAACATCGGGTTAGTAGGGCTGTGTAGCGGTAGTTTGTCGGGACACCATCACTACCACTACTACCATCTGAATTACCACACAAACCATCGCTGCAACGGCGGGAACGTCATGAATAGGGCGAAAGTCAGACTTCTGCCGGCACGTCCTCAGAGATTGGCCTATTCTGAGTGCCATCGGCACATAACTTTGAACTTTACTTCGAATATGGGTTGCCGGTTTAAAGAAGGAATTCCAACTCCAGGAAACAGTTCATAGCTCCTCCCTTCTTTTAAACAGACCAGCTTTAAAGTTTATTGTGTGGCTCACGGACAGAAGCCGCAACGTGTCACATGCCTTGTATTACAAAAAAACAGATTCCTGTTTTAAGAACATAAAAGGTGATAAAAGTTATGTTATTAGTACAGTATTCATAGAAGTTATTATATTATCACTATTTTGGAAAATATAGCGGCAGCCGTTTTGCAAGCGTGAAAATCTTAACGGAATGCTTTGAAATCTCTCATATCCCACAGTTCCTTCAAAGCAGCCATGCATACTATGAACAAAGTCTAGTCTGGCCATTGCGACATGGGGAGGGGAGCGGGAGACATGTCCTCTAATTCCAACTAGTGGATGCAGCCTCTGAGGTCTTGACTTAAGTCTTTATTCCGTTTCGGCGCGCCTGTATTCGGCCACGGCACGAACACACTTCCCGGCGCTGGAAAACCTGATGTTTAGCAAGTGACAGCCTAACTTCTGGGTTTGATATTCCGGACAGAATATTTCCAGTCACGTCAACAGATCACACGAAGGAAAGATGGAGCTCGACTGACTTGACCATAATCTGTAATGACCGGGGGAGTTGCTTTACTTCTGTTTTCACAATTTCAACTGCCACACTAACGGAAAATAACTCTCTTCCTCTTCGTGGTTGTGCATCGGTGTTCATTAGAAAAGTTGAAGGGGTTAGAAAAACTACCAAAAGCAGGTATATATTTAACGCACACAGTCATCAATACCTATATCACAAAACACTGCTTTGTACAGTGACACAAAAATGGCGAAATATATGGCTTAATTCTCCGCTAGTACCTCTTCTGTGAGTTAAGCAAATAAAACAGTCTCCAGAAGAAGATGATGATGTGATCATGAGAAGAATAATTTTATTCTCCTGACGTTTCAGATTCTGTCGAGAATCCTTAATCGTAGGTAGGCGTAAAATGGTGTGAGACATGCACAGATTTGGGTGATGCATGCATAGATTGCGCGGTATTTATAGTTCGTAGGGGTCATCCGCATGCGTACTATGATTATCAGCTCCTGTAACCACCACTTGAGGTCTAAATTGGTGCGGTGCTGACTTGTCACTTCGCGTTCGAGTCAGTAATTGCCGCGATTTCGTTTTCCGTTTCGGATGCGGGCTTGATAATGGCGCGAACATTGTGTTCGCTGTCCTCAGAGCCGTCGTTGGGCCCGATCATTTCCACGTGACTGATTCTCTTGCTCAGGCAGTATCTCAGTACGCAGCATGGGAACGGTAAATGGTTGTGCTTGTTGATGAACTGTGGACCTGAGAACAATGACTCGAGCAGCTTGTGCTTCACGCGGCTGTCACCTCTTACGAGGATTTCGGCCTAGTTAAACTTGAAAATATAGCCGGGTCCCGTGGAATGAGCTGAAACCTGGGCGTTAGCGTCTTTCTTTCTCACTGCCGCCTTGTGCGCAGCCATTCGCGTCCGGAGTAATCTCTCGGTTTCTCCAACGTATTTCCTTTCTCCGCAACTGCACCAAATCCGGTAAACGACTCCAGCCGTGGCTGTCGCTCTTTCGGTCTCATGCCCCGGCGTCTGATGTTTATTTCTGGCCTGTGCGCAACTTCAACTCCAAGTGGAATGAACAGGCGGCGGACTGCTTCAATAAAGTTCCGCTACCTATACTACTAGTCGTTGTGCGGCTACTGGCGGCGCCCCAAGGCACGAAAGGACGAGCGCGTTCCACTAGCGACTGTCGAACGCCTATCTACCATTCAACTGATTGTCCGTGGGCAGGTTACCCATATTACTAACAGTTACACTGAGACAAATAATGTCCGGCTGAAATGTTCATCTAAAATTTTGAAAAGAGCACCAAAATATTTGTCCGTAGATTTTTTTATCTAGGCTCAGGCAACAGTGTCTAAGAAAATTAGGCCGAACACGGGAATGGGAACCGACGAAATTATAGGTGGCTTGGCACTAAGTTTCAAGCAGACAGGGGACGGTTATGTTTAGGTAAGGGCTATTTCTAGAATAAGGGTTGGACGCGGAGATAAGTGCCGCTGTAGAATTAAGTACAAGGCCATCTTTCATACAAGAGGGTATATTTTCACGTTTCTGACCGAAAATTAAAAAAACTTAAAAGGCACACATGTAAACAGGATCCGTAAATTCTGAAAAAGGTAAGCCGCCACAATCAATATCGCGCCAAAGGCATTGGCAGCCAACTTGTGAGACCGACCGGAACATATTTTTTCTTATGTCTTGCCACGGAGAGTCTGGTACCAGATAATTACCTCCGCCGACCAACACCTCGGACTGGTGATGTTCTTTTCCAAATATGTCTTCTATACTATGAGAACCTTATCTTGCCTCACTTATTCTGTGTAGGCCTTTGGGCGATGCTTTGCAAAGAGAAAAAGAAACGTTTAGCTGCGATCTGAGAAGAAAAACTAAAATGTCTTGAAATCCCTTGGGCGTCCAAAAGGGAACAGCGGTCGAAATTATTTCACGTCCAACGGAACGAGCCTTTTTCCGTCCTAACACGTATTACCCCCTCTTCCGAAATTGCCGACGCCCCAGATTCCGTTACCTTTTTTTATTTTCCTCATCTCTCTGTTTACGAGTTCGCCTCTTGCACGGCTTATTCCCTAAACCAGACAGTACGTGAGCCGCGTCGTGCTGTATTAGCGATGCCAGGCTTTGACGACTGTGAACAGCAGCTCGCGCCTACGAGTGCTATGACAACCGACAATAACCTGGCTAATCGTGCGCGGTGGGGGTGGGGGAGGGGGTCAGTCACAGCCGACATTAGGCGGGGCTGAGTGGACGGCATGTAGGAAGGGGGCATTCGCCCCCTCGGTCCAGTCCCACCCCCTCCCCCTACCAAAACCTTTTTGGTGAAGAGGGGGTAGGGGGACTGTCATCCTTCGGTCTGGCCACCCGTCCTACACGTGACTCATACAATCACCTAACAAAATGCGAGGTGCTGAATTGGCGCACGTAACAGAGTCAAACCGGCTCCGAAACGATCCTCGCAGCCCTCCGTTACGGTCATGTCAGTTGTAGGTGCTGGGGGTAAGTGGTTTGGCATGATAGGCGACGTAGAAGCCGGGGTCTCCAAGCTATGGCATATCAGGATAGTGCGCCAATACAAGTAACAGTTACGCTCATATCCCGTGACTGGGTACAACCAGGCTGGTCGTCCTCAAAAACAAACGCTTAAAAAGGCGTACGGAGAAATATGCAGCAGTAGGTCGTGAATGTGAATGAGAGACTGACAACACGAGTCGCCTGTTCACGGGAGTGCAGCTTGCGAGGCATCCAAGTAGAAGAAAATGGTATAATGGGGCTGTCTGTCTGACAACGACGGAATGCCACTGACCTCCGCGATAGGCCCATCACTTAGACAGTGGGAAAAAACGTTTCCCCAATGACGACGAGCTAGGCATTCTGGGGTGGAATGGAGCCCAAGCGCACAACCGTCTGTGCGCCCCCACTGAACACACCGATCAGGCCGGCTGTCGTTAAAGGGCGCAAGTCAGACAGAGCGCTGCCAGCTATCGTGTGTGCAAGAAAATCGCATCCTCTAACCGAAATGAAAACTTACTGACAAAGGCGCTCCAAAAGTTTACAAAAACAAATTCTCCAGGGCACAACTTCACCAGGCCGATTGATTCGCATTGAGTCAATTAAACAGACTATGACCACTGAATTAGATGTCATTTTAATGGAAACCTTTTCTCCTCACAGAATTATCCGGTAGGATATTAAAAGAACCATACTAACGAGTCAAACCCAGCCACAGAAATTTGAGTTTCAACGTTTGACAACAATTTTCTCCTCTCTGCTGCGGTGACTTCGATAGTTTGAGCGTCGCCAAGGCAGAAAATCCGTATGGATTTTTATGCTCCATCAAATACAGGAAAGTCGGATGATTACCCGCTTTGAGGTGGCCAAAAGTTGGCCTATGCTTTATGGTGCGAAGTAGTCGACGGCAACCGATTACAAACCTAAGGCATCAACCTTCGTCTATTGAACTAAGGTGTCAACAATACGCGGCACAGTCTTTTCATAAAAGCAGCACAGCACATAGTTTACATTCTGCATCCTACTTGCTCCTTCCGGTCACTTTTCCAAATTTCGGTCAGAATTGGGTACATGATAACAAATAAACCAGAAACGCCAATAGAGGAGAATATACGAGTTCCAGGCAGCAGTTCCGAAGAAGAAGATACGATCACTGGAACAAGGACTTTATTTTCCTGACGTTTCGGATTCCGTCGGGAATCCTTAGTCATAGGTAATCGTAAACAGGTCTGAGGCATGCGCAGATAGGGGGTGATACATGCAGCTGCGTAAGAGCGCTATTCCGGCGCGTCGAGACGCATTGCAGCGAAGTGAAAGACAAAATTGCTGAATTACAATACGTTCGACGGGTACTGAGAGCGAATGGATACCCGCACAATTTTGTCAACCAGTGCATTCGCAAACGAGAGACGAAGCCACGTCCAGCTGTTCCAAACGTTTGGCGAGCCCTTCCGTACGTTAAAAATGTATCGGAAGCGGTCAGCCGTCTACTCACCCCACTTGGAGTTGGAGTTGCACACAGGCCGGAAGCAACCATCAGACGCCGGGTCATGAGGCCGAAAGACCCACTGCCACGGCAGGAAACGGCTGGAGTCGTTTACCGGATCTGATGTAGTTGTGGACAAAGCAACTACGTCGGAGAAACCGGGAGATTACTCCAGACGCGAATGGCCGAGCATGCAGCGGCGGTGAGGAAGAAAGACGTCAACTCCCAGGTTGCAGCTCACTCAACGGGACCCGGCCATATTTTCAAGTTTGACGAGGCCGAAATCCTCGCAAGAGGGGACAACCGCGTGAGCCGCGAGCTGCTCGATTCATGGTTCTCAGGCCCCCAGTCCATCAACAAGCGCAACGATTTGACGTTCCCATACGGTGTACTGAGAAATTTCCTGAACAAAAAACTCAGTCACGTGGGAAGGACTGGGCGTAACTCTGACGACAGCGGGCCTAATTGTCGAGCAATTATCCAACCTACATCCGACGCGGACAAGAACGCTGTTGCAATTAATGAGCAATCACCGGACCAATTAAGACCTTCAGTGGTGGCTACAGGAACGGACAATTATAGTACACATGTGGGTGACCGCTGTGAACTATAAATACCGTGCAATCTGTGCATGTATCACCCCCTATCTGCGCATGCCTCAGACCTGTTTACGATTACCTATGACTAAGGATTCTCGACGGAATCCGAAACGTCAGGAAAATAAAGTCCTTGTTCCAGTGATCGCATCTTCTTCTTCGAAACCAGAAACGGTAATTCCAGACTCGATAGAAGCAAGGATACCAGTGCCAGGTTGCATTTCGGAAAAGGAATAATAGTGACCTGACCTTTCAAATTATCTCTGAGACTATCGCAGATAAGGCTTTGACCGTCTCCGATGATGGGTTCAAGCGAGAACCCGAAGCGTTAGGTTGTATCGATAGCTTCTTCTTCTTCTTCTTCTTCTTCTTCTTCTTCGGAATTCCCGTTTTCTTTATTTTTTTCGCAATACTTATTGTTTACCCAAATTCCTTCCCTTTGCAACTGTTTGCGATAGCTCTAGGCCAACTCACGAAGGCAAATCAAAATGATCTTGCTTGATTTGTGAGGAAATTGATGCGCGAACTTGGGGTAGACCCTTCTAAACAAATGTTTTGCTGCTTTCTCTGAACGCCACATCCTGTCCTCTAAGCAGTTCACCTCGTCGATAACTCTTAAATAATAGAAAACGAACGCATCAATCGACTGGCAAGCTGCTAATCTGTGTACCAAAATTAACCTTGATTCAAATCTCTGGCTCTTGTGCCACCGTTTCAGTATGGTAGGCCGAAAACTGCAAAAACATCACAAATGAACTTGCCTCCTCCCATTTTCTGTTGCTGAAACTTGTCATAATATGCATGAAATTTCTACCGCCACAGGTGATGGCGTCTATCGCTGCCGTATGGGGTCAGAACAGTAGTTACTCGGGCGTAAATCCGTTCGCAGTGAAGCGGACTTCAGCTGCATTTGTCCCACTTCCACCGATGGCAATGCAAAGTCATATCAAGTGGAGGTAAACGTAAGCACAGTACCGGATCAAGATAAACAACCCGTCTGCACATGTCAAACACGCCAACCGCTGCACACCTACCAGTCTTCAGTGAGTGTTTCAGGCCTCACATTATTGTAAGCATAATAAAAGGAAACGTAAAAAGGAAATATTGCCGCCGAGGCACCAGTCCTGCGTAGGATTAGGTTGTTGCGTCAGCTGGCAAGATTCTAAGCCCACACTGCTACATGTCGTTGGGGCTAGCAAGTTTTGTGGGGGGAGAGCCGACAGAAAATAAAGGTAGGTTGATGCAGTGCTTGTAAGGGCTTATTTTGCCTCCACTTACCGAATCATACAACAAAACGATTGGCCTCCAGTATTGTGATTGACAAAATTTGACTGAAGCTCTCCGAAACAGAACTTTATCAATCATTGGTCCTCTTTTTTCGACTTTCCCCTTTGTTAGCGGGACCTGACTGCATTCAGCTTAGCAGGTAGTTGCTTATTCGCGAACCTTACCTCCACTTCGAGGCGTTTTTCTTCGATAAACGAATGAATTGATGTTCGTCCAATCATTAGTTAGAAAGTGTGCTTGGTAATTAATAACAAGGAGATATGGCGCAAGATCGACCTCACTGGCGCTTTCTTCTCCACTTCAGGGCCAACCTGAGGGGTAGAGGTGCGATCGGGGTCGGCATAAACGCGGACCACACACTCCTCGGAGGTCACCGAAATGGTGCGCGCCACAAATAACTGCATTCAGGAAGGGCCTCCATACTTTGAAATTTGCCCCAAAGGGGTACTGTGCTACCTACGCATGTGAAAACCTTCCAAGCGCTGGTCTTTAGACTGGTGCGACACCCCAGACCCTTTGTGCTTACTGTTGTGACGACTGCGCTGATTTGTTTTGTGCAGGAGAACTCCTAATGACCGGCCCCTCTTTTGCTTCCACTCACTTGCATCAGTGGCCTGTCCCTGCCAGCCGATATACAGTTGCTAGCATGGCTTAACGTATCCGTCCATCGCGTGCGAATCGCAGGCCACGACTCTGTGCTGTTATCACATAAAACACGTCTGCACTAGTCAAACTAAACTGTTCTGAACCAATAACAGCAGAGATTGGACATGAATGTGTGGACTTTATCCCATTTGCGTTGCTTCCGATTATGATTGAAGGGTTGCCCCGAAAAGATTTGCTTTATTTCTTGAGGATGGAAGAAAAATATATTAGAACGACGCCTACTTGATTGTTTTTTCCTATTGTGGTGAGATGATCGCAGTCCGCTAGCAACATTTGATACTGATAAACTCCTGATAAATAATGCTAACGTTGAGGTCATCCGTCTCCCTTAAGAAGAGCACAATAGGTTATTTTGCGATCGATCCGTATCACTCACTTATGAACGGACGAGTAAGTTGGGTGCGAATAGACGAAAATTGTAATATCTGAAAAGTCAATTTGGCCAACATATTTTCAGCAACTCTTCATTAGGCAAATACATTTTCAGGGATGATGCAAATTGTAAATGCAAGTCCCAGAAAGTAATTGAGAAGAAGACGATTCGATCGCTGGGACACGTCAGGCGAATAACAATGCTGTCTCAGCGATCGAATTGTCTTCTTGAAAATTTTTCAGCTGGACAGGGTTAATAAGTGTATTTTGATTACGACTCATCGTTTTTACGCCACCCGCGTGGCGAGATCGGTGTGCTTGTGTGGGGGGGGGGGGGGGGGGGGGGGGATGGGGTTAGGTTGTGGGCATGGGGCAGTGTCAGGTACATAGAGTGATAATTACTGTCATTTGCACGGCGCGGACGACTGTCACGTCGATCTCGCCATGTGGGTGGCGTGGCAATGATGAATTTTAGTCAAAGTGCACTTATTAACCCTGTCCAATTGTACAATTTCCATATACACCGCAAATGTACCTGCCTGATGAAGAGTTGCTGGAAACATATGTGTGTCAAATCGACTTTTCTAATTAAATATGGGAATATTTGCAGAATGGTCTTATCTGCACAATGTAACATCTTAGCTTGAGTTCTACGGATATGCCCATGTTAAAAGGGAAATTTCCTGTCATCAGACCCATATATATTCTGGGCAATTCATCATCAAGCCTATACAGTTATCTAGATAATGAAACTATGACAGTTTTACAAGGTTCACAAGTGCCTTTGGATTAACACGCGTCGTTTTCACACCGTCCATATGGCGATGTTCGTGTGTAGTGGTCAATGGAACTGAAGAGGGTACATAGAAAGGTGTTTTACTACCTAATGTTCTGGCAGATAACGCATAATCGCTAGTGCGGTAGTTGAGAGTGAAAAATATACTGGACCAACCTTGGGGGCCAGATCAGGGCACGGCAGACGTTAGAGATATATGTATCCATCACATATGTAGGAGGGGGAGGTAAGTTTGGGCGCAGACTCACGCCGTACCGGCCACCTTTGTCTGACTCCGTCTCCCTTAAGACGTGGTCAAGGTGGATGAGGGAAGAGGAAGTGCAGTAGATGATTTACAAGTTTGCTTTCAATATAAAACGATTCACGTGCAATTTGCCGTCCTTGCGTTCACCGTGCTGTGAGGTATAGAGTGGGCATCATCAGGATCCGCAATCAAGCCGTCGCTTGGCCTGTTAAACGCGCTCACCAAAGTCATGGCCGTGGGCAACTCGTAACGCAATTTGCCCATTTAAACCACAAATTTCAGAATGTTGCCCTCGTCATTTTGCGGAATCACAATTTTCAACTGTTTGCCCTCACACAACAGATCGAAATCAAACTGGTCTAGAGGTGCTCGTTCCTCCGAATTATGAACTTCGTCCATTTCAATCCTTTGTTTGATGCCCCTTTCGCAGCGACGCATATTGTTTGCTTTATTTTACTTCTCTGTACAACTTAAAAAGACCTGCATACTTAAAAACGCCCTTTATGCGAATTATTGTGCAGCCAGAAGGAAAAAGATACGCCCGGACAGTCACCACCCGACAATGATGCATGCATTCAAAACCACACGGGAGATGACTAGTTTACTAAAATAACCAATCGCGTGTAGCCGGCCATGGGCGGGCATTCTACGCAGTTATGTATGCCACAGCAACGCCCTAGAGTTACTTTGATGCAACCTTCAAAGTGAGAGGCCATCAAGGTACTGTCACTTCGGAGCATCCCACTGAAACCAGATGTTTCAATTTTTAATGGGGGTGAACACGGACCTTAAAGTACACAAAAAGCAGCGATCCGGACGGCATGCGTTTTGAAAGCTTTGATATTTCACACACCGGAGTTGACAATGAACCAACTGGAATGTCGTTGGCCGCGAGGTTAACTTTTCAGGTGGGAGTAGGAGGAGGAAGGGGTTGGTGGTGGTAGCTGTCGTGCTACCACCATGACACCAGTTTTAAAGTTCAAGTCACAGGGCGAGAGAAGGAACTGAGAAGTGAGATGGCAGCCGTCATCCGGATGCTTCGTCTTGTAACCGAGAGTAAGCCGATGCGGCGCAGGTATGCCTTCATGAATATCAAGCACACCTACCTGCAGCCAATACGGCACGCATGGGAACTGTGGTGGGAAAGAGTTCACGGAGCAAGGTACGGGGCAAGTTAGCCACCGGGTGCCTTAGTGAGCAATATACACTCCTTATAGACGGTTGCATAGCGATAAGCAAATATCTAGAAGAAGGGAAACCGGCACAGACGAAACTAGACTGGTAGTGGCATGTCCTCAGCCATCTGGCTGACGACGACTTATATGCTGGACATGGCCATATTAGTTCACACTTGCCTCTGTCATTACCTTCTCTTCTGCATAAACTCAGACTTAGTTTAACAGATTTAAAAAATAGCTGGCTATAATAAACGAAAATTGAGAAAATCTCCACGAACATTTCCATACATGTCAGATATATACCTAGTGCTTAATTGCTATCTCGTATGCATCGATAGACCGAGTGCTGACACTGTGTCAACGCAATTGCTTTTATCAATCATCATAAACAGCAGGGCTTTTCCTACGTGGTTCCGTATAGCTGGTCGTATTGTGATAATGTAATTTTTTTCAAGAAAAGAGCAGTACGGCCCACTTGGCCGCAGAATTGTGGTGAATTAATCTTCAGAAATAGGAGCCTTTCGCGATCAACGTCCAGCACAGGCCTTAACATGGTTTAAAGAACAGAAACAGTGAGTTACTTTGGTAATTCGTGACCATAGTCGCAAAGAGAATGAGCTTTGACTTTTTTAGAGAACATACACATCAAGTGAAATGCTCGTACACAGGGATTCTTTGATGCTAGCCGCTATCGGGGTAGAACGATCTACGCGAGCTGGCATGTAGATGTATTACTAACTTTACTGCTGCTCACTGTAGTTTTTTCCCAGAGTTGCAGAAAAACAATTTAGCCTGACCTTTAACCATCTCGTCAGAGCGTAAAAACATTGACGGTCGGTGTGGTACACGCGTACATTTTTAGCCACTTAGATCCAATGAACAACTAGCAATCTCTCTCTTGCATTCTCATTAAAATAGCAGAATAATCGTGATTTAATTAAGCAATAATACATGACTGAAGGGGAAAAAGCGAAAATAGCTAAGGCTTCACGTGATTATAGTAAATATTTTCATTAAATCCGACTCAAGGCGGAACCCCCTTGTGTTATGATCAAATATACGCATAGCCTGGGTTTATTAAACAGACCGATTGCAAGCCAGGAGTCTAACCTGTTTAGATGCAATTGCTTTTTGATATTGTATGTAAAACGGTGGACATATTTCCCACAAATTTTTACTTATGCCTTGCTAAGCGACGTTTACTGTGGGACACGTTAAGTCGTAAGATGCCCCGGAGATGGCAGATAACAACTTCGAAAAAAGGTTATTTTTTCTCAAAATCACATTCCCTATTAAATTGATTACAGGATGGCCGTCGCGAACGACGGTGTCTATTGTGCCCTCCACCCATCCCCACGGATGGCTGTCCTGTGAGTAGAATGGCCTGACATTTACGCTGTCAAGCAACAGATCTCGGTTAGTAGAGCCCTAGTTATCCGGGCGCTGTTCCATCCTCGGCCACGATCCCACTGGCCTGACGACCAAGGTGCTGCACTAGCAGAGTTCCTCTTTTGCAGCAGCAATAGTTGGTTCAAACCAAGGCAGTCAGAAATGGGAGGGTGTGCGGCCATGCGCTCACACGCCAGGTGGGCAAAGAGCGCAGTTACTGTAGCGCGCATTTTTTCAGACGCGACATCTGACGTGCTTCCAATAGAATGAAAGTTCCCAACACTCACCTCTCTTCTTTGTTTGCCTCCAGTCTGGTTTGTACTTGACAGCAATTGGTACTGTGTTGACATCTCCGCAGGAAACGGACATTTTATCTGTCGGTCTGAGTCGAGGACAGGGTTTTTCTTCAGGAAAAGTGTCATATAAATGTGTAGGCTATTGTGGGCTTGCTATGTTTCTTTTGTTCTTTGTTAAGTTTCCTTGTTGAACCTGTTGCATTTTTCCTTTAAAAAACAGTTTGAGGTAGGGATAATTCATCAGATGTCGCTCGATTGATTCCCACCCTTCAGCCAGAGTGATTAGCGCTGCCTTAATTCGTTCGATCCTAGAAAAGTGGACGATCAAGCTGCTTGCACATGGTATTATGAAGAAGATTAGTCGACCAGCGTGATAAAAAGGATGTGTGATTATTTCGTCAATAAGTGGCAGCTTTCTCACACAGAAGCAGCTCTTCCATTCAGGTCCTTGTGATGCTGAAAACACCTGTAGACCTATCCACTTGGTGTCGAATCAATCAGCTAGGACTTATGGAATCTATTCGGCAGCGAAACAGCGAGTCACCGCAAAAAGCCATATTTTCTCAATCGCTTTCCACTCTCTTTCTCATTCATCAGTCCTTAAGCTTGAGGGTGGGAAACATATTGCGTAAACGGCTCCACACTATTCCGCCTGTACTGCCTATTCCATAGGTCAACGTATGGAGTAGAAAATACATGATTCCATCAATTTTTTAAGCCTTTTCACATTCAAAATTTTTTTACCTTCCAGCCTAAGCTGGAAGTACTGTTTTCTAGAGGCTTACGAACACCTGCAGGATACTGCCATACGCAGCCATCAAGGTAGCGTCACAATTTCTGCTATCATCCACATAGATATCGGCCATCCGTCTTCTATTACTTTACATAAAGTGAAAAGAGAGGACTATTTGCACAGTCTTTCATTTGCCGGAACGCCCAAGGAGCAGAAGAAACGCTGACTATATTTTTTTGAAACATCAACCCGGCTACTTGAGTTTATTTTGTCCCGCCAATTAAAGGCGACACACAATCGTCGTTAAGCCCGCTTTACCTTTTGCTGCATATGTTCTACGCAATGTGAGAATTCGCCTTCTGTATTTTTCCAATAAGTAGTGTAAACCTTTGTAGAGGATCAAAAATCCATAAAACTTGTTCGTGAGTAATTCCAAAAATTAGTATGCTTGTCTAGCGTGGGAAACTTGCTAGGCAACCCAAAATTTTAACATAATGCCACCTGTAATAGAAAGTGCGAGCATACCTATCCCAATTTCTGTACGGTGGGAGTGGAAGAGCATATCATTGATTCAACCTTGCAAGTCCTCCATTTTTAATGTAATTTCCTTATTTTCTCAATTCTTTTATTTTATCTGACGACGGGTTGGTGTCACCAGCTCGAGAATTTACAAGTAAAACTTGATTTTACAGAGGAACATCTTCCTTTTTTCAGTACTTCATGTTCTTAGTGATTTAAAACGTGCATATTATTTGCATGATTTAGACTTGAGTACAAAATTTGACATCAACTTGTAATGGAGAAATGGTTAAATGTCTGTGTCGGCAGATGACGATGTGTAGATGCTTTATAATCTGCGTTGGAATCCACATAAACTTTAAGGAAGTCGCGTAAGTATTACAAAAAGTGGCACGTTGCAACCGCGTCTCAACAGAATTTCAAGTTGTTGTTAGAACTTGTACTTAAGAATTTCACGCAAAGTTATGAATGAGGTCGACGATCTCCAAAGTTAAAAACGAGTGCACTTACTTCAAACAGGCAACCTGATTTATAGGGACGAAATACTACGCGAGCTCTAAATAAGGAAACGATTTTCCTCAATTATCCTAGGAACCTAGATATTCCCAGTGTGTGAGTAGATAAGTCCTGTTTTTGCGTTCGGTCGCTTTTAGAAAACGACTACTTACCTGAAAAGGCAACTGAATTTAATGCGGTAAGGCTTGAAAGTAAACAAGGCTATAAAGTGCGATATAAATTCTCACAGTTTTTTCATAACTCGGAAAACCACCTATCTTTCTACCCACATGACTGTTGTTAATTCAACCTTCTCACGTGTACTTTCCACGGCTATAATGGATTTCCTGCTCTGTTGGGAAGTTTTTCGTGGTTTGTTTAATGACATAGCTCGTGGCAAAAATAGAAGCAGTTATATCCCTCTCTGAACACGGTGTTGGCAACGGTTATTATCAGAATCTATGAAGAAATTGCTAAATACCGATGGCATGACAACCATGTTACTTCCATGAAGCAGTGCTCCCTTCCCGTGATAGAAGAGTAAAAAGCCATTCAAAGTGAAACATAATCGCTTTCCAAGACTCGATACCCGGATCAGGGACTGCTTCATATTCGGCAGTATGGACATGTAAGATAATATTTGATCAGCTGACGCATCTCTGAGTAGTAGACAAAGTAAAACGCGTCTATTCCGATGCAATTAGCTCAACAGATAATAATTTTTTGGATCGAGCAATTTTTTTATAATTTTATAGGTCAAAACTTAACTAGTTGAATAGGAATGTTTAAAAAGTGAAACCATCTTGCTGATATGGACACATTGGATTTAAATCTTAATATTTCCCAGCCAGAATCAGCAAAACTTAGAATGGTGTATGCATGGGATCAGTTGATATGTAATGTCAATGCATGTAAATATCTTTTCAAGAAGGCATGTTAGGCGAATGAACGTTTTCGATTATCCATCATCAGGCTAGTACCATAATATAGGGGAGGGTAGAGTTGACAAAATTTTAAGCAACCAATAAGTCAAAATTAGTGGGAAAGGTGTTAAGGACCCAAAGGGTCACATTCTAGTCATAATTTGGGACCAGAGAGGGGAGAAGGGCCTCCGACAATTAGTTAATGCCACCCCGTCGTTCATGTGTAGCATCTTGTTGGGATGTATCAGGACGCAAGGTGTCACGGTCTCGCGACGGCGGGGCAGCGTGGGAATGCATGCAATCGCTGTCTCGTCTCTGACTCGTGGCGTGGGTACATGTACTGTCTCCGTCTCGTCGCAGCGTGGTAGGAAGCATGTGGACGCATGTTGATTTGGTATTAGGTCACGGGAGCCGCAGTGCCTGTAGAAACACATTCTGGGCGCATAAAATAGGGTAAGTTAGCTGTATGGTGACCGCCTCCGCCGTCGCAAGTATACGCTGACGCAGGAATATGAAATTTTTGGCCGGCACTTTATAAATGACCCGAAATGCTTGGTCAACGTCTACCCGATGACACTTGTTAACCAAGTTGGCCAAAATCGTGCTAGATATTGCCTTGACCACGTATCGGTTTAGCCAAGCGGGATGGTCGCCTAGTTGTTCGACCAATATAATCTGTCCCATGGGAACAAGTAAAGGTTTAGATGCACATTAAAGAGGTCTGGAACGGAGTCCATCCTTGCCTTCAAGGTGAAGAAGTGGCATGCTTGAAAATACTAATCGTATCTTAGCTGCTGTATAAGTGCACGCGATTGCCGTATTCAAAAAGAAGCTGCGGAATTTCACTTGACGGATCCCCGTCAGCACTCCCGACTTAGGTGGACGTCCCCCCAGGCATTTATTGGTAACAATCGTGCTGAAAATTCGATTCCCAGGTAGTAGATCAGAAGAAAGGGGAGCGTTCACCGGGAGAGGTTTATTACAAGTCT